>JARQOD010000001.1:307776940-307824031 GCA_033576555.1 Oophaga sylvatica | reverse complement strand
TAAAATCTTTGATGGGAGTGCTTCTTTAATCCCTTCACGACTTTTGATGTACCTATATGTCATAGTTGGATAGTATAGGAAATAATATATGAACCAATGACATATAGGTACATCATGGTGATTGTGTACGGCACAGAAGTTGAGCCCACGTGACCAGTGCTCAGCTTCCATTACTGCTAAAACCCGGTTTTCACAGCCAAGAGCAGTGCCCAGACCACCGACGTTGGTTTAAACCCCTAAATGCTGCAATTGATATTGATTGCAATATTTAGGAGGCTGGGGAGAGGGAGGGGTCTCCCTATCCAATCAGCACCACCCGACATCATAGTGAGGGCCCGTTTGTTGTCATGGCAACCTGAGGTCATCAGAACGACATTTGGCTCACCAAGCTACAGCAAGACTGTTAGACCATGCCCTGAGCATGGTCTAAGAGGCTTCTAACAGTGCAGCACTAACAAGCATAATGCATTGCATGGCTGGTGCATTGCAATGCATTATACTAGTGATCAGAGTAATAAAAGTTAAAGTCGCATTGAGGGACTAAGAAAACAGTTAAAAAAAATTAGGGGGGGGAAGGAACGTGTTTGTGGGAAAAATGTCCTTTTTTCATTTTCATGGCTCAACGTTATAAAATTTTGTGAAGCACCTGTGGATTCAAGCTGCCTGCTACACCTCTAGAAAACAGTAGATTCCGCCACATATGAAGTATCTGTGTACTCAAGAGAAATTGCACATCAAATTGTATGGTTCATTTTTTCCTGTTACCCTTGTAACAATGCAAACTTTGAGGCTAAATTAACATTTTTGTGTGAAAAATTAAAATGTTCATTTTTTTCTTTCCAAATTGCTTTAATTCCTGTGAAGCAGATAAAGGGTTAATAAACTTCTTGAATGTTGTTTTGAGCACTTTGAGGGGTGCAGTTTTTAGAATGGTGTCAATTTTTGATATTTTCTGTCATATAGGCCCTATAAAGTCCCCTTAAATGTGATGTGGTCCCTAAAAAGAACGGTTTTGTAAATTCTGTTGGAAACATGAGAAATTGCTGATCAACTTTTAACCCTTCCAAATTCCTAGCAAAAAAAAGTGATGTTTTAAGAATTATGCAGATGTAAAGAAGATATAAGGGAAACGTTATTAAAAAATTATTTTGTACAGAATGTCTAACTAGTTTAAGGATATAAAAAATAAAAGTTTGAAAACGGTAAAATGTTGGCAAAAATGTCAATATTTTCCCCCCAAAACGCAAGCAATTTTTACCTAAATTTACCACTAACTTAAAGTACAATGTGGCACGAAAAAACAGTCTCAGAATCACTGGGATATGTTAAAGAGTTCTAGAGTTATAACCTCATGAAGTGACACTGGTCAGAATTGTATAATTTAGCCTGGTCAGAAAGCTGAAAACAGGCTCGGGGGTGAAGGGGTTAAGAAACTTTCAGTTCATGGATTATAGGACAAGGTATCATTTTAGCAGTGTTTGTATGCAGAAAATCCGTTAAACCAGGCTACAAATACATGTGTCCATCTGCAATATTGCAGCCCTGAGTACTCATCATCTGCGGAAGTAAGCTACTTTCTTTCTTCTTACTTACAGCCCAGACTTAGCCTTGTATGGTTAAGAACAAATGACTTACATTCACTTTCAGATTAGTGTAATATTGCGCAAGTATTTCAAAATTATTCTTCCAGAAAATAAACTGAAAGATCCTGTTAATAACAATTCCAACATTTTAAGCCAGAACATGTGTTGGCTATTATAAATTGGGAAAGAAGGGTATTTCAACAATGGTTCACTGACCTGACATCATTTTTTTGCAAAGTGAAACAGCGTGAGAAATTATTTTATGAGACAAATGGGTACAGTAATGTGCAGTCATAAAACATCACCACATTTATTTTGTTTAATTGGGAAGCGGTTGTTCTTTAGCACATTACTGATGAAAAAATAGGTGTTATACATTACAAAAGCCGATGTAGGGAGTTCAAGAAATACAAGTCTTCTGTAATTTTCCACTATTACATAAACAAGCCATTGTGTCTTACGAGAACCCTACTGAGGTTAGGTCATGAATGTTAAAGGTTCTAAGAACTCTTTTAAATATTCTAGCTAAATGCTTGTTCTATCTATTTCATAAAATCATAGAATGTTAGAGTTGGAAGGGACTTGAAGGGTCATCGTGTCCAACCCCCTGCTCAATGCAGCAATGCAGGATTCACTAAACCATCTCAGACAGATGTCTGTCCAGCCTCTGCTTGAAGACTTCCATTGAAGGAGAACTCACCACCTCTCATGGCAGCCTGTTCCACTCATTGATCACCCTCACTGTTTTTTCTAATATCTAATCTGTAACTTCTCCCTTTCAGTTTCACCCATTGCTTCTCGTGTTTCCATGTGCAAATGAGAATAATGATGATCCCGCTACACTGTGACATCCTTTCATATATTTGTAGACAGCTATTGAGTCTTCTCTTAACCTTCTTTTTTTGCGAGCTAAACATTCCCAGATCCTTTAACCTTTCCTCGTAGGACATAGTTTGCAGTTGGCTCACCATCCCGGTAGCTCTTCTCTGAACTTGCTCTAGTTTTTCGATGTCTTTTTTTTAAATATAGTGCCCAGAACTATTTACTGGACGCATTATTTTTTAGGAGAATCAGTTAACAAGATTCCCTGCCCCCAAAATTATTTATATGCATATTTAGCTTTTCAGAGACAACTCTAGCATTAACTTTACATGGCTCCAGTTTCTACATTTCTGAGAAATTAGTATTTGAATTGGTTTGCAAATGAGGCTGTAAATCTGAAGCCTTTGTCACTCGAGCTCTATTTCACACCCAGTACTACTCCTGCTGCTTGACTGACAGAATCAGTGGTTTGTAATTTCAAGCAAAGGAGACATCAGTCAAGAAGGAAGAGGAAGAGGTGACACTAGGATGGGAATAGAGCTGGAGAGTGTACCTACTCTATAACTGTTACTCCAGTCAGGGACTGGAATACACATCTGTTGCAATTTATGGAACTAATATGGTGTAAATTTCTATGAATTTGCTGAACAGTATTGCCATGCCCGTACAATCTCTATCAACTTTGGCAAAGTGAGACTTGCTTAAAAAAAACAAATGTTGCAAAATTTTTGCGACAATTCAAGGTGTTTTACACTAGAAATCTGGTGTAAAAACCTTGATGAAGCGGACTTCTTGCGTATTTACAAAAGATTAACTAAGCGTAATGTCATCCATGTACTTATAATGAAGCAGTCAATCTAGTATTTCATGTCAGCTATTCAGATGAATATACAGTGCCTTGTGAAAATATCCGGCCCCCTGGAACTTTTCAACCTTTTCCCACATATCATACTTCAAACATAAAGATACTAAATGTTAATTTTTGGTGAAGAATCAACAACAAGTGAGACACAATTGTGAAGTTGAATGAAATTTATTGGTTATTTTAAATTTTTGTGGAAATACAAAAACTGAAAAGTGGGGCGTGCAATATTATTCGGCCCCTTTACTTTCAGTGCAGCAAACTCACTCCAGAAGTTTATTGTGGATCTCCGAATGATCCAATGTTGTCCAAAATGACTAATGATGAAATATAATCCACCTGTGTGTAATCAAGTCTCCGTATAAATGCACCTGCTCTGTGATAGTCTCAGGGTTCTGTTTGAAGCACAGAGAGCATCATGAAGACCAAGGAACACAACAGGCAGGTCCGGATACTGTTGTGGAGAAGTTTAAAGCTGGATTTGGATACACAATGATTTCCAAAACTTTAAACATCCCAAGGAGCACTGTGCAAGCGATCATATTGAAATGGAAGGAGTATCATACCACTGCAAATCTACCAAGACCCGGCCATCCCTCTAAACTTTCATCTCAAACAAGTTGAAGACTGATCAGAGATGCAGACAAGAGGCCAATGATCACTCTGGATGAACTGCAGCTATCTACAGCTGAGGTGGGACGGTCTGTCTATAGGACAACAATCAGTCGTACACTGCACAAATCTGGCCTTTATGGAAGAGTGGCACGAAGAAAGCCATTTCTCAAAGATATCCATAAAAAGTGTTGCTTAAAGTTTGCAATAAGCCACCTGGGAGACATACCAAACATGTAGAAGAAGGTGCTCTGGTCAGATGAAACCAAAATCGAACTTTTTGGCAACAATGCCAAACGATATGTTTGGCATAAAGGCAACACAGCTCATCACCCTGAACACACCATCCCCACTGTTACACATGGTGGTGGCAACATCATGGTTTGGGCCTGCTTTTCTTCAGCAGTAACAGGGAAGCTGGTTCAAATTGATGGGAAGATGGATGGAGTCAAATACAGGACCATTCTTGAAGAAAACCTGTTGGAGTCTGCAAAAGACCTGAGACTGGGACGGAGATTTGTCTTCCAACAAGACAATGATCCCAAACATAAAGCAAAATCTACAATGGAATGGTTCACAAATAAACGTATCCAGGTGTTAGAATGGCCAAGTCAAAGTCCAGACCTGAATCCAATCGAGAATCTGTGGAAAGAGCTGAAAATTGCTGTTCACAAATGATCTACAGCCAACCTCACTGAGCTAGAGCTGTTTTCCAAGGAAGAATGGGCAAGAATTTCAGTCTCTCGATGTACAAAACTGATAAATACCCCAAGCGACTTGCAGCTGTAATCGCAACAAAAGGTGGCGCAACAAAATATTAAGTTAAAGGGGCCGAATAATTTTGCACGCCCCACTTTTCAGTTTTTGTATTTCCACAAAAATTTTAAAAAACCATAATATTTGGGAAAAGGTTGAAAAGTTCCAGGGGGCCGAATACTTTCGCAAGGCACTGTAGGTCCAAAAAATACAAAGATGGTATTTAAGTGCTCTGGTCTGACTCAAAGTGTATTTGGGAGGACAGCTACAGGGACCTCCTATTAGGTATTCTGCTAATATGGTTGGATTGTCAAAATAATTAAAAGGGTTCTCCACTAATTGGACAGCCCCTTTTTAGATGAAGTTGTCCACCTTGTAAAATAAATATACACACGTGGTCAAAATTGTTGGTACCCCTTGTTTAATGACAGAAAAACACGCAATGTTGACAGAAATAACTTGAATCTGAAAAAAGTAATAATAAATCAGAAATCTATGAAAATGAACAAATTAAAGTCAGACATTGCTTTTCAACCATGCTTCCATAGAATTAAAAAAAAATAAAACTCATGAAATAGGCCTGGACAGAAATGATGACCCTTAACTTAATATTTTGTTGCACAACCTTTTGAGGCAATCACTGCAATCAAATTATTCCTGTAACTTGTCAATGAGACTTCTGCACATCTCGACAGGTATTTTACCCACTCCTCAAGAGCAAACTGCTCCAGTTGTCTCGTGTTTCCAGATGGAATGTTTCAGCTCTTTCCAAAGATACTCAATAGGATTTAGGTCAGGGCTCGTAGAAGGTCACTTCAGAATAGTCCAATGTTTTCCTCTTAACCATTCTTGAATGTTTTTAGTTTTGTCTCGGTAATGGACAACCACCTTTAAGATATTTCTAAGAAAAATCGAGAGTCACGATTTAAAAATTGAAGAAATGTGATCAATATGTAACATAGTAAACCTAGAAGAAATTCAGTTAATAGGTAATATTTATCTCACAAAATGCTATACATCTAGCAGACTCCTGTACTAGAAGAACAGCATTGATGTAGATTTTCCAGTTACATGACGGAACTGATGAGCCAGGTTGCGCACATACTAGTTGGCACGTACATGACTGGTATAGTGACCTAGTCCTCCTATATGAGGCTATTAGTGTCAGTTATCACCACTCTCTGTCAGGCGATGATCTTACCCTCACAGCAGATGTTTGATATTAATCACATTAAACCCATCCATTCATGATTGCCTGACCACACATCTTCCTCTCATTAACATAAGAGCATTACCATCTGCTTATGGTTTCTATTAGCTTCAAATGATGTCTTGTGTATCGACATACCAGCAAATCTCTACATGGAGCGGATGTTAAGAACATGTCTCAAATCGTTATTAAATACGAGTTTAGAAGAAGAGTGGAAATGCCCAGTACTCATCTTTACCAAGTTTTTCCTACATTGAGAAAGGACAACTTTTTTGTCCTTCCAAGGTATGATTTTGCCCCTTATGTGTATGTGCATTTTATATTTTCTTCATTCTTGAGCCCTGTGCAAATGGGACCTGGAGGAATGCACATCTATGCTATTCTTGTACCATCACCCTAACTATGGTACAATTTACGGTTTGAAATGTACAGGTTTAGGATATCCAGACAGTATTATAGACATAAACCCCAAATCATCCCTTGTGGGTTTTTTTTAATTAGATTTTTTTAACCCCTTAGTGGCCTCCAATATTACTTAAAACTGACCTGCGATATACGAGAGTAGCATCCCCGTACAGGTGACAATCCTGTTGGCACCGACCATGGCCGTTTACCCCTTAAATACTGCTGTAAATAGTGACTACACCATCTAGATGGTTAACAGAGTGCAGGGGGCTTCCTCATTAACCCCATCGGCACCCTGAGATCTAGATCGTGTGGTGCTGATGTTTGTGATGGCAATTCATGTCAAATAATGGTTACAGTCTGCCGGCTACAGAGGTCTGTTCAGAAGTTAGAAACATTTAGATGGTAAAAATACATTTTTTTTTATTCCTGTCATGTCACTTTGCATTAATTCCTGAAAAGCACCAGAAGGGTTAATAAACTACCTGAAAGCAATTTTCAGTACGTTGAGGGGTGCTGTTTTTAAAATGGTCTCACTTTTGGCGGTTTCCAATACATAGAAACCCCAAAGTCATTTCAAAACTGAATTGGTCACTAAAAATAAATTTTGTAAATTTCCTTGAAAAAAATGAAATATTACTACTACATTTTAAAACCTTTTAAAATGTTAACAAAATAAAACAACATTTTACAAATGGTGCTGATGTAAAGCAGACATGAGGGAAATGTTATTATCCATAGTTTGAAAATTGCAAAATTTTTGAAAATTTTAGTCAAATTTCTGATATTTTTTATAAATAAACACAAAACATATTGACCTAAGTTTATCATTATCATAAAGTATAATGTGTCACAAAAAAAAACAATCTCGGAATCACTTGGATTTGTTGAAGTGTTCCAGAGTTATTACCATATAAAGTAACACTAGTCAGATTTAAAAAATTTGGCCTGGACATTAAGTGGTTAAAGCACTGCTGTTTTAACCCCTTTCTGACATCAGATGTAATATTCCGTCCATGTGACCTCCGATCACTGAGGTTCCATTCCCAGCCAGGCTGAGATGCAGTTAGATCCCCGATAGCACTGTAAATGCTCACAGCTCACGGTGCTAGTGAGGATCTCACCAAAGTCACCGCAGTTCAGCCTGGCTGAAAATGAAGCCTCAGTGACCGGAGGTAACCTCTATGATGTCACCCCCGGTCACTGATGCCGCGTTCCCAGCAGCTCATTCACAAGTGGTTCTCAACCTGGACAGTCGCATCTTGGCACCGTCCTTGTTGAAAAATGATTATCCCCCATACGTGCAGGACAGATCGACAGATAGGTATGGTATATTGTTGTTTTTTTATTTTAGTTTTATTGCAGGAGAACAAGGGCTTCGGTGGAATAGGCGTTTGGTGAGTATAACTGTGTTTATTTTTAAATAAAAAAGTAAAACTGTGTTTTGTTTTATTTGTAATAAAAGACTTTAGTCTTGCTGTGTCTTTATTTACCATACATCTATAGGATTAGTAATGGATAGGTGTCTTATAGACACTTCACAATTACTAAGCTGTGGGCTTGATGCCACCTGACAATGCAAAGGTGACATCAACCTCACAAATATAAACCCCACCTGCCACTGCTACAGGGAAAGTGTGAAGAGCCGGGCAAAGCAGATGCCTTTTCTGGGCAGTTGCGAGCTGCTATTTTTAGGCTGCGGTCAATATCCATGGCTTCTTACCAGCCTGAGAATACCAGCCCCCAGCTGTGAGCTTTAGCAAGGCTGTTTGTAATAGATGGGGGGACCCCCACACCGTTATTTTTAATTATTTAAAAACTAATTATTTAATTAAAAAAAACAGAGTGGGTACCCCTCTATTCTTGATAACCAACCTTGCTGAAGATGACAGCTGAGGGTTGCAGCCCCCAGCTGTGAGTCTTGCCTGGCTGGTTATAGAAAAGACAGGGGAACCCATGTTGCTTTTTTCATTTATTTATTTATAGCGTAGGCTGCGTCTGATGAATTCCTCTATCAGCCGTCCTGCTGTCACTGTTATTAGCAGCAGCAGGGGTAGGCTGATGGGAGTAACAGTCCCATCAGCCGCGCCTATTTTTATCACTTAAATATAACGCTCATCATTCTCTCCTGCTCGAGCAGATCACGGGCAGAGCAGTGGAGAATGATGATAGCCTGGTTCAGCACCCAGCACCAGGGAACAGCGCTTACTGTAACGTTTCTTCCCTGGCACCGATGCGTGTCACATGGATGACATCCATGTGTATTATGCGTATGCACGTGTGCGGGACGTTCTGTGGCCTGTGCTGACAGAAAAAAACGGACATGTCAGCGTGTTTTGCCCACGGACACATGGTCCACGGAAACACACATGTGCACAGATCCATTCACTTGACACCCATGGTGTCAATATAATCACTGCACCAGTAGATGAATTCATTGAGAGGTGTAGTTCATAAAATGGGGTCACTTATGGGGGTTTCTGCTGTTCTGGCACCTCATGGGCTCTCTCAGTGAGTCATGGCACCTGCAAACCATAACAGTAAAATCTGGCGCTCCTTGCCTTCTGAGCTTTGCACTGTGCCTGAAAAATATTTCCCGATTACATGTAGGATATTGGCACACTCAGGGAAAAATGGACCTGTTTGTTGTAAAAAAAAACTTCCTATTAGCCCTTAGAAAAATTAAAAACTTGTGGCTAAAACAACATTTTAGTTGTAAAAATGTAATTTATTCTTTCTTCACCACTCAGTGGTATAAAATTCTGTGAGGCACATGTGGTGTTAATATGATCATTGCACCCCTAGATGAATTCAATGGGGAGTTTATTTTGTAAAATGAGTTCACATATAGGGAGTTTCTGTTGTTCTGGCACCTCAGAGGCTCTGCCAATGTGGCATAGTACCCTCAAACCATTCCAGCAAAATCTGAATTCCAATATGGCGCCTTTTCCTTTCTGAGCCTTGCACTGTGCTTCAAAAGTAGCATTCCCCTACATTTGGGGTATCGGCTTACTCAAGATAAATTGCAGGTCCATTTTCTCCTGTTACTCTTCGTAAAATAAATAATTGGGGGTGAAAAAAATATTTTTTGTGGAAAAAATATGATTTTTTATTTTCACAGCTCTACGTTATAAACTTCTGTGAAGCACTTGCGGGTTCAAAGTGCTCACGACACATCTAGATAAGTTCCTTGCTGAGTGTAGTTTCCAAAATGGTGTTACTTGTGTGGGGGTTTCCACTGTTTAGGCACATCAGGGGCTTTCCAAACGTGACATGGCATCCGATCTCAATTCCAGACAATTTTGCGTTGAAAAAGTAAAACGGCAATCCTTCCCTCCGAGCTCTGCCATGAGCCCAAACAGTGGTTTACCTGCACATATGGGGTATCAGCGTACTCAGGACAAATTGCAGAACTACTTTTGAGGTCCAATTTCTCCTGTTAAAATTGTGAAAGTAAAAAACATTAGGTCTAAAGGAAAATTTTGTGAAAGATAAGTAAATGTTTATTTTTTCCTTCCACATTCCAAAAATTCCTGTGAAGCACCTGAAGGGTTAATAAACTTCTTGAATGTGGTTTTGAGTACCTTGAGGGGTGCAGTTTTTAGAATGGTGTCACTTTTGGGTATATTCTATCATATACACCCCTCAAAGTGACTTCAAATGTGATGTGGTCCCTAAAAAAATGGTGTTGTAACATTGAGAAATCGCTGTTTAACTTTTAACCTTTATAACTTCCTAAAAAAAAATTTGGTTCCAAAATTGTTCTGATGTAAAGTAGACATGTGGGAAATGTTACTTATTAGATATTTTGTGTGGCATATCATTGTGATTTAAAGGCATGAAAATTCAAAGTTGGAAAATTATGACATTTTCAAAATTTTCGCCAAGTTTCTATTTTTTTAACAAATAAACGCAAGTCATATCAAAGAAATTTTACCACTGTCATGAAGAATAATATGTCACGAGAATAATATGTCACGAGAATAATATGTCACGAGAATAATATGTCACGAGAAAACAGTCTCAGAATCACCGGGGTCCACTGAAGTGTTCCAGAGTTTTTACCTCAAAAAGGGAAATTGGTCAGAATTGTAAAAATTGGCCCGTCATTAACATGCAAACCATTTTTTGTGCCAAATTCTACAAAATCGAGCATGTGGTCCATGAATTTAGTGCAAAATCAAAAATTCTATTTTTTTTTGTTTAAGACTCATTTCTCCTACTCTTTAGCACAAAAGGTGAGGTAAAAATCAGAAAACTAAACAAAAAAAAAGAACTTTAATAAAAAAGGTGCTAATAGTTTGCTGAATTTATCGTGGGTTGCTATGAAAAAAAGAAAACCTGTTGGAAATACAATGATGAAACGGGCCCTATATTTTTAGAAAGCAGAGGCTTGCTTAGGGGCTTTGTAAAAGGCAAGGGAGGGGTTCATTACTATGTACACTGACACAGACCAAATGTGCCCACCTGCACCCTGGAAAATGAAGTGCAAAAAACCACAAAAAGACGACTTAACATTTTTTGGAGGATTTTTAAGTCCTCTTTTTGTGGGTTTGCTGTTTAGTGATAGGACTCGCAAGTGTGAGGACCCTTGACGCGGGTTGCGAGCTTGCATATCTTGGGCAAAATATCAACTAATACCGCACATATTTTTACATGTATTTTCTGCACTTTAAGCACAGCAGATGTCAGATTTGTGTGTGTTTAAGGAGCTACCACAAACAGCAGCAATCAGAGGTAGTTCTGATCATTGCTGTATAACTGCTTAAATGTCACTGTCACTCTCTGGCAGCAAAATTTAAATGCAGCTTTCCAGCAAGATCTGTTCTTTTGGCAGCTTAAAGGGAACCTGTCACCAGAAAAAAATTTATTAACCTGCAGACATGGCATTAATCTGCAGGTTAATAGTGGTCTCAGTCTGCCTGGCACCTGCACTTAGTCGAACACTACGGGGAGAAAATGAACTTTATTACCCCAGCAGGGTTCCGGTTTCAGCCACGGGGGTGGAGCCGGTGCTGGTTCAGTCAATGTTCTGAGTATACAGACCTGCCGCTGTAACCGCACCCCCAGCCGTGACTGACACTCGCTCTGCATTGGGGCCTGCTGTCACTCAGAGCCGGGGGTGCTGTTACAGCCGACGCTCTTTATTGTTTACTCAGGTGACTCGGTGAACCAGCGTTGGCACCGCCTCCATGACTGAAACCAAAATGCTGCTAGGGGGGAATAAAGTTAATTTTCTCACCACATCGATTGGCTAAGTGTGAGCGCCAGGCAGGTTAATGATGCTATTAGCCTGCAGATTAACCCAATATCTGCAGGTAAATAGCATTTTTTTCTGGTGACAGGTTCTCTTTAACCCCTTACTGTCCAATGACGTGCACAGTCCGTCATGGCAAGGTGCCAGTTCCGGCACCAGGACGGACTGTGCACGTCATGCCTTTGATCTACCACTGCGTGTAAACACGCAGTGGTAGATCAGTGCCGACAGCTGTCACAGACAGCTGACAGGCACGGCAAGCGGTGCGGGGACCTTTGCCGTCGGTCCCCGCACCCACAGCGCTGTGATTGGTCAGTCAATCTGACTGACCAAACACAGCAGCGATCGCGCAGGAGAAGCTGAAATTTCAGCTTCTCCAGCGCGATCAGTGCAGGAGCCGGCGCTGCAGTGGCCAGGCTTCCTGCACTGACAGCCAGGAGCGGAGCCCCCACCGCCCCTGGCTGTTAACCCCCTGACTGCTGCGATCCAGCGCGATCGCAGAGCTCAGGGGGGGAGGCAGAGGGTCGGGAGCTCCCTCTGCCTCAGATCGGCGCCCTGCAATGTATTTGCAGGGCCCGATCTCTGCCTTGATGACCCGGGGGTTGTCATGACAACCTCCGGGTCATCTAGCTACGGAAGAACTGCTGTGATCATGTTCACAGCAGCTTTCCCCATAGGTACAATGCATTGCAATGCTGGAGCATTGCAATGCATTGTAACTGCAATAAAAAGTAAAAAAAGTGAAAGTCCCATAAAGGGACAAGTTAAAAAAAAAAATCATTTTTTAAAAAAAATTGTAAAAAAAATATTAAAAAATAATTTAAAAAAAATCCCCTAAAAAATATACATTTTTATGTAATAAAAAAAATAAAAAACAAAAAAAATACACATGTTAGGTATCGCCATGTCCGTAAAAATCCCATCTATAAAAGTGTAACCCTAGTTAACCCCTTCAGTGAAAGCCGTAAAAAAAAAACCCACAAAAAAGTAGTAAATTATACTTTTTCAAGCGGTATCATCATACCGCTTGGAAAAAGTGCAATAACACGCGATCAAAAAGTCAGATATAAATAATCATGGTACTGCTGAAAACGTCATCTTGTCCCGCAAAAAACAAGCCACTAAACAGCATCATCAGCGAAAAAATAAAAAAGTTATAGCTCGCGGAATAAACTGATGTAAAAATAATTATTTTTTCTATAAAATTTTTTATTGTGTAAAAAACACCAAAACATAAAAAATATATATAAATGAGGTATCGCTGTAATCGTAGTGATCTGAAGAATAAAGCTCCTTTATCAATTTTACCACACGCAGAACGGAGGAAAAAAAAAAAACAATTCCTGAATTGCTGGTTTTTGTTCATTCTGCTTCCACAAAAATCGGAATAGGAAGCAATCAAAAAACGTTATGTGCCCGAATATGATACCAATAAAAACGTCAGCTCGTCCCGCAAAAAATAAGCCCACAGATAACTCTGTCGGCCGAAATATGGAAAAATTATAGCTCTCAAAATACGGCTATGCAAAAATTTCTTACAAAAATTATTAAAAAAAAAAGCGTCTTTTAGTGTGTGACAGAACTAAACATGAAAAAAGGATGTAAATCTGGTATCGCCGTAATCGCACCGATCCGAGGAATAAAGTCGCCTAATCACTAATACCGCACGAGGAACGGCGTAAAAAAGAAAACCAATTCTTCACCTTTTGTGGATTTGTTCATTGTGCCTCCCAAAGATCGCAGTAAGGCGATCACAGTGGTTCCCCCCCACATATGCGGTATCAGCGTACTCAGGACAAAATGCACAATAGCTTTTGGGGTCCTATTTCTCCTGTTACCCTTAGAAAAATAAAAATTTGGGGGCAAAAAGGTCATTTTTGTGGAAAAAAAATATGATTTTTTTATTTTCACGGCTCTACGTTATAAACTTCTGTGAAGCCCTTGGGGGTTCAAAGTGCTGACCACACATCTAGATAAGTTCCTTGGGGGGTCTAGTTTGCAAAATGGGGTCATTTGTGGGGGGTTTCTACTGTTTAGGCACATCAGGGGCTCTCCAAGCGCGACATGACACCCGCAGACCATTCCATCAAAGTCTGCATTTAAAAACGGTGCTCCTTCCCTTCCGATCTCTGCCATGCGTCAAAATAGTGGTTCCCCCCACATATGGGATATCAGCGTACTCAGGACAAATTGCACAATAGCTTTTGGGGTCCTATTTCTCCTGTTACCCTTATAAAAATAAAAATTTGGGGGCAAAAAGATTATTTTTGTGGAAAAAAATATGATTTTTTTATTTCACGGCTCTACGTTATAAACTTCTGTGAAGCACTTGGGGGTTCAAAGTGCTCACCACACATCTAGATAAGTTCCTTGGGGGCTAGTTTCCAAAATGGAGTCACTTGTGGGGGGTTTCTACTGTTTAGGCACATCAGGGGCTCTCCAAACGTGACATGACACCCGCAGACCATTCCATCAAAGTCTGCATTTGAAAAAGGCGCTCCTTCCCTTTCGAGCTCTGCCATGCATCAAAATAGTGGTTTACCCCCACATATGGGGTATCAGCGTACTCAGGACAAATTGCACAATAACTTTTGGGGTCCTGTTACCCTTTGGAAAATAACAATTGGGGGTGGAAAGATCATTTTTGTGGAAAAGATATGATTTTTTAATTTTACTGCTCTACGTTATAACCTTCTGTGAAGCCCTTGGGGGTTCAAAGCTCTCACCACACATCTAGATAAGTTCCTTGGGGGGTCTAGTTTCCAAAATGGGGTCACTTGTGGGGGGTTTCCACTGTTTAGGCACACAGGGGCTCTTCAAATACGACATGGCGTCCAATCTCAATTCCAGCCAAAAAAGTCAAATGGCGCTGCTTCCCTTCCGAGCTCTGCCATGCGCCCAAATAGTGGTTTACCCCCACATATGGGGTATCAGCGTACTCAGGACTAATTGCACAATAACTTTTGGGGTCCTTTTATCCTTTGGAAAATAAAAATTGGGATGAAAAGATAATTTTTGTGGAAAAAATATGATTTTTTAATTTACGGCTCCACGTTATAACCTTCTGTGAAGCGCTTGGGGGTTAAAAGCTCTCACAACACATTTAGATAAGTTCCTTGGGGGGTCTAGTTTCCAAAATGGGGTCACTTGTGGGGGGTTTCCACTGTTTAGGCACACAGGGGCTCTCCAAATACGACATGGCGTCCAATCTCAATTCCAGCCAAAAAAGTCAAATGGCGCTGCTTCCCTTCCGAGCTCTGCCATGCGCCCAAATAGTGGTTTACCCCCACATATGGGGTATCAGCGTACTCAGGACTAATTGCACAATAACTTTTGGGGTCCTTTTATCCCTTGGAAAATAAAAATTGGGATGAAAAGATCATTTTTGTGGAAAAAATATGATTTTTTAATTTTACGGCTCTACTTTATAACCTTCTGTGAAGCCCTTGGGGGTTAAAAGCTCTCACAACACATTTAGATAAGTTCCTTTGGGGTCCAGTTTCCAAAATGGGGTCACTTGTGGGTGGTTTCCACTGTTTAGGCACACAGGGACTCTCCAAATGCGACATGGCGTCCAATCTCAATTCCAGTCAAAAAAGTCAAATGGCACTGCTTCCCTTCCGAGCTCTGCCATGCGCCCAAATAGTGGTTTACCCCCACACATGGGGTATCGGTGTACTCTGGAGAAATTTTACAACAAATATTGTGGTTCATTTTCTCCTGATACCCTTGACAAAATTTCAAAAAATTGTGTCGAAAGAAAAATTTTGGGAAAAAAAGTTAAATGTTCATTTTTTCCTTCCACATTGCTTCAATTCTTGTGAAGTACCTAAAGGGTTAATAAACTTCTTGAATGTGGCTTTGAACACGTTGAGGGTGCAGTTTTTAGAATAGTGTCACTTTTGGGTATTTTCTGTCATATTGACCCCTCAAATTCACTTCAAATGTGAGGTGGTCCCTAAAAAAAATGGTTTTGTAAATTTTGTTGGAAAAATGAGAAATTGCTGGTCAACTTTTAACACTTATAACTTCCTAACAAAAAAAAATGTTGGTTCCAAAATTGTGCTGATGTAAAGTAGACATGTGGGAAATGTTATTTATTAACTAATTTTTGTGACATATCTCTCTGATTTAATGGCATAAAAATTAAAAGTTTGAAAATTGCAAAATTTTCAAAATTTTTGCCATATTTCCATTTTTTTCATAAATAAACGCAAGTTATATTGAAGAAATTTTACCACTATCATGAAGTACAATATGTCACGAGAAAACAATCTCAGAATCGCCAAGATCCGTAGAAGCGTTCCAGAGTTATAACCTCATAAAGAGACAGTGGTCAGAATTGTAAAAATTGGCCTGGTCTTTAACCTACAAAATGGCTTGGTCATTAAGGGGTTAAAGTAATTAATAGGATTTTTTTTAACATCATTGTATGGTGCTGCATCACTATATGTGCTGCAATTTACTTGTATTTAGCACACATTTCATTCTATTTTTTATTATCTTGTTTTATATATCACGAGTGGTCTGATGATGGTCTGCTGACTAAATAAATTTAGCTGACTGATTTGCCTTTGTCACTATTTTGTGGAATGAATTAAATCATTTTATCTCTATTTCCTGAGGGCACAGGAGTTACATCTACAGTGGAGTCTGGGTGGCGAATCTACTGACTGCACAATGAACTTTCGGAGAACCATGATTCATTCTATATTTTCACACACATTTTTTAGTCAGATGCTTCTTCTTAAAACGAATGTCAAATCAGGAATGCAGGTCTCTACTCTCTACCAATGATAGCATTCAGACAGTTGTTAATGTAACATACCTATAGCTTGTAATGTAGAACATATGGATCTAAATGAGTGTCTTCGTAATATTTTGACTACAATGAATCATATTTTGTGTAGCTGAAGCTAGATTTGTAAAAAGCTTATTTTAATATTAAGGAGATTTCTAAGCTATTCAGATAGGGATTGTCAAAGTATATGCACTGGCCTCATGAGGTCTAAGAGATTTATTTAATGATGCATGCAATTTGTTTTGTGAATTCTGGTGACAAATCTGATAAGGACCGAGCCACTTTGTAGGTTAATAACCAGGTCTATTTTTTTAAAATCTGACCACTGTCACTTTATGAGATAATAACTCTGGAACGCTTCAACGGATCCCACCGATTCTAAAACAAATTTTTCGTGACATATCGTACTTTGTGTTAACATTTCTTCTATATGACTTGCATTTATTTGTGAAAAAAATGTAAATTTGGCAAAAATTTAGAAATTTAGCATTTTTCAAACTTTAAATACTTATGCCCTTAAATCAGAGAGTCATATCACACAAAATAGTTAATAAATGACATTTTTCACATGACTACTTTACATCAGCACAATTTTTGAAACAATTTTTTTTTCGTTAGGAAGTTAGAAGGGTTTAAAAGTTGACCAGCGATTTCTCATTTTTCCAACAAAATTTACAAAAAAATAATTATTCTTACCGTTAATTCGGTTTCTAGTAGCATTCCACGACAGCATAGGAGGATGTCTACTTGTCCTATTGGGGGACAGGAATACAGAGAGGTTAAAAACCCCTCCCACCTCCCATTAACCAGTGTTTTACCACACATTTAGAAACGGTTACCTTTAGTATTCTCAGAACTTAATCCAAGAATTTCGGGAGGGAATTGGCGCTGTCGTGGAATGCTACTAGAAACCGAATTAACGGTAAGAATAATTCTTTTTTCTCTAGTAGCCTTCCACGACAGCATAGGAGGTATACCAACCAATTCAATTTTAAGGGGGGTTATGGCCTGGAGAACTTTCCGGCCAAAGACTAAGTCCCGATTGGACCAAAAGTCCAATCTGTAATGCTTCGTGAAAGTATGCAAGGAAGACCATGTTGCAGCCCTGCAAATCTGCTCAGACGAAGCTCCAGCTCTTTCAGCCCAGGATGCTGATACGGATCTTGTTGAGTGGGCCTTCAGGCCCGCTGGTGGAGCTATATTCTGGGCCAAGTAAGCTTCAGATATGGTTTTCTTTATCCAAGTGGCAATTGTGTTTTTTGCCACTTTTTTACCTTTATTTTTACCGTATAGGTGAACAAAGAGATTCTGGTCAACTCTAAAAGATGATGAAAAATCAAGGTAGTGAAGAACAATTCTTCTAACGTCCAGGGTATGGAACTGTTGTTCTTTAAGGTTTGCCGGATTATTGCAAAATGAAGGTAAAACTATGTCCTGTGATCGGTGAAAATCTGATACAACCTTGGGAAGAAAAGATGGATCAGGACGAAATATAATAGCGTCATCTCTAATGAGCAAATATGGTTCTCGAATTGAGAGGCCTTGTAATTCCCCTATTCTTCTTGCTGTGGAAATGGCGATCAAAAAGGCTGTTTTACACGCTAGTAATTGAGGGGAACATGTCATCAAAGGTTCAAAGGGGGGTCCTGTAAGGCCTTTGAGAACTGTGTTTAAGTCCCATGGTGGGACAATAATTTGCTTCCTAGGGTTCAGTCTGAGTGCTGACACCATGAATCTTTTAATCCATTTATGGCCCGCTAAATTTTGGTCATACACCGAACTTAGAGCTGACACCTGGACTTTTAATGTGTTTGGTCTGAGACCAAGCTCCAATCCTTTCTGTAAAAAGTCTAGTATTTTAGATATATCAGGACACAATGGGTCTGGAATATCAGGGTGACACCAGGAGGAGAACTTTTTCCAGACCTTATTGTAAATAGTATTAGTTACTGGTTTCCTGGATTTTTGAAGAGTGGCGATCACAGGTCCCGAAAGTCCTTTTTCCCTGAGGACCCGGGCTTCAACAGCCAAGCTGCTAGGTTCAGTTTCCGGGATCCGGATGATGGAGATGACCTTGTTGGAGGAGATCGACCTCCGGTTGCAACTGAATTGGTCCTTCTGTCCGCAACTCCAGAATGAGATGGAACCAACTCCTCTTTGGCCAGGCTGGTGCTACTAGTATGACCGGGACTTGATCGTCTTGGATTTTTCGCAGAGTTTTTGCCAGGAGAGGTATCGGGGGAAAAACGTAGGCCAATCGGAAACTCCAAGGATGACTGAACGCATCTACCCCTAGGCATCCATCTCCTGGATTTAGGGAAAAAAATGTTTCTAACTGGGCATTCTGCCTTGAGGCCATCAAATCCACATCGGGAAGGCCCCACATCTCTGTAAGCGACCTGAAGACTTTTCTCTTTAGGCTCCATTCTCCTGGTTGCAGGTCTTGACGGCTCAGGAAGTCTGCCTGGGAGTTCTCTGAGCCTTTCAGGTGAACTGCTGATAAGGAAAGGAGATTGGCTTCGGAGAATATGATTCGAAACGTTCCTCAGACTGTTGAATTTGGGACTCCCTTGGTGCTTGAGATGAGCCACTGTAGTCATGTTGTCCGAAAGAACTCTGACATGATAACCTGAGATTAGAGAACTGGCTGCCTGGAAGGCTTTTAGTACTGCCTTTAGTTCCCTGTAGTTGGAGGATTTGGCGCTGTCCTGCAGACACCATAGGCCTTGAAAGGGAGTCTGTAGCACCACTGCTCCCCAGCCTCTCGAACTTGCGTCGGTGGTCACTGTCAACAAGGGAGCTTGAGACCAGGCTATTCCCTTGCGTAGGTTTGAAAGATTTAGCCACCAAGACAGGGAGGCTTTGACTCTTCCTGGAGTTCGTATCTTTTTGTTCAGCAAGGCAGGATTTGCATTCCAATTTTCTAGAATGTGTGCCTGAAGAACTCTGGAATGGGCCTGAGCCCAAGCCACGGATTGTATACAGGCCGTCATTGAGCCTAGCAGGGACATAGCTACTCTCAGCGATGGAGATCTTTGACTTCTGAAGGCTAGAGTCTTGGATATCAGGTCTTGGCGGTGGTCGTCTGGAAGATAAGAAGTCTGATTCTCTGCGTCCAAGAGAACTCCTAGAAACCTTATTACTTTTGAAGGTTGGAGATGAGACTTCTTTGTATTGACGATCCAACCTAAACTCTGAAGGATGTCTCGAGTCTGGTGTACCCTTGTCTCGAGGATTCTGGCTGAAGGACCGATGATTAGAAGGTCGTCTAGATAGGGAACTATAGCCACCCCTTGTTTTCGAATGTGAGCTATCGTTTCCGACATGATCCTTGAGAAAACCCTTGGGGCTGATGAAATGCCAAAGGGGAGTACTTTGAACTGGAAATGTACTATCTCGTGATCTAGACGGACCGCGAATCTCAGATACTTCCGATGAAGAGGATGTATTGGAATGTGGAAATAGGCGTCTTTCAGATCCATGGTCGCCATAAACGAGCAACGGGTTATCAAGGGAATGGCCGACTTTACAGATTCCATTTTGAATCTCTGGTAGGAAACTGACTGGTTGAGGGTTTTTAGATTTATTATAACCCGAGATTTCCCCGACGTTTTTTTTACTATGAAAATGCGGGAGTAATGGCCTTTCCCTTGCTCGTCTCGTGGGACCATGGAAATTGCGCCTGAAGCTACCAGATTTTGAATTTCTGCAGCGATAATGGATTGACTCTCTTGAGATGATAGAGAGGTTACTCTGAATAGCGGAGGAGGGGGAGACTCGAAGTCTATTAAGAGACCGTCTCTTACTACATTCAACACCCAGCGGCAGCTGGAAATTTTTTGCCAGTTGTTTAGAAACTTCGAGAGTCTCCCTCCTACCTGCTGGGAGTCATTGCTTCTCCTGTTGTGTCTGCTGGGGAACGAGGATATTTTTAGGTTTTCCTTTTGCATGACTCCATCTTCCCGTCTTCCCTTTACCTCTATACTGAGTAGGTTGATCCCGGGAGGGTTGAAAAACTCGCTTCTTGGGAGGCCTTTGTTCTGGAAGAGCTTTCTTCCTATCCGTGGCCTTTTCCAGGATGTCATCCAGGGCTGGCCCGAATACATAGTCTCCTTTAAAAGGAATGGAGCACAATTTAATTTTGGAAGTAACATTCCCGCTCCACATTTTAAGCCAGAGGGCTCTACGGGCCGAATTCGTTTGGACCAGATTTCTAGCCGCAATGTGTATGGACTCCAAAGAAGAATCAGCCAAAAAACCCGCTGCTTTATGCAGGATGGGTGAGAGGTCTAGCATGTCATCTCTTGGAGTGCCCTGGGAGATATGAGTTTCCAGTTCCTGGAGCCAGCGATGAAGAGATCTGGCAATGCAGGTGGACGCTATATTGCTCTTGAGGGCCGAAGAGGAGGTCTCCCAAGATTTTTTAAGAAGACTTTCGACTTTCCTGTCCATGGGATCCTTCAGTTGGGAGGAATCCTCAAATGGCAGAGCCGTTTTCTTCGCTACCCTCGCCACCTGTACATCCACTTTAGGGATATCCCACTTGATAGGATTTTCATTCAGAGGAAATCTATTTTTAAACTCTGAAGGGATCGCGAGGCGTTTCTCTGGAAGCTCCCACTCCCGATTTATCATGTCCGATATACTCTTATGGACTGGAAACCCGACCATCTGCTCCGTCTGAGCCCCACCAAAAAATTCATCCTGAACGGAATGAGGGACCGGTAGGTCCTCCAACCCCATAGTGTTACGTACCGCACTTACTAGCTCCTCAATATATTCTGAGGAGAAAAGGAATTTCCTTAATTCCGCGGTTTTATGAACTAAGGGATTTTCCCACTTGGATGATGATGACCCCTGGGATATGTCGGACTCAGAATCCGAATGTTCCGCCTGGATCTTTCTCTTTTTTGGGAGAGATGGACCAGGTGAGGGTGGTGGAGGCGGGGGTGGGGGAGTTAATGCGGCTAGTGAAGATTGCACTTCTTGTTTCACCAGGGTACGGATCTCATCTAGCCACGATGGATGCTCTGCACTGATCACTTTATCTGTGCACTTTTGGCAGAGTTTTTTCTCCCATTTGGGAGGTAATTTCAGGGAACAAATAGCGCATTTGCTCCTTTTAACTGAGGGTCTCTGGGATGAACCTTCTCCCTGTAATAGAGGGAGAGAGGAGTAAAAGAAATGGGGTTCCAGGAGCCTCTTAACAAGGGAGGGGGCCTTTCAGTACTCACTGAGGCCAGAGAAGCGCTGGGCTCTGCAGTCGCAGGGCTGGACGTCTCCATAGCAGGTATTTCGGCCCATAGGCGCTTACCTGCTGACGTCTTCTGGCAGTTTTTATACCCTCGGTATAAGCGCTGCCCAGCGCTTGGATTCCCCCTCCCCCTCCGGTCCCGGCACAGGTGGATTCCATGCGCCCGCGGTATCAGAAGCTCACAGGAGCCCTGCGTTCCACAGTGGAACGCGAGACCCGGAAGTGATGTCAGCTGCACTTCCGGGTTCCGCACGTGGAGAGGAAGATGCCGGAGAGCTCCAGGAGGCCTCCGGCGGGGAGAGAGCGGACCGCTTTATCCCCTCATGGGAACGCAGGGAGACCGCCTCAATGTGGTCCCAGCGTCGGGAGCAGCCACGGAGGAGGGAGACCGAGGACCCGACCACCGCTGCCCGGCAAGACGTATCGCACGTGGAGTGCGCCAGGTAATACTGCACAGCCGGCCACCAGCATACCCGGATCTCTCCGTGCCCCAAGGGGGACAGGAAAACACTGGTTAATGGGAGGTGGGAGGGGTTTTTAACCTCTCTGTATTCCTGTCCCCCAATAGGACAAGGAGACATCCTCCTATGCTGTCGTGGAAGGCTACTAGAGAAATCATTTTTTTAGGGACCACCTCACATTTGAGTGGTCTATAAGACAGAAACTACCCAAAACTGACCTCATTCTAAATCTACACCCCTCAAGGTCTTCAAAACCACATTCAAAAGTTTATTAACTATTCAGGTGCTTCACAGGAACTGTTGGAATGTGAATAGAAAAAATTAACATTTTACTTTTTTCCACAAAAATGTTACTTTAGCCCCAAATTTTGCATTTTCACAAAGGTAACAGAAGACAATAGACCATACAATTTGTCTGCAATTTCTCCTGAATACACCGATACTCCAAAAGTTGTAGAAAACTACTATTTGAGTGCATAGCAAGGTTTAGAGGGAAAGAAGCACCATTCAAATTTTGCAACGAAAAATTGGCTGAAATCAGTAGCGGACGCCATGTTGCATTAGAAGTGCCCTCGATGTGCCTAAACAGTGGAAACCCCCAAGTGACCCTATTTTGGAAACTAGACACCTCAAGGAATTTATCTAGATATTTGGTGAGCACCTTGAACCTACGGGTGCTTCACAGAAATCTATGACGTTGAGCCAAGAAAATAAAAAATCATATTTTTACCACAAATCTTGTCTTTTATGCCCAATTTTTGCATTTTCAGAAGGGTAAATAGAGAATATGCATTTTACAATTTGTTGTGCAATTTCTACTGAATACCCTGATATCCTATTTGTGGTAGGAAATTACTGTTTGGGTGCACGGCAGGGAAGGAGCCCCATTTGACTTTTGGAATGCAAAATTTGCTTGAAATGGTAGCGAATGCCATGTCATGTTTGCAGAGCCCCTGATGTGCCTAAACAGTGATGTGGACGGTGTTATACAGAGGTCAGCAGTCAGAGAACTGGCAGATCTGGAGCAAATAAAACAAAGATTTTATTAAAAAAATCACAACACACAGCCCATAAGTGATACATCACTGGAATCAGAGCCTCTGTCCCTACATCATGTTGCTCTCAGATGGAATAGCAAAAACTTGGTGACAACTTCCCTTTAACCTTTAAGATCTTGGCTTGCTGTCTATTCAATTTAGTAAAATGGAGCTTAGCTACAATATGAGTGAGCTTTCTAATGCACTTTTTTTGCTATTTCCCTCAGATTTCTACTTGCTGTCAATGAATGGCCACATTCCTTACTACAATAAAGGACTATAGGGTATGCCACACTGAACAATATCGCTAACGGGATCGCTAAAAAACGTCACTATTTAGCGATCCCGTTAGCGATGTTGTTCAGTGCGGCATCTGCCAGCGACGAGCTTCCTGCTGTGATCTCGCTCGTCGCTGGAATCGTTCCGGACCCTATTTTCTCGTCGGCGCTCCCGCTGGGTAAGTATATATTGCTAGTGTGGCACCTTTTCTTAGCGATTTAGCGGTACTTTTGTACCGCTAAAGTCGTTAAGAAGATCGCTAACGGCGATAGCGTCGTTAACTATATCGCTAAATGTGGCCGCACTTAGCGATATAGAAACAATCCCGCTAGCGATCGCATTAGTATGCGTCGTTATCGTGATCGCTAGCGGGATTGTTTAGTGTGGCAGTACCTTAATGACTATACAATCACTGGACTGCTCTCATAACTAAGCCCTAGGAAGTGTAAAAGCAAGCACAGAAGATACTGTTGCTGATCCAGCTGTGACTACATTATCTTTGTGACTGTGGTGATGAAAATCTTTTCCATTAGATTAAAGACAAAATGATTTTCAGTTGTTCATTCAATCCTATATCCAATTTTGCCAATGCAAAAATGCAGCCTCTACGATTTTTGCATTGTTTTTATCGAACAAATTTGCTGAGGTAAAAAAAAACCTACTGTCTAATCAGCAATTACGTATCTGACTCCTTCATGCACTGATGGCTTTTATCACGGTAGCTCTTTCCGGAATCTCATACACTGTAAAGACCTAACTTTATATTTTGTTTCTGAAAAGACACCAGGGATGAAGATCCTAGACTTAGAAGATCAGTGCTAAGTGTTGCATATAAATAAAATGGCACATCATTAAAGCATACCTTCAAGGAAAAATGAAAGCTTTGCTGTGTTCTTGAATACTTATCACAGTTACCATCGGCAGTATTTTCTGTAAGCTCAGCCATGTGCGTTGTAGTGTTTTCATTCGATGGAGTTGTGGAGCCCAGCTGTGACTGGATCCATATCATCCAGAAGGATGCACTAAAGGACGATCCCACTAGAGGTCACTATACGCACACACAATGCAGCTTTCCTAAAAAGACCATTAGAGGCAGCTGTGTTTAGGCATAGAAAAAGCCAGCTTAGTTTCACTTTGCCTCAGAACTGAGAGAGAGCAGACGGTCTGAGAACAAGACAGCCTCAGATCAGAGAGAGCAGCCAGAGATCAGAACAGGATAGTCTCAGACAGAGACAGATCTCAGATTTCCTCAAGACACCAGAGGAGAGAAGTGCAGAGCTGTTCAGACAAGTTCAACCTGAAGTGGAGGTTGGTACAAGTGAAGAGTGAATCACTTTAGCCTAGCCAGAGCTGAATCTGAATTGTAGCTCATTAAGAAGCGTGCCGATGCTTAGAGAGCGGCGAGGAGGCAGCACACCAACTGCCAGTGTGTGTGATCTTAATAGGACCCAGATAGATCGAAGGCAAGTGGAAGTAGAAGGATCAGTGAGCATTAATAGCTCCCCTCAGCAACGAGTACCGGATGCCGGGTTCCGAGCCTATAAGGATCTCCACGACCTATTGGGAGAACCCCGGAGTTCCTGGAGGACTACAAGTCCCAGGAGTACCACAGTGTTGACACGTAACAGGATCAGGGAGAACGGAGTCGGCCTGATCAGCCATAAAAAGACCCTGTTCTGCCAGATAGAAGGTCCACCACCAAGTCAGCCAGGTACAGGACAGAGACTAAGTTAGACCTAGCTACACGCAGGTCAGGACTTGATTATACAACGACAGAGGACAGGAGGCCATATACCTATCAGTGGAGGAGTCCGGATGTGCATCCTTCGCCCTGCCGTGCTCCGGGAGTACCTGCCATTGCTACAGTAAAGGTACCAAACTGACTTCTGTGTGTGTCTCCCTTATTGTCCCTGGCGGAGGGATCCCCATCTGTCCTGCAACCACATATTCCTATCTACCCTGGAAGGACACTGTCTTACTTGTAGAAGACCCACCATCTAGCTGCCAATACCATCCCTTCCAGAGTATGTACAGAGCAGCGCTGGTTCCCCCTGACCAGATACTACAAGTGGCGTCACGACAAACCATATAAACATTCCATCATCCCCTGTAAATATTCCACATTACGGTGAGCGCCCAGGGCACGGACCGAGCTGTGCTACCCGTGACATCCCCCATAGACTTCCATGGGCTCGGTGCCGAGTACCCCTAAGCCCTGGTGCTGTGCGGCTCAGAGTCAGAGAAGCAAAGACGCTGTCAGCTTCTTAAAGAGTTATTCCCAGTATCATAATGCACTTACAGAATTAGTAATGTGTGCCAATACAACCTTTTATAAAATCTGCATCGATTTGCAACTCTTACCCCCTAATGATGACCCAATCCTTCAAGACTCTCTTTACCCTTCATTGCCACTGGATCAATCGCCTAGTAGTTCTAATGCTGTCAATCAAGCATGCTCAGATACACCAATTAACCCTGTCTAAAAAAACTTCTGACAGCTGGGTTGTAGCACAGCTCAGCTATGTTATACTGAAGATCCCAATGATAAAAGCTGCATTTGCACCTAATGACACTGTCTAAATAATGAAAAACAGATGAACCTATGACCCTGTCTAATAAAACATCCATTAGACTCTCTCTCAGCATCCTCATTGCCCTGAAAGGCATATAGCAACTATTGTATGATTTCAGGGAAGAGCTGATCATGCTCTGAAGATCCTAATGAACCACTAATAAGACACTAGTCACTAATCACGGACAGACCGTGAGGCCGAAAAGTCAGACGTTCCGGGTCAATACCAAGAGAGCATGTAGATAACCAAGGGAAAAGACAAAGGCGTAAGTCAGGTCACAGTCCAGGGTCAATAACAAGAGATAGCAGATCAAAGCCAAAGGACAAGACAAAGGGACAGTCAGAACATGATCCAAAGGGTCAAGCAACTGAAAATCAGAAGTTAGAACAACAGAATCAGGCTAACACTCATCAAGAAGCACAAACTACGTCTGGCAGGGATCAGGGGCAGACAGCTTAGTTAAATACTTCGGGCAATCTCCAGAACGCTGAACACCTGGAGAAAGTCCCGCACCTCCCAGTTACAGATTAGACAGCTGAGCTGTCAATCAAAGCACTGACAGCTCAACAAGCCCATCACAGGGTGGGACCGCCAAGCTGTCAGTCAAGACACAGTTTCTGTCGGACAGCATAGCAATCACTCACTGAGTGGAGGAATCGTGACAAAACTAGTAATGGTAACCTAATCTCTATAAAGAAAAATTGCCCATATTGAGTTCTATCACTTTCAAGAGCACACAGGAGAGCAGAAGGAGGGGCCTACAGCACCGAGAACAAGCAGTGAGCTGATGAGCAATGTAGATTTATCAGATAAGAATAGGACTGCCCATTTGACTCTGTGAAGATGGATTCAGAGAAGAGCAGATGTAGATGAAAGAGAGGCACAAGAAAGAATCTTTATGTTAGGCTAGTACTATAAATTAACAATTGTCATGCAGATACTGGACTTTGTAAAAAAATTGTTGCCATTGTGGTAATAACCCATTAAGAGCTGCTATATGTGAGGGATAAAGTAGCTATAGTTTCTCTTACTTGAGTTTCAATTAAGAAGTAGTTTGCAGACTGGGACTTACAGTGGCTTGGCTATTTACTTCTTTTGTTACAATACAACCTGTGCCCTCCTTTGCCAGGCTGAGAGTGTTGGTGGGCGACCCTCTCTTGGCAGGTTTCTTGTGGTACCATATTCTTTCCATTTGATGATAATGGATTTGATGGTGCTTCGGGGGATCATCAGAGTTTGGGGTATTCTTTTTATAACCCAATCCTGACTTTAACTTCTCAAAAACCTTTTCCCTGACTTCTTTGAAGATCACCTTGGTCTTCATGGTGTGGTTGGTTAGTGGTGCCTCTTGCTTAATGGTGTTGTAGCCTATGTGGCCTTTCAGAAAAGATGTGTATATACTGACAGACCATGGGACACTTAGATTGCACATAGGTGGACTTCCTTTCATAAGCATGTGACTTATGAGGGTAATTAATTGCACCAGAAATTTTTAGGGGTTTCATAGCAAAAGGGGTGAATACATATGCATATACCAGGCTTTTGTTATTTGATCCCATAAATTTAATTTAATTTATGACTATATTTTTGTCACTTTACTTCACCAACTTAGACAATTTACAGTGACATGTAAAGGTTTGGGCACCCCTTGTCAAAATTACTGTTATTGTGAACAGTTAAAGTAGTTTGCAGATGAAATGATCTCTAAAACGCCTAAAGTTAAAGATGACACATTTAGTTTGTATTTTAGGCAATATATATATATATATATATATATATTATATCGACTCATTTTCCTTTTTGTATATTTTAAAATGTCAAATATGAAAATATATACATATATATATTTTTTTAATCTTTTCCATTTTAAAAATTACAAAAAGGAAAATGAGCCGATGGAGAAGTTTGGGCACCCTAGTAGATTTGTGTGTTTAGATAACGTTGACCAAGGTTTCAGACCTTAACTCGTTAATGACCGCCGATGTGCCTTTTAACGGTGCTGAGAAATAAGTGTATAGTGCTCCCCAGAGTCGGAATTTCTCAGGGGTCTCGGCTACCAGTGGTAGCCAAGACCCCATAGAACATGATTCGGGTCGGTTTTTACCGACCCCAGTGTTGCGATCGCCATTATTAATGGAATAGCGGCAACTGCAAACAAATAGTCTGATTTCCCATTTAATTTCTCTCTCCTCTGATGTGACCGCACATCAGAGGAAAGAGAAATGGGGTCCCCCGATTCCCCCCGGGACCTCTGGTGTACCTGGACCCTCCTGCATCACCCATTACTGTCCTCTGGCTGCCGGCATCTTCTTCCCGGGAAGAAAATGGTGGGCGCATGCATAGTGTGTCCGCCGAGATCTGCCAGCCGGCACCCGGCAACAATAGGAAACTTTTTCTATTGGTTCATTTTGATCACTGTGATAGACCCTATCACAATGATCAAAAAAAAAAATAGTAAATAAACCCCCCCTTAATCACCCCCTTAGATAGATAAAAATAATAAAATAAAAAGAATGCATTTATTTCCATTTTTCCATTAGGTTAAGGTTGGGCTAGGGTTAGGGTTGTGGCTAGGGTTCGGGTTGGGCTAAAGATAGGGTTCAGCTAAAGTTAGGATTAGGCTAAAGTTAGGGTTGTCATTATGGTTGGGAATACGGTTAGGGTTGGGATTAGGGTTAGGGGTGTGTTAGGGTTAGAATTGTGGTTAGGGTTATGGTTAAGGTTGGGATTAGGGTTAGCAGTGTTGGGGTTAGGGTTGTGGTTAGGGTTATGGTTGGAATTATGGTTAGGGGTGTGCTGGGGTTAGGGTTGGAGTTAGAATTGTGGGGAATCCACTGTTTAGGTACATCAGGGGGTTTCCAAATGCGACATGGCGCCACAATTGATTCCAGCCAATTTTGTGTTCAAATAGTCAAATGGTATTCCCTCCCTTCTGAGCCCTGCCATGCAAAACAGTGGCTTTCCCAAACATACAGGGTATTGGCGTACTCAGGAGAAATTGCACAACAAATTTTGTGGTCCATTTTCTTCTCATACCCTTGTGCAAATAAAAAAATTGGTTCCAACGTAAACTTTTTGTTAAAAAAGTAAAAAGTACATTTTTTCCTTCCACATTGCTTTAGTTCTTGTGAAGCATCTGAAGGTTAATAAACTTTCTGAATGTAGTTTTGCTCACCTTGAGGGGTGCAGTTTTTATAATGGTGTCACTTTTGAGCATATTCTGTTATATTGAACCTCCAAAATCACTTCAAATGTGAGGTGGTCCTTAAAAAAAATGGTTTTGTAAATTTTGTTGGAAAAATGAGAAATCGCTGGTCAACTTTAAACCCTTATAACATCCTAACAAAAAAAATATGTTTCCAAAATGGTGCTGATGTAAAGTTGACATGTGGCAAATGTTATTTATTAACTATTTTGTATGACACCAATCTCTAATTTAAGGGTACAAAAATAAAATTTTGAAAATAGCAAAATTTTCCAAATTTTTGCCAAATTTCCATTTTTTTCATAAATAAACGCAAGATATAGCAAAGAAATTTTACCACTAACATGAAGTACAGAAAAGAAAATTGGATCAGAACTCTACGACTAAGGGCTACGGCCAGAAACGCGTAAGAATGCTACATGATTTTAAAATTTGTCTGGACTACTTTTTTAAAAGAATGAAGCAAAGAACTTTTTTATTGAAATTCAGCTTGCTGATCCAATTTTCTTTTCTAATTTATCCGATGGTCAAACCGAATCTGGATCCTAACTGCGGCATCAGAGGCTATCTACCATATAACACATGGTGAGGCACTATTCCCTTTCTTTTGTTGGTTTTTCTAACATGAAGTACAATATGTCATAAAAAAAGAATCTCTGAATCAGTGGGATACGTTGAAGCGTTCCAGAGCTATAACCTCATAAATTGACATTGGTCAGAATTGTAAAAATTGGCTTGGTCACTAAGGGGTTAATTAGCCTGTAAGGGTTATGGCTTGTTTACTATCATTGTTAGAAAAGGCCTAGTGATGCAAATTTCCCAATAATTGAAAAACCTATCCTCCTATAACCTTGTGCCAAATAACAGCAGCCAGGTATTCTTCTAAGTAGCTGCCTAGCACTCTGAAAATGAAAATGATGGTGTCCCACAATAAGGGGGAAAGCTATAAGAAGGTAGCAAAGGATTTTTTCAAGTTTCCCTTTCCTCAGTTTGAAATGTAATTAAGAAATGGCAGTTAACAGGAACATTGGAGGTCAAGCTAACGTCTGGAAGACCAAGCAAAATTTCATTGAGGGCTGCTCATAGGATTGCTAGAGAGGCAAATCATAACCCCCACTTCACTACAAAAGACCTTCAGAAAGATTTTTCAGACTCTGGAGTTGTGGTACATTGTTCTACTGTTCAGAGACAGCTGCACAAATATGGTCTTCATGGAAGAGTCTTCAGAAAAAAACCTCTCCTGTATCCTCACCATAAAATTCAGTATCAGAAGTATGCAAAAGAACATCTAAACAAGCCTGATGCATTTTGAAAACAAGTCCTGTGGACCGATGAGGTTAAAATAGAATTCTTTTGCCACAATGATCAAAGGTATTATGTGTAGAAAAAAAGGGCACAGCATTTCAGGAAAAGAACATCTCATTTCTTCCTTCCAAGTCACAGGTATTGAAAGTGTTAACCTGTCTGCCCGAGGTGGAGATGCACGTCAGCGACTCCTCACACGTGAAGCTTTCTGGATCTTTAATCTACATACCAGACATCCATTTGGTCTCAACAAAAGAAACGAATTGATGTTCCATTATTAATTTTATTTCTTTGCATTGATTTTATTTGTGCAAATATTGTTTTTTTTTTTTTTTTTCTTTATTCGTTATGTGCAAATTGTTAAAGGACTTGTCAAAAATCACATGACATTTTTTCTGATCGTGATTGGTCTTCCTTTGTCTTAAATATGTGCCTTTGTCTGAATATGTCAGCTGTGATAAAGATCCCTGTGATCGAAACGCGTAGCCTTGTCCTGAGCTTGTCCAGGAGCATGCCATTATTCATGTTTTTATGAATCAATAAAGATGAAGATTTTATTGAAGCTGGATCCCTTTTTCCTTCATTTTCTCATGTATCTTCACGTTTGATCAAGCGGAGGATCCGTGCTTCTACAAACCGGTGAGCTGGTTAGCGTTCTTATATTTGTACTTTTGATTACCGTGCCCCCGGTTTCATGCTCAATATTTTCAAGTATTTTGAAAGTGGACTCAGTCATTAAGCTCAGGCACCAGCTTTATTATGGCATCTATTTTTGTTCAAGACAGATCTGTCAAAGCGGCACAAGTGTTTTCTGGTGATATTAACGAAATTCCAGACATGCTTGATCTGAATGAAAATATCAACAAAATGGAAAAACTTTTGCTTCAAGAAACAAAGTTGTGGTGGGATCATACTACACTCCAAAATTATCTAGCTAAGGATATGATTCCAAGGGGGCTTCGTATTAAAAAAATCCCCACTACAATTTTTTCTGACATTTTCATTGAAGAGTGGAATCAGATACTCAGTAATTGTTCTTCCAAACTAATGCAACTCATAGTCAAATATGAGAGTAATAAATTGGAGGATATTCAGAAACAAATGAATGATGCAGATACTGCGCTCACTGAATTTAAATCGTTGACTCAGTATGACTCACTTGTGGCTAAAATGCAAGATAATGTCTCTAGCCTAGAAAAGGATATCATGGACCGGAAAAAACGAAAATTTTCTCGTGATCTAAGAGACTATTCAACCAAGAAAGTCTATGACTGGGGCCATTGGGAGCGGGGTCATAGAACTCCTAAATCTATTTTAAAACGCAACCATGCTCTCAATGAACCGGTATCTAAACCACATGTCTGTTTTACATCCTCTGAGTTGGATTCATCTGACAATAATCTGAGTGTTTCCTCTAATGACAGTGTTCACACCACAAAGTTTTTTCGTCATTCAAAAAACACCGACAAAGATCATGTCATGATTACACGCCGCAGGAAGAATTATCGCAAATAATAAACCATGATAATGTCTTGAATTTATCTGCACGAGACTTTACCAAAACGCAATTAGATGTTTTGTCCTTAGGTCTGAATTTTGTGCCCGATCAGAATTTCAATCTTTTTTCTACTATTTTGGACGTCAATAAGTTTATGCGAGACCTTACCATCAAAAAGCATTTTTTAAATCATTCTGATGAGACCCCTTTGCAGGAGTCGCTGACATATAATAATGAATTTACTGACTTGTCTTTCAGAGAACAGGTATCTCTCAACACTTTGTTTAGTTTGTCTACTCATTCCTATGATAATGAATCTGATACCATTCATGCACCTGTGTTTAACCCCTTCAAGACCCAGCCTATTTTGACCTTAAAGACCTTGCCATTTTTTGCAATTCTGACCAGTGTCCCTTTATGAGGTAATAACTCAGGAACGCTTCAACGGATCCTAGCGATTCTGAGATTGTTTTTTCGTGACATATTGGGCTTCATGTTAGTGGTAAATTTAGGTCGATAATTTTTGCGTTTATTTGTGAAAAAAATGGAAATTTGGCGAAAATTCTGAAAATTTTGTAATTTTCAAATTTTTAATTTTTATTCTGTTAAACCAGAGAGTTATGTGGCACAAAATAGTTAATAAATAACATTTGCCACATGTCTACTTTCCATCAGCACAATTTTGGGAACAACATTTTTTTTTGTTAGGAAGTTATAAGGGTTAAAAGTTGACCAGCGATTTCTCATTTTTACAGCAAAATTTACAAAACCATTTTTTATAGGGACCACCTCACATTTGAAGTCACTTTGAGGGGTCTATATGGCAGAAAATACCCAAAAGTGACACCTTTATAAAAACTGCACCCCTCAAGCTACTCAAAACTACATTCAAGAAGATTATTAACCCTTCAGGTGCTTCACAGGAACTAAAGCAACGTGGAAGGAAAAAATGGACATTTTAATTTTTCCAACAAAAATTTTCTTTTAGCATCAATTTTTTCATTTTTACATGGGCATCAGGATAAAATGGATCCTAAAATTTGTTGGGCAATTTCTCCTGAGTACACAGATACCTCATATGTGGTCATAAACCACTGTATGAGAAGAATGCCTATCCTCTAATTAGTTAGGGACCTGATATACGAGAAGAGCCTTGACGTGGCTATCAGGCTCACATAATTTGGCCATCTTATGCGCTAAGACTTCTCAATTTTTCATATTTCTAAGGTAATTATGTAATTCATTTTTCATATTTTTCATATTTCGTGTTTGCAAGCTATAGCGCTACAGTGTGCTACCTTTTCTTCTTGTATGTATATGAGTTGGTGACTCTAGGTTTAGCACCTGTTCACACTGAATCTAAGTTTGGATGTGCCGGTCAGTTTTTTGATATATAAACCACTGTATGGGCGCACGGCAGGGCTCAGAAGGGAAGGAGCGCCATTTGACTTTTTGAATGGAAAATATGCTGGAATATTTAGCGGTTGCCATGTCGCATTTGGAGAGTCCCTGTGTGCCTAAACATTGGAGCTCCCCCACAAGTGACCCCATTTTGGAAACTAGACCCCCTAAGGAACTTATCTAGATGCATAGTGAGCACTTTGAACCCCCAGGGGCTTCACAAATTGATCCGTAAATAAAAGAAAGTACCTTTTTTTCACAAAAATTTTCTTTTAGCCTCAGTTATTTTCATTTTCACATGGGCAACAGTATAAATTGGATCCTAAAATTTGTTGGGCAATTTCTCCTGAGTACACAGATACCTCATATGTGGTAATAAACCACTGTTTGGGCGCACGGCAGGGCTCAGAAGGGAAGGAGCGCCATTTGACTTTTTGAATAGAAAATATGCTGGAATATTTAGCGGTTGCTATGTCGCATTTGGAGAGTCCCTGTGTGCCTAAACATTGGAACTCCCCACAAGTGACCCCATTTTGGAAACTAGACCCCCTAAGGAACTTATCTAGATGCATAGTGAGCACTTTGAACCCCCAGGTGCTTCACAAATTGATCCGTAAAAAAAAGAAAGTACTTTTTTTTCACAAAAATTTTCTTTTAGCCTCAGTTTTTTTCATTTTCACATGGGCAACAGTATAAATTGGATCCTAAAATTTGTTGGGCAATTTCTCCTGAGTACACAGATACCTCATATGTGGTCATAAACCACTGTTTGGGCGCACTGCAGTGCTCAGAAGGGAAGGAGCGCCATTTGACTTTTTGAATGGAAAATATGCTGGAATATTTAGCGGTTGCCATGTCAGATTAGGAGAGTTCCTGTGTGCCTAAACATTGGAGCTCCTCCACAAGTGACCCCATTTTGGAAACTAGACGCCTTAAGGAACTTATCTAGATTCATAGTGAGCACTTTGAACCCCCAGGTGTTTCACAGAAGTTTATAACGCAGAGCCGTGAAAATAAAAAATAATTTTTTTTTCTCAAAAAATGATTTTTTAGCCCACTGTTTTTTATTTTCACAATGGTTACAGGAGAAATTGGACCCCAAAAGTTGTTGTCCAGTTTCTCCTGAGTACGCTAGTACCCCATTTGTGGGGGGGAACCACTGTTTGGGCACACGTCAGGGCTCGGAAGGGATGTAGTGACGCTTTGAAATGCCGACTTGATGGAATGGTCTGCGGGCATCTTGTTACGTTTGCAGAGCCCCTGATGTGCCTAAACAGTAGAAACTCCCCACAAGTGACTCCATTTTGGAAACTAGACCCGGCAAAGAACTTATCTAGATGTGTGGTGAGCACTTTGAACCCCCAAGGGCTACACAGAAGTTTATAACGCCCGGGCATGAAAATAAAAAAATCATATTTTTTCCACAATCAGGATCTTTTAGTCCCCAATTTTTTTATTTTCCCAAGGGTAACATGAGAAATTAGACCCCAAAAGTTGTTGTCCAATTTGTCCTGAGTATGCTGATATCCCATATGTGGGAGAAAACTACTGTATGGGCACACGTCGGGGCTCGGATGGGAAGTAGTGACGTTTTGAAATGCCCACTTGATGGAATGGTCTTCGGGCGTCATGTTACGTTTGCAGAGTCCCTGATGTGCCTAAACAGTAGAAACTCCCCACAAGTGACCCCATTTAGGAAACTAGATCCCCCAAGGAACTCCTATAGATGTGTGATAAGCACTTTGAATCTCCAAGTCCTTCAGAGAAGTTTATAACGCAGAGCTGTGAAAATATAAAATCATTTTTTTTCCACAAAAATAATTTTTAGTCCCCAATTTTTTTCCCAATGTTAACAGGAGAAATTAGAACCCCCAAAGTTGTTGTGCAATTTTTCCCGAGTACGCTGATACCTCATATGTTGGGATAAACCACTGTTTGGGCATACGTCGGGGCTTGGAATAAAGGGAGCACTGTTTGACTTTTTGAACGCAAAATTTGCAGGAATCAATGGTGGCGCCATGTCGCGTATGGAGACCCCCTGATGTGCCTAAATAGTGGAAACCCCTCAATTCTAACTCCAACCCTAACCCCAACACACCCCTAACCCCAACCCTAACCCCTACACACACCTAACCCTAATACAAACCCTAATCATAACCCTAACCCCAACACACCCCTAACCCTAATCCCAACTCTAACCATAAATCTAACTACAAGCCTAACCCTAATTCCAACCCTAACCCTAATTCCAACCCTAACCCAAATTCCAACCCTAACCGTAATTCTAACCTTAACCCTAATGCTAACCCTAACCCTAGTTCTAACCCTAAGGCTGGGTTCATATTGCGTTTTACCAGCCCGTTCAACACGTAGCGTTGACCGGCTGGTAACGGTATAGCATAATGCGATCGCGTTATGCTATACCCGCTAGCGCAGATGAATCAGCAGATAATCAGCCGCGGATCCGCAGCAAAATCCGCCGCGGATCAGCAGCGAAATCCGCCGTGGATCAGCAGCGAAATCCGCCGCGGATCCGCAGCGAAATCCGCCGCGGATCCGCAGCGAAATCAGTCGCGGATCCGCAGCGAAATCAGTCGCGGATCCGCAGCGAAATCAGTCGCGGATCCGCAGCGAAATCAGTCGCGGATCAGCAGCGAAATCCGCCGCGGATCAGCAGCGAAATCCGCCGCGGATCAGCAGCGAAATCAGCCGCGGATCTGCAGCGAATCAGCAGCGAAATCCGCCGCGGATCAGCAGCGAAATCAGCCGCAGATCAGCAGCGAAATCAGCCGCGGATCAGCAGCGAAATCAGCCGCGGATCAGCAGCGAAATCCGCTGCGGATTCGCAGCGAATCAGCAGCAAAATCAATCGCGGATCAGCAGCGAAATCTGCCGCGGATCAGCAGCGAAATCAGCCGCGGATCCGCAGCGAAATCCGCAGCGGATCAGCAGCGAAATCCGTCGCGGATCAGCAGCGAAATCAGCCGCGGATCAGCAGCGAAATCAGCCGCGGATCAGCAGCGAAATCCGCTGCGGATCCGCAGCGAATCAGTAGCAAAATCAGTCGCGGATCAGCAGCGAAATCCGCCGCGGATCCGCAGCGAAATCCGCAGCGGATCAGCAGCGAAATCCGCCGCGAATCAGCAGCGAAATCCGCCGCGGAATCAGCAGCGAATCAGCCGCGGATCAGCAGCGAAATCCGCCGCGGATCAGCAGCGAAATCCGCCGCGGATCCGCAGCGAAATCAGTCGCGGATCCGCAGCGAAATCAGTCGCGGATCCGCAGCGAAATCAGTCGCGGATCCGCAGCGAAATCAGTCGCGGATCGCAGCGAAATCCGCGCGGATCAGCAGCGAAATCAGCCGCGGATCGCAGCGAATCAGCAGCGAAATCCGCCGCGGATCAGCAGCGAAATCAGCCGCGGATCAGCAGCGAAATCAGCCGCGGATCAGCAGCGAAATCCGCTGCGGATCCGCAGCGAATCAGCAGCAAAATCAATCGGGGATCAGCAGCGAAATCCGCCGCGGATCAGCAGCGAAATCCGCCGCGAATCAGCAGCTAAATCAGCCGCGATCCGGGGATCAGCAGCGAAATCAGCCGCGGATCAGCAGCGAAATCCGCTGCGGATTCGCAGCGAATCAGCAGCAAAATCAATCGCGGATCAGCAGCGAAATCTGCCGCGGATCAGCAGCGAAATCAGCCGCGGATCCGCAGCGAAATCCGCAGCGGATCAGCAGCGAAATCCGCCGCGGATCAGCAGCGAAATCAGCCGCGGATCAGCAGCGAAATCAGCCGCGGATCAGCAGCGAAATCCGCTGCGGATCCGCAGCGAATCAGTAGCAAAATCAGTCGCGGATCAGCAGCGAAATCCGCCGCGGATCCGCAGCGAAATCCGCAGCGGATCAGCAGCGAAATCCGCCGCGAATCAGCAGCGAAATCCGCCGCGAATCAGCAGCGAAATCAGCCGCGGATCAGCAGCGAAATCCGCCGCGGATCAGCAGCGAAATCCGCCGCGGATCCGCAGCGAAATCAGTCGCGGATCCGCAGCGAAATCAGTCGCGGATCCGCAGCGAAATCAGTCACGGATCCGCAGCGAAATCAGTCGCGGATCAGCAGCGAAATCCGCCGCGGATCAGCAGCGAAATCAGCCGCGGATCTGCAGCGAATCAGCAGCGAAATCCGCCGCGGATCAGCAGCGAAATCAGCCGCGGATCAGCAGCGAAATCAGCCGCGGATCAGCAGCGAAATCCGCTGCGGATCCGCAGCGAATCAGCAGCAAAATCAATTGCGGATCAGCAGCGAAATCCGCCGCGGATCAGCAGCGAAATCCGCCGCGAATCAGCAGCGAAATCAGCCGCGGATCCGCCGCGGATCAGCAGCGAAATCCGCCGCGGATCCGCCGCGGATCAGCAGCGAAATCCGTTGCGGATCCGCAGCTAAATCAGTCGCGGATCCGCAGCGAAATCAGTCGCGGATCAGCAGCGAAATCCGCCGCGGATCAGCAGCGAAATCCGCCGCGGATCTGCAGCGAAATCCGCCGCGGATCCGCAGCGAAATCCGCCACACGTTGCGGATTTTGCTGCGGATCCGCGGCGGATTTCGCTGCTGATCCGCGGCGGATATCGCTGCGCATCCGCGGCTGATTTCGCTGCTGATCCGCCGCGGATCAGCAGCGAAATCCGTCGCGGATCAGCAGCAAAATACGCCGCGGATCCGCAGCAAAATCCGCAACGTGTGCACAGGGCCTAATAGGAAAAAAAAATAAAAATCTTTATTTTTTTTTATTTGTCCCTACCTATGATAAAGGGGGGGTTCATTTACTTTTTTTTATTTTGATCACTGTGACAGTTTATCACAGTGATCAAAATAAATTTTTGGACACTGGGGGGCGCACTGCGCATTTTTCCAAGATGGCGGCGCCCATGAAGAGGCCCGGGCGGACGCCGGGACCGATCCAGGGACATCGGTGGATCGGGAGAGGTGAGTAGGGTGGTCGGAAGGTTAGGGGGGGGGATCGGAAGGTGGGGGCAGCGGAGCAAAGGAGGAGGGGAGCTGTTAGTGACGGCGGTGACCGATCGCTGCCATCTTTTGGTGGCGGCGGCCGATCGCCGCCGTGACTACGTGTGGGGGGGTCAGGTCTCGGTGTCCAGCCATGTGGCTGGATTGTAATATTTCACCAATTAAATTGGTGAAATATTACAGATTGCTCTGATTGGCTGTTTCACTTTTAACAGCCAATCAGAGCGATCGTGGCCACGGGGGGTTAAGCCAACCCCCCTGTGGTGAAGCACAAAGGGTCCTGTAACTGCGGGTCGGGTGACCTTTGAGTGACGCCGGTCTCCCGGCCCGCAGGAACGGGATCCTTTCATGACACAGGGTATGCGTCATAGGTCGGATTGGCACCGACTTTCATGATGCATACGCTGTGTCAAAGGTCGGGAAGGGGTTAAAACAAAAAATCCCTCTTTTTATCCCATTCAATCCAGGCCTGATTGCATGACTAAATACCAGGAGGTGATAGAGAGGGATTTAAAAATCCTTCATGATAGGGTTAAAATGGGCAGCAGCAGAAATCATTCCAATTTAACAAAAGCCCAGAAAACTGCATTAGATGAGATCAAAAGTATGTCAGATATAATAATTAAAATGTCGGACAAGGGTGGCATGGTAGTTATCCTGAATAAAGAGGATTATCATTCTCAAATTATGTCTCTCTTGTCTGACAGTGATGTATATGAAAAACTCCATACAAATCCCACTGATAAATTTAAAAGTGAGATTATCCAAATTATCAATGAGGGTTTCAGCCTTGGCATTTTAACCAAAAAACAAATTTATTATCTCACAGTGTCTCATCCTATTATCCCTATCATGCATGGTCTCCCAAAAATTCACAAGGATATGAAAATCCCCCCCATGAGACCTATTGTCTCAGGGATTGGATCTTTAAATGAACATCTGGGTGAATGGGTTGACTCACTACTTCAACCACTAGTACAAATCACTCCTGGTTATATTAAAGATTCTAAAGAAGTGTTGAGAATGTTTTCCAAGAAAATCTGGTCTAAAGAATATACTTGGTTATGTTGTGATGTGACTTCTTTATATACCTGTATACCTTACAATGTTGCCATGACAGCGCTGCAGTTTGTCTTAACGAAATTCAGTAATTATTCCCAGGATCTCATTAATTATATTTTACAAGTTATTCAATTTTTATTAACCCACAATTTTTTCTCATTTGACAATAAATTTTTTTTACAAAAATCTGGCGTGGCGATGGGTGCGAAATTTGCGCCATCCCTAGCTAATCTTGTTATGTCATATTGGGAATATTTTTTAATTTTTTTCAGCTACTAATCCATTTATTGACTCGATTGCTTGGTATGGTAGATATATTGATGATTTACTCATCATTTGGAGTGGTGATGTACCTGCCATATCCGGATTTATTGATTATATCAATTCTAATTCATTCAACATACATTTTACTCATAAATTTCATCATAACAAAATTTCTTTTTTGGATCTTGATTTATATGGGGTACATGACTCTGTTATTATTACCAAAACGTTCAGCAAACCTTGTGCTGGTAATTCTATCTTGCATGCAGCAAGCAGTCACCCCAAACATACTATTAAATCGATTCCTTTGGGTGAATATACCAGAATTTTGAGAAACTGCAGCGATCCTACAGCTTTGGAAACGGAATTTAATTGTGTGGATACAAAATTAAAAAACAGAAATGATCCTAAATGGTCATTAAAAAGAGCACGAACAATTGTAAGTAATAAAAACAGAGAGGATCTCATTAGTGGAGGGCGACAACAAAAAAATGATCTTGCAGTGAAACCATATTTTTGTGCTCAATATAGTCCTCAATTTGGGGACATCAAAAAAATCATTTTGAGATCGCTGCCTATTTTATATGAAGATCCCTCTCTTGCTGACATTCTTTCATCAGGTATTAATGTTGTTTCAAGGAAAGCGCCATCTATTGGTAACAAAGTTTCTCCAAGCATGTTCAGTAATAATTTCTCTTCTCATAAAACATCGTGGTTAGAACATAAAGGTTTTTATAAATGTGGCCACAATAGATGTGCACTTTGCAAATATGTTTGTGTAACGAAAACCTTTGAAAATAATGACAGCACTGCGATTTATACCATTAACAAATATATCAATTGTAATTCATGCTATGTGGTATATAAAATTATGTGCACTACTTGCAATTTATCTTATATAGGCTGCACTACTAGGAAACTAAAAATCAGGATCGCTGAACATTTGCAGGATATAAAGAATGTTTCTTCGAATCGCAATATTTCTGCTGCTGCTAAACATTTTATTTTTCAGCATGCTCGCAATGTTTCTTCCTTCCAAGTCACAGGTATTGAAAGTGTTAACCTGTCTGCCCGAGGTGGAGATGCACGTCAGCGACTCCTCACACGTGAAGCTTTCTGGATCTTTAATCTACATACCAGACATCCATTTGGTCTCAACAAAAGAAACGAATTGATGTTCCATTATTAATTTTATTTCTTTGCATTGATTTTATTTGTGCAAATATTGTTTTTTTTTTTTTTTTCTTTATTCGTTATGTGCAAATTGTTAAAGGACTTGTCAAAAATCACATGACATTTTTTCTGATCGTGATTGGTCTTCCTTTGTCTTAAATATGTGCCTTTGTCTGAATATGTCAGCTGTGATAAAGATCCCTGTGATCGAAACGCGTAGCCTTGTCCTGAGCTTGTCCAGGAGCATGCCATTATTCATGTTTTTATGAATCAATAAAGATGAAGATTTTATTGAAGCTGGATCCCTTTTTCCTTCATTTTCTCATGTATCTTCACGTTTGATCAAGCGGAGGATCCGTGCTTCTACAAACCGGTGAGCTGGTTAGCGTTCTTATATTTGTGCTGGGGTTAGGATTGGAGTTAGAATTGTGGGGAATCCACTGTTTAGGTACATCAGGGGGTTTCCAAATGCGACATGGCGCCACAATTGATTCCAGCCAATTTTGTGTTCAAATAGTCAAATGGTATTCCCTCCCTTCTGAGCCCTGCCATGCAAAACAGTGGCTTTCCCAAACATACAGGGTATTGGCGTACTCAGGAGAAATTGCACAACAAATTTTGTGGTCCATTTTCTTCTCATACCCTTGTGCAAATAAAAAAATTGGTTCCAACGTAAACTTTTTGTTAAAAAAGTAAAAAGTACATTTTTTCCTTCCACATTGCTTTAGTTCTTGTGAAGCATCTGAAGGGTTAATAAACTTTCTGAATGTAGTTTTGCTCACCTTGAGGGGTGCAGTTTTTATAATGGTGTCACTTTTGAGCATATTCTGTTATATTGAACCTCCAAAATCACTTCAAATGTGAGGTGGTCCTTAAAAAAAATGGTTTTGTAAATTTTGTTGGAAAAATGAGAAATCGCTGGTCAACTTTAAACCCTTATAACATCCTAACAAAAAAAAATATGTTTCCAAAATGGTGCTGATGTAAAGTTGACATGTGGCAAATGTTATTTATTAACTATTTTGTATGACACCAATCTCTAATTTAAGGGTACAAAAATAAAATTTTGAAAATAGCAAAATTTTCCAAATTTTTGCCAAATTTCCATTTTTTCATAAATAAACGCAAGATATAGCAAAGAAATTTTACCACTAACATGAAGTACAGAAAAGAAAATTGGATCAAAACTCTACGACTAAGGGCTACGGCCAGAAACGCGTAAGAATGCTACATGATTTTAAAATTTGTCTGGACTACTTTTTTAAAAGAATGAAGCAAAGAACTTTTTTTATTGAAATTCAGCTTGCTGATCCAATTTTCTTTTCTAATTTATCCGATGGTCAAACCGAATCTGGATCCTAACTGCGGCATCAGAGGCTATCTACCATATAACACATGGTGAGGCACTATTCCCTTTCTTTTGTTGGTTTTTCTAACATGAAGTACAATATGTCATAAAAAAAGAATCTCTGAATCAGTGGGATACGTTGAAGCGTTCCAGAGCTATAACCTCATAAATTGACATTGGTCAGAATTGTAAAAATTGGCTTGGTCACTAAGGGGTTAATTAGCCTGTAAGGGTTATGGCTTGTTTACTATCATTGTTAGAAAAGGCCTAGTGATGCAAATTTCCCAATAATTGAAAAACCTATCCTCCTATAACCTTGTGCCAAATAACAGCAGCCAGGTATTCTTCTAAGTAGCTGCCTAGCACTCTGAAAATGAAAATGATGGTGTCCCACAATAAGGGGGAAAGCTATAAGAAGGTAGCAAAGGATTTTTTCAAGTTTCCCTTTCCTCAGTTTGAAATGTAATTAAGAAATGGCAGTTAACAGGAACATTGGAGGTCAAGCTAACGTCTGGAAGACCAAGCAAAATTTCATTGAGGGCTGCTCATAGGATTGCTAGAGAGGCAAATCAGAACCCCCACTTCACTACAAAAGACCTTCAGAAAGATTTTTCAGACTCTGGAGTTGTGGTACATTGTTCTACTGTTCAGAGACAGCTGCACAAATATGGTCTTCATGGAAGAGTCTTCAGAAAAAAACCTCTCCTGTATCCTCACCATAAAATTCAGCATCAGAAGTATGCAAAAGAACATCTAAACAAGCCTGATGCATTTTGAAAACAAGTCCTGTGGACCGATGAGGTTAAAATAGAATTCTTTTGCCACAATGATCAAAGGTATTATGTGTAGAAAAAAAGGGCACAGCATTTCAGGAAAAGAACATCTCACCAACCATTAAGCATAGGAATGGATCAACCATGCTTTGAGGTTGTGCTGCAGCCAATGGCACAGGGAACATTTCCCAGGTAGAGGGAAGACTGGATGCAAATAAATTTCAACAAATTCTTGATGCAAACATAACATCATCTGTAAAAAAGCTGAAGTTGAAAAGAGGATGACTTCTACACATGGATAATGATCCTAAACACACGTCAAAATCCACAATAGACTACCTCAAAAGGCGCAAGCTGAAAGTTTTACTCATAGTCCCTTGATCTGAACAACATTGAAAATCTGTGGCTAGACCTCAAAATATCGGCGTTTTGGAATAAAATATAACTTTTAAGAAGTAAATTGGTAAAAAACAATCTATATAACCTAAAGTGCAAGGTGCTAGGACAAACAAAACAAATACGGTGGAGCACACACAAATAAGGAAACACAGTAGTCTATAAAAGACCTATAGGAACCCTCAGTCCTTTTCCTATATGGTAGATTAGCAGTTGTTGGTATCCTCTGGTAGCAATACCTTACATCGACTGTACACTGTTTCAGTTTAGGAATCTTGTATAAAAGATGAACCAGACTGTGTGTAAATACCACAATTACGCATTCATGAAAGACCACAATGTTGCAAATTTTAAGGACTAAACTTATGTATGTCCAACTAAAGTCCATGCACCGGTCTTATACATTTGCATACAGATAAATAAATTGCAGGTGTTGCACAAAATATGCTTGCCACTAATCAGATCCTATGTTTCATGGTGTGTCCCACATCTATCTGATGGGTCATCATACACCATACTCGTGCAAGGACTGCAATATAATACAAGCAAATCCTACTCCAAAGGTTCTTAAAAGGGTTGAGGTCAGGTGAGGATGGTTTCAACACCATGAGTTTCTTTTCTTTTATGTCTATGGCAGCCAATGGCTCAGATGATTTCTTTGCAGCATGAGATGGTGCATTGTCATACATAAGTTGATTTTGCCAAGGATAGCACAGTTCTTCTTTTTGTACCACGGAAGATTTTTACACCTTCATGGACCCCCGACGGGACCTACCAGTTCACTCCCCATGATTCTGGCGCAAAAAATGACTCTGCCACCTCATTGCTGACATCGCAGCTTTGTTGGGATACGGTGGCCATCCACCAACCATCCACTACAGCATCCATTTGGAGCATTCAGTTTTGTAAGGCACTCATCAGTACACCAGTTTGTTTTAAAACTAATATTCATGTATGGCTAGGCCGATTGCAACCATTCCTGCTCGTGAGCACTGTTTAGAGGTGCCGAATAGTAGCTTTAGGTACAACTGCAAGCCTTTGGAAAATCCTACACCTTAAGGTTCATGGGACTCCAGAGGCACCAGCAGGTTTAAATACCTGTTGGCTGCTTTGTAATGGTAGCTTAGCAGATGGTCTCTTAATCCAATGGATTTGGCAGAAACCTTTCTCATTATGCCTTTATCTGCACAAACCCGTCTGTGCTCTGTTAGAGCCACAAAGCTCTTCAGAATATGATGATCATCCTTAAGATTTCGCAAAAAATATTTTCATACTTGTCCAAGGCATTGCACTATTAGATACTTTTTGGTAGCAGAGAGATCATTTTTCTTCATATTGTTTGAAACCTGTGGCCTGCTTAATCCCTTGACTCCTGAGGGTTGTTTGCAAGTTAATTACCGGGCCAATTTTTACAATTCTGACCACTGTCCCTTTATAAGGTAATAACTCTGGAATGCTTCCATGGATTCTGGTGATTCTGACATTGTTTTCTTGTGACAATTGTACTCCATGTTAGTGGTAAAATTTATTTGATATAACTTGCGTTTATTTGTGAAAAAAACAGAAATTTGGTGAAAATTTTGCAATTTTCCAACTTTGAATTTTAATGCCCTTAAATCACACAAATATGTCACACAAAATACTAAATAAGTAACATTTCCCACTTGTCTACTTTACATCAGCACAATTTTGAAACCAAATTTTTTTTTTTGTTAGGAAGTTATAAGGGTTAAAAGTTGACCAGCAATTTCTCATTTTTACAACATCATTTTTTTAGGGACCACATCACATTTGAAGTCCCTTTGAGGGGTCTATATGATAGAAAATACCCAAAAGTGACACCAGTCAAAAAACTGCACCCCTCAAGGTGCTCAAAACCATGTTGAATAAGTTTATTAAACCTTCAGTTGCTTCACAGGAATTTTTTTGAATGTTTAAAAAAAATGAACATTTAACTTTTTTTCACAAAAAAATTACTTCAGGTCCAAGTTTTTTTATTTTCCCAAGGGAAACAGTGGAAATTGGACCCCAAAAGTTATTGTGCAATTTGTCTTGAGTAAGCTGATACTCTATATGTGGGGGGAACCACTGTTTCGACGCATGGCAGAGCATGGAAAGGAAGGAACGCCGTTTGACTTTTTCAACGCAAAATTGGCTGGAATTGAGATCAGACGCCATGTCGCGTTTGGAAAGCCCCTGATGTGCCTAAACAGTGGAAACCCCCAAGTGACCCCATTTTGGAAACTAGACCCCCAAGGAACTTATCTAGATGTGTGGTGAGCACTTTGAACCATTAAGGGCCTTACAGAAGTTTATAACGTACAGCCGTAAAAATAAAAATTCATATTATTTTACACAAAAATTATCTTTTCACCCCCAATTTTTATTTCCCAAGGGTAAAAAGACCCCAAAAGTTATTGTGCAATTTGTGCTGAATACGCTGATACCCCATATGTGGGGGTAAACCACTGTTTGGATGCATGGCAGAGCTCGGAAGGGAAGGAGCGGCGTTTGACTTTTTCAACGCAAAATTGCCTGGAATTGAGATCGGATGCCATGTCGCATTTGGAGAGCCCCTGATGTGCCTGAACAAAGGAAACCCCCCATAAGTGACCCCATTTTGGAAATTAGACCCCCCCAAGGAACTTGTCGAGATGTGTGGTGAGAACTTTGAACCTCCAGGTGTTTCACTAAAGTTTGTAACACCCGAGCATGAAAATAAAAAATATTTTTTCCACAAACATGATCTATTAGTCCCCAATTTTTTATTTTCCAAAGGGTAACAGGAGAAATTGGACCCCAAAAGTTGTTGTCCAATTTGTCCTCAGTACTCTGATATACCATATCTGGGAGAAAACTACTGTATGGGCACATGTCGGGACTCCGAAGGGAAGTAGTGATGTTTTGGAATGCAGACTTTGATTAAATGGTTTGCGGGCGTCACGTAGCGTTTGGAGAGCCTCTGATGTGCCTAAACAGTGGAAACCCCCCACAAGTAACCCCACTTTGGAAACTAGACCCCCAAGGAACTTATCTAGATGTATGGTGAGCACTTTGAAACCCCAAGTGCTTCACAGAAGTTTATAACGACCGGGCGTGAAAATAAAAAAATCATATTTTTTCTGCAAACATGATTTTTTAGACCCCAATTTTTTATTTTTCCAAGGGTAACAGGAGAAATTGGACCCCAAAGTTTGTTGTCCAATTTGTCCTGAGTATGCTGATACCCTATATGTGGGAGAAAACTACTGTATGGGCACACGTCGGGGCTCAGAAGGGAAGTAGTGACATTTTGGATTGCAGACTTTGATGGAATGGTCTGCGGGCGTCATGTCGCATTTGGAGATCCCCTGATGTGCCTAAACAGTGGAAACCCCCACAAGTGACCCATTTTGGAAACTAGACTCCCTAAGGAACTTATCTAGATGAGCGGGGAGAACTTTGAACCCCTAAGTGCTTCACAGAAGTTTAAACGTAAAGCCATAAAATAAAAAATCGTATTTTTTTTCACAAAAATGATATTTTCGCCCCCAATTTTTTATTTTCCCAAGGGTGAAAGAAGAAATTGGATCCCAAGAGTTATTGTGCAATTTGTCCTGAGTATGCTGATATCCCATACGTAGGGGTAAACCACTGTTTGGGCGCATGGCAGAGCTCGGAAGGGAAGGAGCACCGTTTGACTTTTTCAACACAGAATTGACTGGAATTGAGATCAGAAGCCATGAGACGTTTGGAG
>JARQOD010000001.1:307746138-307776840 GCA_033576555.1 Oophaga sylvatica | reverse complement strand
AAATGTACTTTACCAAAAAGCTCTATCTTGGTCTGATCTGTCCATGAGATCTTTTCCAGAAGGATTTTGGCTTACTCATGTACATTTTGACAAATTGCAGTCTACCATTTTTCTGTCTCTGTCAGCAGTGGGTCCTCCTGGGTCTCCTGCCATAGCGTTTCATGTCATTCAAATGTTGACAATTAGTTCATACTGACACTTTTCCTCTTTCTATTCTCCATGCTTAGTGTATCACACACAGACCCACAATACAAAGATTGAGTCTACGTCTCCCCTTTTTATTTGGTTTTAGGTGTGAATTACATATTGCCCATATTTGTTACTTGCAGGCTTGGACTGGCCCACAGGAGAACAGAAGAATCCTCGGGGGGTCCCTGTGCAAGAGCGGGCCACCACCCTCTTATATGAGCAGTCCTTAGCACAATATACTTAAATCACTATGTACAATGGGTCTGCTCCAGACTTTAGTCTGCTCCACATATTTCAAATCCCATATTTCAAATTACAGATTTCTAATTACACTACTGTGAATTAGACTAGAATTCTAGAATGCATTTGGCCACACATGAATCCTACAGCATTGTCATCATCACCTTGTGACTGAGATGTTCTTCTGTTCCCACAGATATGAACTGCAAATTTCCCCATCTTTCCAGTGCTCCTGAATGCTCCCATGTGTATTGCTTTGTTCTATGTTATGAACTGCAAATTTCCCCATCTTTCCAGTGCTCCTGAATGCTCCCATGTGTATTGCTTTGTTCTATGGTATGAACTGCAAATTTCCCCATCTTTCCAGTGCTCCTGAATGCTCCCATGTGTATTGCTTTCTTCTATGGTATGAACTGCAAATTTCCCCATCTTTCCAGTGCTCCTGAATGCTCCCATGTGTATTGCTTTGTTCTATGGTATGATTTGCTCACCCATCTTGTATACATAATTGTACTCCATTGTTATCTTCACCACACATCTGAATGGTCTGTGTAACCCCTCCCCCCTTTTATGACCTGTCCTTAACTCTGTACATCTGGCCTGGGCAGTCCCAGCCCACTTCCTAATCACACCTGATTGCCCTTAGCTGCATATATATTCAGTGCAATGGGTCTGCTCCAGACTTTAGTCTGCTCCACATATTTCAAATCCCATATTTCAAATTACAGATTTCTAATTACACTACTGTGAATTAGACTAGAATTGGACTGGAATTTGGCTGTAAGGTAACATAATTTTAAAACCACTATGTTTCAGTTTCTTTCACTTTCACCCCCATCCTCCTTTCTTTCTTTCTTCCTATCCCCTGTAATCCCCCCACCTAGTAAGGAATTAGTCATTTCCCCCTCCATTCTCCCCACCCATCTCACCTCCTCCTCAGAACTGTTCCTCCACATACAATCCTTCTTACCAAGACACACACTGCCACATCATGTCTTATCCTGCTCCCACCTTCTAACGCTCTGTCGGCTACTCCTCATCGCTGGCGATGTATCCCCAAATCCTGGCCCTCCTCAACACATCCCCACACTCATTTCTAACACCCTGCCACGATCCTCCACACATTTCTGCAACCATGATAACCTCATACCTATCCATCCACACCACCCTCCCCCGGTCCCACTACCTGGAGCACTATGGAACGCACGCTCCGTCTGCAATAAACTGTCATTTATCCACGACCTCTTTATCACCAACAAACTCTCCTTCCTTGGCATCACTGAAACCTGGCTCACCCCCTCTGACACAGCCTCTCCAGCTGCGCTTTCCTATGGCGGATTCCATCTCTCTCACACCCCTCGCCCCAGAAACAAACGTGGTGGAGGGGTTGGCTTACTCCTGTCTGATACCTGCTCCTTTACCCCTATTCAACTTCCACCCTCCGCTGCTATTCCTTCGTTCGAGGTGCACTCTGTCCGCATCTATTCCCCCTCCAACCTCCAACTGGCTGTCATCTACCGCCCCCCGGAACTAGCCATCTCCACCTTTCTCGACCACTTCACCACCTGGCTACTCCATTTCCTCTCTGCTAACATCCCCACCATCATCATGGGCGATTTCAACATCCCCATTGATACTTCCACCCCGGCTGCCTCTAAACTTCTATCGCTCACGGCTTCCCTCGGCCTCACTCAATGGTCCTCTGCGGCCACTCACAAAGATGGTCACACGCTGGACCTTATCTTCACCCGACTCTGTTCCCTCACTAATCTCACTAACTCCCCACTCCCCCTGTCTGACCACAACCTACTGACATTCTCTTCCCTCCCCTCTGTTAGTACGCATCCCCCACTCCACAAACTCACCCACCCTCGCAGAAATCTCAAACACCTCAATTTACAATCGCTCTCTGAGTCCCTCCTCCCTCTCACAGACATAGCCTCACTTAATGACAGATGCTGCTGCCACATTTTATAACACCACAATAAAAGCCACACTTGATTCGGCCGCCCCCCTCACGCAGAGCAAAACTCGTACAATCAACAGGCAGCCCTGGCTGACCGGCCTGACCAAAGAACTGAGACGGGCTTCCAGGGCTGCCGAGCGGAGATGGAAGAGAACCCATTCTACCGAGCACCTCAACGCATACAAGCAGTCCCTCGCCAGCTTCAAGTCCACGCTGTCTGCCGCAAAACAAACTTACTTCGCATCTCTCATATCCTCCCTGTCTCACAACCCTAAACAGCTCTTCAACACTTTCAATTCTCTACTCCGTCCCCCAGCACCTCCTTCCTCTCCTCTCATTTCTGCTGAAGACTTTGCCTCCTTCTTTAAGCAAAAGATTGATATGATCAGAGAAAGCTTTGGCCCGCAGCCGCCAATGCCCCTCTTAGCCACTCAGCCCTGTTCTTCCAAAACCAGCTTCACCACCATGACAGAAGATCAGCTCACCACTCTCCTGTCACGATCACACCTCACCACTTGCGCGCTTGACCCACTCCCGTTCCACCTCATCCCTAACTTTGCCACAGTCTTCATCCCTACTCTCACACACCTCTTTAACCTTTCACTTACAAATGGTGTCTTTCCTTCATCCTTCAAACATGCCTCAATTACTCCCATCCTCAAAAAGCCCTCCCTCGACCCATCCTCTGTGACTAACTATCGCCCGATATCTCTTCTCCCCTACGCCTCAAAACTACTGGAACAGCATGTATATCTCGAACTGTCCTCCCACCTCTCCTCCTGTTCCCTCTTTGACTGTTTACAATCCGGCTTCCGACCGCATCACTCAACTGAAACTGCCCTAACTAAAGTCACTAATGACCTGCTAACCACCAAGAGCAAGCGACACTACTCTGTCCTCCTTCTCCTGGACCTGTCTTCTGCCTTCGACACCGTGGACCATTCCCTCCTGCTACAGATTCTCTCATCTTTTTTCATCACAGACTTGGCCCTATCCTGGATCTCATCATACCTAACAGACCGAACATTCAGTGTCTCCCTCTCACACACCACCTCCTCACCTCGCCCCCTGTCTGTCGTTGTTCCTCAAGGCTCAGTCCTAGGACCCCTACTCTTCTCTATCTATACCTTCGGCCTGGGACAGCTCATAGAATCCCACGGCTTGCAGTATCACCTCTACGCCGATGACACGCAGATCTACCTATCTGGACCTGACCTCACCTCCCTACTGACCAAAATCCCACAGTGTCTGTCTGCTATCTCAGCCTTCTTTTCTGCTCACTTTCTCAAACTGAACATGGACAAAACAGAATTCATCATCTTTCCCCCACCTCATTCTTCCCCTCCACCAGACCTATCCATCAATGTCAATGGCTGCTCGCTTTCCCCAGTCCCGCATGCTCGGTGCCTTGGGTGATCCTCGACTCTGCCCTCTCTTTCAAACCACACATCCAAGCCCTCGCCACCTCCTGCCGCCTCAAAATCAAAAATATTTCCCGGATCCGCTCATTCCTCAACCATGAAACCACAAAAACACTAGTGCACGCCCTTATCATCTCCCGCCTCGACTATTGCAACCTCCTACTGTCTGGCCTCCCCTCTAGCACTCTGGCACAACTCCAGTCCATCCTACACTCTGCTGCCCGACTAATCCACCTGTCTCCCCGATATTCCCCAGCCTCCCCACTATGCCAGGCCCTTCACTGGCTTCCTATTGCCCAGAGGCTCCAGTTCAAAACCCTAACCATGACATACAAAGCCATCCACAACCTTTCTCCTCCATACATCTGTGACATGGTCTCCCGCTACCTACCCACACGCAACCTTCGATCCTCTCAAGATCTCCTTGTCGACTCCCCCCTCATCTCTTCTTCCCACAACCGCATACAAGACTTCTCCCGGGCTTCCCCCATACTCTGGAACTCCCTGCCGCAAAACATCAGACTTTCACCAACAACGGAAACCTTCAAGAAGAACCTGAAGACCCACCTGTTCCGACAAGCCTACAGCCTACAATGATCCTCAGTCTACTGAACCATCGCACGACCAGCTCTACCCTTTCCTAGTGTATCCTCACCCATCCCTGTAGACTGTGAGCCCTCGCGGGCAGGGTCCTCTCTCCTTCTGTACTTGTGTGTCCCTTGTCTAGCACACGTTTATTGTACCTGTCTATATTTTCCCTTTTCATATGTAAAGCGCCATGGAATAAATGGCGCCATATAAATGTGTTATAATAATAATAATACAAAGGCAGCATCTTATTCATTTAACAATCTACCACAATCATTGTAATATAGATTTGTGATTGAGGATAATGTTACATTTGCATGAAGCTGAAAATTGGGGCCCTGGAGTTGGTTACTGGTGGGACCGTAGCACTCCAGTCTGACACTGGTTACTTGCCACAGGTGACTTTGAATGAGCATCACATGCTTGAAAAAAGGTTGTTTACCCACATTTGTGGAAAAGTGCCAGCAATTTTGTCCGGCCCATTTTTGAGATTTAATGTGAAATTAAGTCGAATTTGCCCTTTTTTCTCTGTTTTTAGTGTTGTTCCAATACACACAAAGGAAATAAAGAAGTGTATAACAAAACATGTAATTGCAATAATTTTCTGGGAGAAAGACTTCATTTTCTGGAAAAATTTCAGCCATGACTGTATAAAGCCAATAGAAAGTCATGACACATGAATTATGTGTTTCACAGGCTGTACAAATAAAACATCGGCATCCTTTATGTGTGAAGGTTTATGGTTTATTCAATTCAGTAAAGGTTCCTTATGATTAGAGCATAATTGCTAACTGGAAGTACCGTATATACTCGAGTATAAGCCGACCCCCCTAATTTTGCCACAAAAAACTGGGAAAACTTATCGACTCGAGTATAAGCCTAAGGTGGAAAATGAGATTATGCCCCATATGCTGCCCCATGTATTATGCCCCATATGCTGCTCCATGTATTATGCCCCACAAGATGCTCCATATATTGTGCCCCATATGCTGCCCATGTATTATGCCCCCATAGATGCTCCATAGACTGTGCCCCATATGCTGCCCATGTATTAAGCCCCCATAGATGCTCCATAGATTGTGTCCCCATAGATGCTCCATAGATTGTGCCCCCATAGATGCTCCATAGATTGTGCCCCCATAGATGCTCCATAGATTATGCCCCCATAGATGCTCCATAGATTATGCCCCCTTAGATGCTCCATAGATTATGTCCTCATATATGCTCCATAGAATGTGCCCCCATAGATGCTCCATAGATTATGCCCCCATAGATTATCCCCTATAGATGCTCCATAGATTATGCCCCATAGATGCTCCATAGTATAGGTCCCTTATGCTGCCGCAGCTGCTGCAACCAAAAGAAAAAATGACATACTCACCTCTCATCGCTGGGGGCCAGGTGCCAGTGTCCTGAGAAGGCGGGGCGCTATAGGAGCGCGCTATAGGGGACAGGTGACGGTGTCACCGCTCGCTCAGGGCCCCGGCACCTGAGATATTCACCTGTCCCGTTCCACCGCTGAGCTTCCAGGTCCTCCAGCAGTGAATGCTCAGGAAGAGGGCGCGGCGTGCACAAACTTCGTCATCACGCCCTCTGACCTGAACATTCACAGCTAGAGGATGCGAGGACACAGCGGCGAGCAGCTGTGGAACGGGACAGGTGAATATCCCTTATACTCACCCCACCTCCAGCGCGTCTCTGCAGCCCCTGCTCTTTCTCTGGCGCCAGTGTTCAGCGGTCAGGTGGTACTGCTCAATAAAGTCATGAATATGTGCATATTCATGACTTTAATGAGCGGTACCACCTGACCGCTGAACACAGGCGCCGGAGACCGTGGAAGAAGAGCAGGGGGGCTGCAGAGACCGTGCCAGGAGGAGGTGAGTATATAACACAGCTTCGCTCCCCCTCCCCCGCCGACACCCTGGTATATGACTCGAGTATAAGCAGAGAGGGGGACTTTCAGCCCTAAAAAATGGGCTGAAAATCTCGGCTTATACTCGAGTATATACGGTAGGTATCAAGGAGAGTCCTCCCATTCCCTCTAGAACTTGACTCCCTTCAGAACTTCCTGAATTGCTGATTTACAGCATTTTTCAGTGTGAACCCAAAGATTTGTCATTGCCAACTCTTCCAGGAGTCTTCTTGAGTTTCCAGTGAGATTTGACAAATAAGTACTAGAGTAGTCAAACTTTGAAATGCCTTGAAATGATACGACAAATACAATGACATTTGTTATAAAAAAAAAGATGCTTTTTCAAAAATAATAGCATTGGGAATAATGATTTACTTTAAAAACAAACAAACATATTTTAATTGATCCAGGGGAATTATCAGACTGCAAAGCAGATTTTATCGTACACGTCACTTGATTTACCACACTGAACCTTGCCAATTTGGCCGACTTTTATCTATTGTATACAGGGGAGTTCGTATTTTCCCAATAGTTTTGGCTTATTGCCTAAACATTGGTTGCAGAGGGAATATTGATTTACATGCATTCTTCCATACATATCTACATAGATCCTTTCCATGTACCATCTCAGGTTGAGTATAAGTAAGTAAGCTTCCCTATTCCACAAACAAGGCTTCAATATTCAAAATGTAAATTACAATTAAATAGAACCTATCAGAAACTTCTACAGCCCCAATTTATATGACTGTGTAGCCCTTTAAAAGATAAGCAACTTAATCCCTCAATGACTCCCAAAGTGATGCTAAATCAGCAAGAAATCACAATTTGAAGTCTGAAGTCTTGTATGTATGTACAGTATATGTCTGAAGGTGGTGACAATGCTCTTACATTTCAGCCTCACGCTGTATTCTGTATGTTTCTGACAGGTTCCCTTTAAACAGCACTAAATTTGTTCAGTTGTTTAAAGCACCACTCCAGCGGGTTTTTTTTTTAGTGCTGGAGTGGCGCTTTAAATGTAAGCCCTCTGCCCCCATTCTTATACTCATCTTCTGCTGGCTTCACCTTTTACCGACGGCAATCCAGTCCTGTGGCGCCAACTTGTGAATGTAACTTGTAAATGGCCGCAAGTCAGAAGCTCAAGAGCTCAATGCAAGTCTCTGAGAGCCAGAACGATACTCTCCTAGAGATGTATTGAAAAGTGATCTCCGGCGCGCTCCATGAAACACTGGAGCAGCCAGCAGGTCACTTTTCGCCGGAGACCAACCGGAGCTACGCTGGAAAAAGATGAAGGCGGCGGGAGGTGAGTGTGAGACAGGGGTCACGGGAATTATATTTAAAACACCACTTCAATGGTGCAATAAAAGAAAATGCTGGAGTGGTGCTTTAACTCATGTTAAATTAAAACTGTAAAATCAAAAATAACCATCAAGTTGGTGCAGATACAAATGAATGTTAAGCATATACTGCACATCATATACAGGAAAGCTGAAGTGCAAAAACGTCAGCATTTAGTATCAGTTTACATCTTGTAACCGTTCATCAGAAGTATTCGCCAGCCTTTTACTTCAACAGAAGAATTGAAGAATCCAATGTATAATACTGTATAGGCCTACATCACCCATAGACTCCTATGTTTATAAAAAAGTTTATTGCACAGAATTTTTTGAGAGTTGCCTCTGCATTGGAATGATAATTTAATATATCTTTTATAAAGTAGCAAAAAAGAAAAAAATTACTAACATATGCCATCACATCAAAGCTTTTTGCCTCCATCAAATGAATTAGGTATATTTATGTCATAACAGACAGAGTAGTAGCAAGTAGAGGGGCAAACGTGAACTTAGGAGTTCAACATTCGTACAGGTCAGATATTGTCCGGTACTAAACGTTGAACACATACTTTCCCCGGAAGTCTGTAGAACTGTTCAGAAATCCGGGGTAAGGAGAGAGCGCAAGAGAATATTTTTTCTTTCCCAGTTCGGATAACCCTTATTTTCAATGGGGTTCGGGTTCTGGTTGATGTTCGGGTACTGTTCTTTTAAACTTTGAAATAAAGTTTAGGTCGGGTACCAGAGTGTGGACTTCCACCGGTCCAACCATCCCTAGTAGCAAGACCTCTTTACATAAAGTAGTAGATTTATTGTTAGTCTGTCACCGAAGTATTGCTGCACCATGTCACAGTGAAGTTTGATAGCTGAAGGGAAGGTAATATGATTGATCTGGTATTTTCCAGAAACCTAGTCTGGAAACACCACAGATAAGAACACTATTTCAACCCAAGCATCTTTCATTGACTATCATCTTAATGGAAATAAAACCACTGCTGAAAGATTCATTGTTTCTGTCATCTTAAGTCTTCTTTATAATTATGTTTTTTATGTCCAGTAGTGTTGTATATTAAATATTCTGATACACCATGGCCAGCTCCATACTATTCTAACGCCATATGCTATTCACTATATGTGTCACATCTCCACCTGGATGGAGCCACTTCTCTGACTTCTGCTTCTGTCACCAGGCATGGCTGCATTATTTCATCAGTTGGTGCAGGTGAAGTTGGAGATGTCATTGCCAATGGACTCTGTGCTGCCAGAGATACTGATGTGTCTGGAACCTGGGCGTCGCTCAGACAAGAAAATGAGTGTTTCTTCTGTCCAGCAGCTCAGCAGGTGTAATCAGCTCTCTGATGTAACCAATGGGGCTGCCCACACCTTAGCTTTTTTCTCAGAGTTGCCAGTTATATGTTTGTGCTGATCCTCATTGATACTCCTGATTCTCTGATACCTGACCATGATTCCTTGATACCTGTTGCTGACTCTGAACTGACCTTATCTTCTGCCTGCCTCATGATTCTGCTTTTAAAGGGAATATGTCACCTCATTTTTGGGATATAAGCTGCGGCCATCGCCATTAGAGGCTTATCTACAGCATTCTATAATGCTGTAGATAAGCACCTGATGTAACCTGAAAGAGAAGAAAAACAAGTTATATTATACTCAACGGGGGGCGGTCGGCTCTGATGGGTGTCGCAGGTCCGGATCCGGCACCTCCCATCTTCTAGCGATGACGTTCTCTTCCTTGCTTCTGTCGCGCTCCTGCGCAGGCGTTATTCTCTGCCCTGTTGAGGCCTCTCTGATCTTTCCCGGCGCCTGCGCACTGCAGTACTTTACTCTGCCCTCAACAGGGCAGAGAATAACGCCTGCGCAGGAGCCGCGACAGAAGCAAGGAAGAGGATGTCATCGCATGAAGATGGGAGGCGCCGGACCCGGACCTGTGACGCCCCCAGCGGACTGACCGCCCCAGGTGAGTATAATCTAACTTGTTTTTCTTATCTTTCAGGTTACATCGGGGGGGGGCTTATCTACAGCATTACAGAATGCTGTAGATAAGCCCCTAATGGTGGTGGCCGCATCTTATATGCAAAAAATGAGCTGACAGATTCCCTTTAAGCTGTCCTCCTGGTACTGACCTTGCCTACCTCTTGATTTAATCTCTGACAACTTTGACCTGCATCTGACCTATCTGGTTTTTATTCAGCTACTCAGCCTTTCTCAGGCAGCTTACTCCACTGGCCAGAAGCTACACCGTAGACACAACCAGCGGATATTTTTGTAAGTCCTTTTCCCAGTATAGGAGTTAAAGGGTGTAGGCCAGGGCTCTTTTAGTACCTGCTAGGTGGAGTGGCTTGCAAAGTCAATCTACAGAAAGCTTAGTAAGAACTGCCATGTTGGCACATGCTGCTTACTCTTACACTGCACAATTATTAGGCAACTTGTATTTTTGAATAAAATTTTATTATTGAAAAAGTGCAGTGCTGTTGGTCAATCCAAAAGGTGACTAAACCTGGATATTTAAGAAAGTGAGTTTTTGATTTTCTTAGGAGAATATCTGTATTTGCATAATTAGTGGGCAACTGTTAGGGCCCCGTCTCACATAGCGACGCACCAGAGATCCCGACAGCGATATGAACTTGTCAGGATCGCTGGTGTGTCGCTACAAGATCGCTGCTGAGCTGCCAAACAGGCAGCTCAGGCAGCGATCAGGACAGCGACACTGCGCGTAACGTCGCCTAGTTACCCGCAGTGTACGTTGGATACCAGCCCGATGATGCAGGGAGCTTGTAACCAAGGTACACATCGGGTTTCCAGGAGCTGCGCGGTGCCTGGAAACCCGATGTGTACCTTGGTTACCAGCTCCCCTGCACCAGCGCGCTGGTATCCAACGTACACATCGGGTTTCCAGGCACAGCCCCGCGCCTGGAAACGCGATGTGTACCTTGGTTACCAGTAGATCGCTGGTCTCCTGCCTGTCACACACAGCGATGCGTGCTGGCCAGCGGGAGACCTGCGATCAAAAAAAAGTCCAGGCATTTCTGACACGACCAGCGATTCTCAGCAGGGGCCTGATCGCTGGTACGTGTCAGACATAGCGATATAGCTGTTGCGTCACAACACTTGTGACTCAGTAGCGATCTCGCTAGCGATCTCGCTATGTGAGACGGGGCCCTTAGTGTGCAGAATTATTAAGCAGCTAAATAAAAAAAAAACTACATTGTCCCATTTCAATTATTTATTATCATCTGTAACAGTGAAAACAATTACCGAAAAGTTCAACAGTTTATTTTCTTACTACAGGTTATTTGCTCATTTTGTTTTTATCTTAGGTTCTGTCTTTTACATGGTCACAGCCTGAACATGCACCTACACATTGTTTTTTTGTAATTTGTACAAACAGGGTTGTGGTTCCCCTTTTTTGGGCTGAGCATTTTGTTTATATAGCTTTCCATGGGCATGTGTCTAAACAGTCGGGTATGGGTACTGCTCTGCAACCATCGATTTTGACATCTGTGGACACATAGTGACATGAACTACAAGAGTTAGCAACCATCCTGATTGGGTACACCTTGTGCTGAGATGACTTTTATGCTTTTTTGATTATAATAGTCTTAACTAACTACCATATGTTATTTACATTTATTATTTATTTATTTATTTATTTATTCAGTGCAATGGGTCTGCTCCAGACGTAGTCTGCTCCACATATTTCAAATCCCATATTTCAAATTACAGATTTCTAATTACACTACTGTGAATTAGACTAGAATTCTAGAATGCATTTGGCCACACATCAATCCTACAGCATTGTCATCATCACATTGTGACTGAGATGTTCTTCTGTTCCCACAGGTATGAAAACCCCAGCTTTTCTATGCTCCTGAATGCATCATGTATATTGCTTTGTTAATGGTATGAAAACCCCAGCTTTTCTATGCTCCTGAATGCATCATGTATATTGCTTTGTTAATGGTATGAAAACCCCAGCTTTTCTATGCTCCTGAATGCATCATGTATATTTGTTGTGAATGGGTTTGAGATGAGTTCTGAGCAGAGGCTCCCTCTGGTGGTTACAAGCGGTACTAGTGAGGATTGGGAATCAGGTGTTACTGATTGGTCTTATTTAAGGGAATCATTTTCCCATCAGGGTTGCCGGTGATCAATTGTTCTGGTCTGAATCCTTCTTTCCAGTTTCCCTTGTAGCCTGCTGTGTCGTGTCTGCATCTCCTGCTATCAGATAAGACAATTTCTTATTGTGTGTTTTTGCTATATTTTTGCATTTTGTCCTGCACTTCTGTGGGGGCCTTCTGGGTCCCCTCCGGGGGCTTTTGCCCTCTCAGTTTGGTCCAGCCACTGTGTTTTGTACTTTTGCTTTTTGCAGTTTTTTCAGTGGCTGCTGTTTTTGTTACACCAGAGAACTAATTTAGGTGGTAGAGGTCGTGTGATCTCAGGTGATTTTGAAATTAGTAAGTTGGTGTTTTTCAGGGTTTTCTGGGATTGCAGTAAGTACCCTTCCTATCCTTTTCTATTTAGATAGTTTGGGCCCCAGCGTTTGCTCATACTATTTTCTTTCTGTGTCAGTATTTCCTCTTGTCTAACCGCCATTACATGTTTGGGGGCTTTCTATTATCTTTGGGGTTCTGCTCCGGGGCAGATAGCTTTCCTGTTTCTGTCTTTAGGTGTAGTTAGTTTCTCAGGCTGTGACGAGGCGTCTAGGACCATCGTAGGAACGCTCCACGGCTGCCTCTAGTTGCGGTGGTTAGTCAGGGTACTGCAATCTCATAGATTCCAACTGCTCTGGTGTATTTCCTTTTTTACCTGCACTCCTCAGCTACCGTAACATAACAGTATCACCGGCCATAAAAATTGTATGGTACTCACAGAAGGGAAAAAATATTTTGAAGGAAGAAAAGTTGTCAGAGATATTTTTCTGTTTGTTGCATTTTTTTTTTTTTCCCTCTGTATCTCTGGGTGCTGGGGAGGATCTTTTCTCCCAATGGAGTTTGCACAGTTGTCTGGCCGTGTGGATCAGCTTGCCACTGAGGTTCAGAGTATTGCTGCATATCTTGCTAGGTTGCCTGTTGTGGAACCTAGGATTCCCATGCCAGATTTGTTTTCAGGGGATCGAGCTAAGTTTCAGAATTTCAAAAATAATTGTAAATTGTTTTTTGCCTTAAAATCTAAGTCCTCAGGAAACGCAGCGCAGCAGGTTCAAATTATCATCTCTCTCCTGCGCGGCGATCCTCAGGATTGGGCTTTTTCCCTCACACCTGGGGATCCTGTTTTGAGTGATGTTGATGCATTTTTTCAGGCTTTGGGGTTATTGTACGATGAGCCTAATGTCACTGATCAAGCTGAAAAAGCCTTGTTGGCATTAAATCAGGGGCTTGATGACGCTGAGTTATACTGTCAGAGATTCCGTAGGTGGGCAGTCCTGACCAAATGGAATGACGACGCTTTGGCGGCCCTTTTCCGGAAGGGTCTGTCGGATAATGTAAAGGATGTTATGGTGGGATTCCCTGTCCCCTCTGGTCTCAATGATTCTATGTCATTAGCGATTCAAATTGACAGACGTTTGCGTGAGCGGAGAAGTATGCGTGGAGTGGTGTTGCCTTGTGAGCCAGCTGCTGAGCCCATGCAGTGTGATGGAGTGGTGTCTGGGGCACAGCGTCATGAGTTTCGAAAGCGCAATGGGTTATGTTTCTACTGTGGTGATGCCTCTCATGCTATTTCAGTCTGCCCTAAGCGGGGAAGACGTTTTGCACGCTCAGTTGTCTTGGGTAGTGTTCAGACTAAGTTTTTATTAACTGTCACTCTGATATGCTCTCTGTCCTCATTTTCTGCTCAGGCTTTCGTTGATTCTGGAGCAGCTATTAACCTGATGGATTATGATTTTGCTAAACGTTGTGGATTTCCCTTGATACCCCTACAGAAGTCTATTCCCCTACTGGGGATCGATTCTACCCCTTTGGCTGAGAATAAACCCCAGTTTTCTACTCAGGTGATAATGAGGGTTGAACCTGATCACCAGGAGTGCTGCAAATTTTTGGTTCTATATAATCTGCATGACATTATCGTGCTGGGTTTCCCTTGGTTACAGTCTCATAATCCTGTTTTGGATTGGAAATCTGTGTCTGTAACCAGTTGGGGCTGCCAATGTGTTAATACCAACACTCCTGTTTTTTCTGCCTCCCCCCAGGCTGAGGATGTTCCTGACTTTTTGTTTGATTTTTCTGATGTGTTTAGCGAAAGTAAATCTGCATCCTTACCTCCCCATAGGAGCTATGACTGCGCTATTGAATTAGTGCCAGGTAGTAAATTCCCTAAGGGTCGCCTTTTTAACTTGTCTGTACCTGAACATGACGCTATGCGGTCTTATATCAAGGAATCATTGGAGAAGGGTCATATCAGACCATCCTCTTCACCCTTAGGTGCCGGTTTTTTCTTTGTGGCCAAAAAAGATGGTTCATTAAGGCCGTGTATTGATTATCGTCTCTTGAACAATATTACTGTGAAATATCAATACCCGTTACCCTTGATTTCTGACCTGTTTTCCAGGGTGAAAAACGCTACTTGGTTTACCAAGCTTGACCTCAGGGGGGCGTATAACCTTATTCGCATTAAGCACGGGGATGAATGGAAGACGGCATTTAACACCCCTGAAGGGCATTTTGAGTACCTTGTGATGCCCTTTGGGCTCACTAATGCTCCTTCCGTCTTCCAGTCCTTCATGAATGACATTTTCAGGGATTTTGTGGACAAGTTTCTGATTGTTTATTTGGATGATATCTTGATTTTTTCTAATGACTGGGACTCTCATGTGAAACATGTTCGAACTGTATTCCAGATTTTGAGAGAGAATGCTCTGTATGTGAAGGGATCAAAGTGTCTTTTTGGCGTACAGAAGATCTCATTTCTGGGATTCATTTTGTCCCCATCTGTTATTGAAATGGACCCGGTCAAGGTTCAGGCCATCTGTGATTGGGTCCAACCTACTTCATTAAAGGCTCTTCAGAGATTTTTGGGTTTTGCCAATTTTTATCGTAAATTTATTGGTAATTTCTCTGTTATTGTTAAACCATTAACTGATTTGACCAGAAAGGGTTCTGATGTGGTGAATTGGCCTCCTGAGGCAGTCTCTGCGTTTCAGGAACTTAAGCAGAGATTCACTTCTGCTCCTGTTCTACGGCAGCCTGATGTTTCTCTGCCATTTCAGGTGGAGGTTGATGCCTCTGAAATTGGGGCAGGTGCCGTTTTGTCCCAAAAAGATCCAGAGACCTCTAAAAGTAACCCTTGTGCCTTTTTCTCTCGAAAATTTTCTCCTACTGAACGTAATTATGACGTGGGTAATCGGGAGTTATTGGCCATGAAGTGGGCTTTTGAAGAGTGGAGACATTGGCTGGAGGGAGCCAAACATCAGGTGGTGGTCCTTACGGACCATAAGAATCTGGTCTATCTGGAATCTGCCAAGCGACTCAATCCTAGACAGGCCAGGTGGGCCTTGTTTTTCACACGTTTTAATTTTGTGGTTTCCTTTCTTCCTGGCACTAAGAATGTTAAGGCGGATGCCCTCTCGAGGAGTTTCCTTGCGGACTCTCCTGAGCTATCTGATCCCTCTGTTATTTTGAAGGAGGGTGTAGTTCTTTCCGCCATCTCGCCTAATTTGAGACTTGCTCTGGAGGGGTGTCAGGAGGATAGGCCCGAGCGCTGCCCTGTTGGAAAATTGTTTGTCCCGGACCAATGGAAAAAGAGTGTGATGTCTGAGATTCATTGTTCCGCATTGGCTGGGCATCCCGGAATTTTTGGTACCAGAGACTTGGTTAGTCGGTCCTTTTGGTGGCCTACCTTGTCTCGCGATGTCAGGGAATTTGTGCAGTCCTGCGGGACTTGCTCTCGCTCCAAGCCTTGCTCTCGCTCTAGTGGTTTGTTGATGCCATTGCCTGTGCCCAAGAGACCATGGACCCATATCTCTATGGATTTCATTTCCGATCTTCCTGTTTCTCAGAGAATGACCACCATCTGGGTAATTTGTGATAGGTTTTCCAAAATGATACATCTTGTGCCATTACCTAAGTTGCCTTCCTCCTCTGAATTGGTGCCGTTGTTCCTTCAGCACGTGGTTCGTTTACACGGCATTCCTGAGAACATTGTGTCTGACAGAGGAGTCCAGTTTGTTTCCAGATTTTGGAGGACTTTTTGTTCTAAACTGGGTGTTCAATTGTCTTTCTCCTCGGCATTTCATCCTCAGACCAATGGTCAAACTGAGAGAACAAACCAGACATTGGAGACTTATCTAAGATGCTTTGTGTCTGCTGATCAGGATGACTGGGTCTCTTTTTTGCCTTTGGCTGAGTTTGCTCTTAATAATAGGGCTAGCTCTGCCACTTTGATGTCTCCGTTTTTCTGTAATTCTGGGTTTCACCCTCGATTTTCTTCAGGACAGACGGAGGCTTCTGTCTGTCCAGGTGTTGACTCTGTTGTTGAGCGTATGCAGCAGATTTGGGACCAGGTAGTGGAGAGGTTGTCCCTCTCTCAGGAGAAGGCCCAGCGGTTTGCTAACCGGCATAGGACTGATGGTCCTCGGTTTAAAGTGGGGACTTGGTCTGGTTGTCCTCAAAGAATATTCCTATGAGAGTAGCATCTCCTAAATTTAAGCCTAGGTTCATTGGACCTTATAAGATCATGAAGATTCTTAATCCTGTTTCTTTTCGTTTGCTTCTTCCAGGGACATTTAAGATCCATAACGTGTTCCACAAGTCCTTGTTGAAGAGGTTTGTTGAGCCAGTGGTTCCTTCTGCTGTGCCTCCTGACCCTGTTTTGGTTGAGGGCAATCTGGAGTATGTGGTTGAGAAAATATTAGATTCTCGTTTTTCTAGACGGAAACTCCAGTATTTGGTTAATGGAGAGGTTATGGTCAGGAAGATAATTCTTGGGTGTTTGCTTCGGACATCCATGCTAGGAGACTCATCCGTGCGTACCATAGAACTCATCCTGACCGACCTGGTTGCTCAAATGAGGGTTCGGTGACCCCTCCTCAAGGGGGGGTACTGTTGTGAATGGGTTTGAGATGAGTTCTGAGCAGAGGCTCCCTCTGGTGGTTACAAGTGGTACTGGTCTGTCATGAAGATTGTGAAGATTGTGAGGATTGGGAATCAGGTGTTACTGATTGGTCTTATTTAAGGGAATCATTTTCCCATCAGGGTTGCCGGTGATCAATTGTTCTGGTCTGAATCCTTCTTTCCAGTTTCCCTTGTAGCCTGCTGTGTCGTGTCTGCATCTCCTGCTATCAGATAAGACAATTTCTTATTTGTGTTTTTGCTATATTTTTGCATTTTGTCCTGCACTTCTGTGGGGGCCTTCTGGGTCCCCTCCGGGGGCTTTTGCCCTCTCAGTTTGGTCCAGCCACTGTGTTTTGTACTTTTGCTTTTTGCAGTTTTTTCAGTGGCTGCTGTTTTTGTTACACCAGAGAACTAATTTAGGTGGTAGAGGTCGTGTGATCTCAGGTGATTTTGAAATTAGTAAGTTGGTGTTTTTCAGGGTTTTCTGGGATTGCAGTAAGTACCCTTCCTATCCTTTTCTATTTAGATAGTTTGGGCCCCAGCGTTTGCTCATACTATTTTCTTTCTGTGTCAGTATTTCCTCTTGTCTAACCGCCATTACATGTTTGGGGGCTTTCTATTATCTTTGGGGTTCTGCTCCGGGGCAGATAGCTTTCCTGTTTCTGTCTTTAGGTGTAGTTAGTTTCTCAGGCTGTGACGAGGCGTCTAGGACCATCGTAGGAACGCTCCACGGCTGCCTCTAGTTGCGGTGGTTAGTCAGGGTACTGCAATCTCATAGATTCCAACTGCTCTGGTGTATTTCCTTTTTTACCTGCACTCCTCAGCTACCGTAACATAACATATATTGCTTTGTTAATGGTATGAAACCCCAGCTTTTCTATGCTCCTGAATGCATCATGTATATTGCTTTGTTAATGGTATGAAAACCCCAGCTTTTCTATGCTCCTGAATGCATCATGTATATTGCTTTGTTAATGGTATGATTTGCTCACCCATCTTCCTGTGCACATAATTGTACTCCATACTTCTTATCTTCACCACACATCAGAGTGGTCTGTGTAACACCTACCCCCTTTTATGACCTTTCCTTAACTCTGTGCATTTGGCCTGAGCAGTCCCAGCCCACTTCCAATCACACCTGATTGCCCTTAGCTGCATTATTTATTCAGTGCAATGGGTCTGCTCCAGACGTAGTCTGCTCCACATATTTCAAATCCCATATTTCAAATTACAGATTTCTAATTACACTACTGTGAATTAGACTAGAATTGGACTGGAATTTGGCTGTAAGGTAACATAATTTTAAAACCACTATGTTTCAGTTTCTTTCACTTTCACCCCCATCCTCCTTTCTTTCTTTCTTCCTATCCCCTGTAATCCCCCCACCTAGTAAGGAATTAGTCATTTCCCCCTCCATTCTCCCCACCCATCTCACCTCCTCCTCAGAACTGTTCCTCCACATACAATCCTTCTTACCAAGACACACACGCCACATCATGTCTTATCCTGCTCCCACCTTCTAACGCTCTGTCGCTACTCCTCATCGCTGGCGATGTATCCCCAAATCCTGGCCCTCCTCATCACATCCCCACACTCATTTCTAACACCCTGCCACGATCTTCCACACGTTTTTGCAACCCTGTCAACCTCATACCTATCCATCCACACCCCCCTCCCCCAGTCCCCCTACCCGGAGCACTATGGAACGCACCTCCGTCTGCAATAAACTGTCATTTGTCCACGACCTCTTTATCACCAACAAACTCTCCTTCCTTGCCATCACTGAAACCTGGCTCACCCCTCTGACACAGCCTCTCCAGCTGCGCTCTCCTATGGCGGATTTCATCTTTCTCACACCCCTCGCCCCAGCAACAAACGTGGTGGAGGAGTTGGCTTACTCCTGTCGATACCTGCTCCTTTACCCCTATTCAAATTCCACCCTCCGCTGCTATTCCCTCGTTCGAAGTGCACTCCGTCCGCATCTATTCCCCCTCCAACCTCCAACTGGCTGTCATTTACCGCCCCCCGGAACTAGCCATCTCCACCTTTCTCGACCACTTCACCACCTGGCTACTCATTTCCTCTCTGCTGACATCCCCACCATCATCATGGGCGATTTCAACATCCCCATTGACACTTCCACCCCGGCACCTCTAAACTTCTTTCGCTCACAGCTTCCCTTGGCCTCACTCAATGGTCCTCTGTGGCCACTCACAAAGGCGGTCACACGCTGGACCTTATCTTCACCCGTCTCTGTTCCCTCACTAATCTCACTAACTCCCACTCCCCTGTCTGACCACAACCTACTGACATTCTCTTCCCTCTCCTCTGTTAGTACGCATCCCCCACTCCACAAACTCACCCACCCTCGCAGAAATCTCAAACACCTTAATTTACAATCGTTCTCTGAGTCCCTCCTCCCTCTCACAGACATAGCCTCACTTAATGACACAGATGCTGCTGCCACATTTTATAACACCACAATAAAAACCACACTTGATTCGGCCGCCCCCCTCATGCAGAGCAAAACTCGTACAATCAACAGGCAGCCCTGGCTGACCGGCCTGACCAAAGAACTGAGACGGGCTTCCAGGGTTACCGAGCGGAGATGGAAGAGAACCCACTCCATCGAGCACTTCAACGCATACAAGCAGTCCCTTGCCAGCTTCAAGTCCACGCTCTCTGCCGCAAAACAAACTTACTTTGCATCTCTCATATCCTCCCTGTCTCACAACCCTAAACAGCTCTTCAACACTTTCAATTCTCTACTCCATCCCACAGCACCTCCTCCCTCTCCTCTCATTTCTGCTGAAGACTTTGCCTCCTTCTTTAAGCAAAAGATTGATACTATCAGAGAAGGCTTTGGCCCGCAGCCCCCAATGCCCCTCTTAGCCACTCAGCCCTGTTCTTCCAAAACCAGCTTCACCACCATGACAGAAGATCAGCTCTCCACTCTCCTGTCAAGATCACACCTCACCACTTGCGCGCTTGACACACTCCCGTCCCACCTCATCCCTAACCTTGCCACAGTCTTCATCCCTACTCTCACACACCTCTTCAACCTTTCACTTACAAATGGTGTCTTTCCTTCATCCTTCAAACATGCCTCAATCACCCCGATCCTCAAAAAGCCCTCCCTCGAACCATCCTCAGCGTCTAGCTATCACCCGATATCTCTTCTCCCCTTCGCCTCAAAACTACTGGAACAGCATGTATATCTTGAACTGTCCTCCCACCTTTCCTCCTGCTCCCTCTTTGACCGGTTACAATCAGGCTTTCGACCGCATCACTCAACTGAAACTGCCCTAACTAAAGTCACCAACGACCTACTAAACCGCCAAGAGCAAGCGACACTACTCTGTCCTCCTTCTCCTGGACCTGTCTTCTGCCTTTGACACCGTAGACCATTCCCTCCTCCTACAGATTCTCTCATCTCTTGGCATCACAGACTTGGCCCTATCCTGGATCTCATCATACCTAACAGACCGAACTTTTAGTGTCTCCCTCTCACACACCACCTCCTCACCTCGCCCCCTGTCTGTCGGTGTTCCCCAAGGCTCAGTCCTAGGACCCCTACTCTTCTCCATCTACACCTTCGGCCTGGGACAGCTCATAGAATCCCATGGCTTGCAGTATCACCTCTACGCCGATGACACGCAGATCTACCTATCTGGACCTGACCTCACCTCCCTACTGACCAAAATCCCACAGTGTCTGTCTGCTATCTCAGCCTTCTTTTCTGCTCGCTTTCTCAAACTGAACATGGACAAAACAGAATTCATCATCTTTCCCCCACCTCATTCTACCCCTCCACCAGGCCTATCCATCAATGTCAATGGCTGCTCGCTTTCCCCAGTCCCACATGCTCGGTGCCTTGGGGTGATCATCGACTCTGCCCTCTCTTTCAAACCACATATCCAAGCCCTCGCCACCTCCTGCCGCCTCAAACTCAAAAATATTTCCCGGATCCGCTCATTCCTCAACCATGAAACCACAAAAACACTAGTGCACGCCCTTATCATCTCCCGCCTCGACTACTGCAACCTCCTACTGTCTGGCCTCCCCTCTAGCACTCTGGCACCACTCCAGTCCATCCTACACTCTGCTGCACGACTAATCCACCTGTCTTCCCGCTATTCCCCAGCCTCCCCACTATGCCAGGCCCTTCACTGGCTTCCTATTGCCCAGAGGCTCCAGTTCAAAACCTTAACCATGACATACAAAGCCATCCATAACCTTTCTCCTCCATACATCTGTGACATGGTCTCCCGCTACCTACCTACACGCAACCTTCGATCCTCTCAAGATCTCCTTCTCGACTCCCCCCTCATCTCTTCTTCCCACAACCGCATACAAGACTTCTCCCGGGCTTCCCCCATACTCTGGAACTCCCTGCCGCAAAACATCAGACTTTCACCAACAACGGAGACCTTCAAGAAAAACCTGAAGACCCACCTGTTCCGACAAGCCTACAACCTGCAATGATCCTCAGTCTACTGAACCATCGCACGACCAGCTCTACCCTCTCCTAGTGTATTCTCACCCATCCCTGTAGACTGTGAGCCCTCGCGGGCAGGGTCCTCTCTCCTTCTGTACTTGTGTGTCCCTTGTCTAGCACATGTTTGTTGTATCTGTCTATATTTTTCCCTTTTCATATGTAAAGCGCCATGGAATAAATGGCGCTATATAAATGTATAATAATAATAATAATAATAATAATAATAATTATTTATTTTATTACTACAAGGTATTTATCATTTTATTTTTTATCTTAGGTCCTGTCAGTTAAATGGCCACAGTGTGAACATGCACCTACACATTGTCTTTATACCCACATATACTTTGGCTCATTTCTTTAGTTCTGCAGAAGCCTTAGTAATAACTTACAGATGTCCACGTGCTGCTCAACCTTACACTGTGTGCTCAATTGTTAGAAAATTTGTATTTTTGAAGAATAATTTCATTATTGAACAACTGCGGTGCTGTCGGTGAATCCAAAAAGTGAATAAACCTGATGTTATGACTGCTAAAGCATATTCACACGGGTAGCGTACAAACTAGGGATACAAATACCTGAACCTCACAGAATCCTGTTCAGACTAGGAAAAGCTATCCTCTGACCCTTGTCTGTCACTGCCTGACCTCGGAGATTGGCACCCTAATATAATGCAATGGTGCCCCCACTTGACGGCAACTTACCCTGAATGTCCTTAGCAGCTCCTAGTATCTCTATAGTAGCAATTCCATAAAAAATAAAGGAATTGCACACGAAACAATTTCAGCCAACTTAAACTACAGCAAAGTGAATGACTATCACCGGATTTTCTAAAAACGGTCAAAAACTGTCTAAATGACTGCCACACCTCACCAGAATTTTCTAAAAATCTATGCACTACTATAACCTAGTCTACCTAATGACCTAGCATATTTATACCAAGTGAACAAGCTCATTAAAACTGAAATGGCTGCATGAGGTTAGAAGCACACGGCTTTCTCCGGTAAACAGCACCACGCTTCTGAATGGACCATTTGATCGTATCTTACCTCTAATGAAGTGAATTGGTCTGAGAGAGGCTAGACAAAGTTTTCTAAACTGGTACCACACCTCTAAGACTGGCGCTAGAGCAATTCATAAAATGAAAAGATGTACCGTGAAATATTAGCTCTCATCGTTCGTCTCGAGTGTTGGCCCACAGGAGCCTGTCAAGAAAATGTCTTCTAATTAGCATGATTGGTAGCAGGGAAAGATGTTGGCAGCTGAGACGGTGATATTTTTCCAAAGGTGAGGTGTGCTGTTAAGTGTGTGATTAGATTATTAAATTGCTCACAATTTATAATTTAGAACATGCTGGATTACACCGAAGTGCATGTCATTTTGAATGAAACGTACCTTACATTACTGTGTCTTGTTTGTGTAGCATCGCATCCTCCTATCACGTGAGGTAAAAGTGTTTTCCAGTACAATGATATCAGTGACCTATCTTTACAGATTGGTGGAGGTCCAACATCCAGCAAGCCCACCGATCAGCTCCGGCCATGGCTGGATGTAAACAGTGAACAGAGCTAGCCTAAACACCACAGCTGTGTACACTGTCTGGTTGCCACTGACTGGTAATGTTGATAAGATGGCTCCTACTCAAATGAACTTCACAGAAAAGTGCAGAGCACAACAATCTTGAAATGCCTCACTGGGTTATCTCTATTTTCTGGGCTCTGCTCCTTGAAACTAAGGCCTCCCATAAAAATGAGACTGAAGCCGAGTGAACCCAACAATATTGATGGGTTCGGCTAACGGTCTAATGTGTAGGGGGTAGAAAGATAAATCGTGTGCACAGCCTGAAAGGTGCCAGAGTAGGTTCCTACACCGTGAAAATAATAGAGAACTCGGCACTCAACTTAACGAAAAGGGTAAATATTTATTGTAGTCCAAAGTTGAGTGCCGAGTTCTCTCTTTATTAATGTGTAGGGGGTGTCAGCTGACTGTAAGGGCCCCATCACACATAGCGACACACCAGCGATCCCGACAACGATATGAACTTGTCAGGATCGCTGGTGTGTCGCTACATGATCGCTGCTGAGCTGCCAAACAGGCAGCTCTCAGCAGCGATCAGGACAGCGACTATGCGGGTAAGTGACGCACGTCGCTTAGTTACCCGCAGTGTACGTTAGATACCAACGCTCTGGTGCAGGGAGCTGGTAACCAAGGTACACATCGGGTTTCTAGGCACCGCGCAGCACTTAGAAACCCGCTGTGTACCTTGGTTACCAGCTCCCCTGCACCAGCGCGCTGGTATCTAACGTACACATCGGGTTTCTAGGCACCGCCCGGCACATAGAAACCCGATGTGTACCTTGGTTACCAGCTGATCGCTGGTCTCCCGCCTGCGGGAGACCAACGATCAAAAAAATGTCCAGGACATTCAGCGACGATCAGCGATACCCAGCAGGGGGGCTGAATGTCACACACAGCGATATCGCTGGGGAGATCGCTGTTGCGTCACAAAACTTGTGACTCAGCAGCGATCTCGCTAGCGATCTCACTATGTGAGACGGGGGCTTTAGTTGTAAGAGATGTCTATAGCACATGTCTGATTTCAGATCACTGATCGCATTGTTCTCTCTGAGATAGGCTTCAAGCCAAAGTGTCAGTCAGTGGCTTTCTCATAGACAACAAAAGGGCTCTTGACCGAACAAGTGCTAATGTGTATGGAAGTGTCATCTGAGATGGCTGTTGAATGAACACTTATCTGAAACATAATTTGACCTACAGAGCTCTCTAGTGTTTATGGCCAGATTTAGGCTGTGGAGGGCACAGGATTACCAAAACACTCTAGTTCATGCACCATTCCCAGCATTTTTTTTATTTCACCACAGGAGTGGTGCCAATAATCTACAGTATGTTCCCTGGCCCTAGTCTTATACTCACCAGCCACCATCGTCAGCTCTTCCTGCCACTGCTCCGGTCCTATGCTGCCATTTTGTAACCCCAAAGTCTGACTGACCGGAAGTCAGAGATAATGGTCACAAGCTCTCAATGTAAGTCTATGAACACCTTGATCTGGATTTGATCAGGCTCTCAAAAACTTATATCACATTGTGACTTCTAGCTTGCTCAGCAAAACACTGGATCGATCTGCAGATCAGAGTCTGCAGAAAACCGACAGGAGGAGCATCAATTAAAGATGAAGACGGCAGCTGGGAGGTATAATACTAGAGGCAGGGCACTTGTAATAGTAGCACCACTCCAGTGCTGAAGTAGTGCTTAAAATATTGTAAACAATCTGAATAAGATGACTAAATGGGCAAACACTTGGCAAATGGGATAAATGTAGAGTAATGCACCTAGGCTGGAGCAATTGTATTGCTGCATATTACATGGTGGTCCAAAAAGTAGGTGGGCAGAAAATAATAACATTATTTTGATTTATTTATAAAATTATATTTAATAACAAAAGCATAACATTGACAATTAAATTTTATTCTGAACAATAATACAAAGCCCTTAAATTTTATCAACACAGGGGCCCAAACTGTTTTCCATCACAATTTGCACAGCTTTGAAGTCATAACCCTATTACACATACTGTCCACCTACTTTTGGACCACCCTGTATATTAAAGGGGTTGTGCCTCCATAAAGAATACATTTAACCAAGCAGAAAAGGTGGAAATAAATGGTTTTACAATTTACAGTTATTAAAAATTATGCTCCATTCAAAAAATAACAAGCTTTTTATCTTTTGAAGTATGCTCCCTGGCATTATTCCGTCTGCAAGCTTTATCTGTCCTCCGAGTGGTAGATCAGCTGGCGGAGTTTGCCAAGTGCCTGTCATCATAAGATGTTCCCCCAACTCCTCACCCCCAGTGCGCACAACATATTCTCCCAGCACTCACCTCACACAGGTCTGACAGTGCAGGGAGCAGATTCCTGAATGCAGCACAGAAGCATGTCAGTGATTCTCCACCCCATACATCAACCCGCGCTCACATGTCAGACATCTGGGTGAGATCGTTCTACTTCACAGAGCTATGAGCGTGGGGAGCAGATAGCTGACAAGCACGCTTCCCGCGCTCCAGCCACTCGGAGGATGGATAAAGCTTGCAGACGGAATAACACCAGGGGGCCACAGAGAATATACTCCAGAAGATAAAAGCTTGTTATTTTTTGAATGGAGCATAATTTTTAATAACTGTAAATTACAAAACCATTTATTTCCACCTTTTCTGCTTGGTTAAATGTATTCTTTATGGTGACACAACCCCTTTATTGGGAGTATACTTGGGACTACAGAACAGGAGAAGGACTTGGGTATTCTGGTTACAAGTAAGCTGAGCAGCAGTACTCAATGTCAAGCAGCAGCCGCAAAAGCAAACAAGATTTTTGGGTATAAAAGAGAGGTAAAATCCAGCGATCCCAACGTATTGTCACCCCTTTATAAATCACTGGTGAGGCCACATCTAGAATATGGGATTCAGTTTTGGGCCCCACATTTTAAACAGGATATTCAGAAGTTAGAGTCAGTTCAAAGACGGGCAACTAGATTATTACAAGGGATGGAAGGCCTCTCATATTATGAGAGGTTGGAAACATTGGGCTTGTTCAGCTTAGAAAAAAGACGCCTCAGGGCCAGGGGGGATCTCATTTATGTGTGCAAATATATGTGTGGTCAGTACAAAGGACTGGCACCTGACTTACAGTTGTGCTCAAAAGTTTACATACCCCAGCAGAATTTTTGCTTTCTTGACCTTTTTTCAGAGAATATGAATGATAACACCAAAACTTTTCCTCCACTCATGGTTAGTGGTTGGGTGAAGCCATTTATTGTCAAACTACTGTGTTTTCTCTTTTTAAATCATAATGGCAACCCAAAACATCCAAATGACCCTGATAAAAAGTTTACATACCCTAGTGATTTTGGCCTGATAACATGCACAGACGTTGACACAAATAGGTTTGAATGGCTACTAAAGGTAACATCCTCGCCTGTGACCTGTTTGCTTGTAATCAGTGTGTGCACAAAAGCTGAGTGAGTTTCTGGGATCCAGACAGACTCTTGCATCTTTCATTCAGCCACTGACGTTTGTGGATTGTGAGTCATGAGGAAAGCAAAATAATTGTCAACGGATCTACGGAAAAAGGTAGCTGAACTGTATAAATCAGGAAAGGGATACATAAAGATATCCAAGGAGTTGATAATGCCAGTCAGCAGCGTTCAAACTGTGATTAACAAATGGAAAATCAGGGGCTATGTAAAAACAAAACCACGGTCAGGTAGACCAACAAAAATTTCTTCCACAACTGCCAGGAAAATTGTTCAGGATGCAAAGAAAAACCCACAAATAACATCAGCTGAAATACTGAACTTTCTGAAAACTAGCGGTGTGGCTGTTTCAAGATGCACAATAAAGAGGCACTTGAAGAAAAATGGGCTGCATTGTCAAGTTGCCAGAAGAAAGCCATTACTGCTCAAATGCCACAAAGTATCTCACCTTTAAAGCAGCATAGAGACAAGCCTCAAAACTTCTGGAACAAGGTAATTTGGAGTGATGAGACCAAAATTGAACTTTTTGGCCACAACCGTAAAGTGTACGTTTGGAGAGCAGTCAACAAGGCCTATGATGAAAGGAACACCATTCCTACAGTAAAGCACGGAGGTGAATCGCTGATGTTTTGGGATGTGTGAGCTACAAAGGCACAGGAAACTCGGTCAAAGTTGAAGAAAAGATGAACATGCACATTATCAGCAAATACTGGAGGCAAATTTGCAATCATCAGCCCGGAAGCTGCACATGAAACGTACTTGGACGTTCCAACATGACAACAATCCAAAACACAAGGCTAAATCGACCTGTCATTGGCTACAACAGAACAAAGTGAGCCACTCTGGGGAGATCTCAAGCGTGCACTTCATGCTACACAGCCCAGGAATTTACAGGAATTGGAGGCTTTTTGCCAAGACGAGTGGGCAACTTTACATCTGACAAAATAAAGAACCTCATCCACAACTACCACAATAGACTTCAAGATGTCATTGATGTTAGAAGGGGGCAATACATGGTATTAAGAAATGGGGTATGTAAACTTTTGATCAGGGTCATTTGGATGTGTTGGGTTGTCATTATGATTTAAAACGATAAAATACAGTAGTTTGACAATAAATGTCTTCACCCAACCACTAACCATGAGTGGAAAAAAAGATTTGGTATTATCATTCATATTCTCTGAAATAAGGCCAAGAAAGCAAAAATTCTACCGGGGTATGTAAACTTTTGAGCACAACTGTATTCCTTCCAAAGACCATACTGAGCACTAGGGGGTGCACTCATTAAGGGAGGAAGAAAGGAGATTCCGTCAGCTAAACAGGAAAGGGTTCTTTACAGTTAGAGCAGTCTGTGGACTGCCTTACCACTAGAGGTAGTAATGGCAGACACTATAACAGGTTTTATAAAAGGGCTAGACGATTTCCTCAATACACGTAACATTGCAGGTTACAGTTAATTTAGTGACAAAATGAACAATTGGTGGGAGAAGGTTGAACTTGTTGGACCTAGGTCTTTTTTCAACCTATGAAACTATATAAAAATATTGTCTGCTGCACAACAAAAATAATAGGGTTAGACTGTGAGTTATAGGAATCCATGTAACCATACACCTTATTCAATTCTTGTCCAGATAATACATGCTGACTGGGTACCTTTAAAGTTGGTGTACAAGCTGACTTGCATTCACTAGGACTAATCTAAGCGTCTCTTTTGGCTTACTTATTGTAATCTACTAAATCTAGCACAAAGTATCCAGTCCTATGTGAAGAAATCAGGGAATTCAATAGAAATGGTTTCAGTCGTCCCTTGGAAAATCAAGATAAATGAAGAGTTCTGCTTCACGAGCCAAAGCAATTTCAGCTGTAAATTGAAGTATAGCAATGTCTTTTCACTTTGTGAGCGACGGTTCCTTGGTGTTGTGATTTAGGCATGTCAGTCTGTAATATGATAGGTGACAACATTGCTAAATATAAGCGCTATATAAAAATGCAAAATGATCACATCCCGAATCCTTACTGTCATTTACAACTGGGTATTCTGGATTCTGATAGAAAATGGTCAGAGCCGCAGACAGTCTAAAGTATGATGTAAGCCAGATGTACATTGCAGAGCACTTTTCCTTCTCTCAAGGTCCTGACATGTATGGTTGCTGTGGCTCTACTATCAAACTCAAAGCACTTAGCGAATATTTTAGGGTCAATATGTGGCCGGCCATGATTGTAGCCATTAGTGTAAATGAAAAATCATGGGAAAAGTGAGTGGGCCAAGTCTGCTCTTTTATAACACTCTTTTACTTAGGCCAATAGAGGGCAGTCCTGAGCAACATGAGCTTTTTATGACACCAAAGTCAAGAGAGATTCCCAACATATCCCGTAATGTTGCCATAGAGTGCCATTCCCAAGATGGAGGTAAAAAGTATGTTATGCCAACCTTCGTCTGGCTGGATACCGTTTACCATTGGTTTACCATTGATACCATTTACCATTGGTTTAACTGTTTAACTGTTTAGGATGGGCTACTGTAAGGAAACAAATGCACCATGGTATAAGTATTTGAGGTTATCAATAGGTTATAATGGTGGACCGTTTTTAGGTATCACCTCTGTCGGGCGCAAACTTTCTGAATGTTAATTTGCAGGACTCCGGTTAATCATCCAGGGCAGTAGTGTCTACATACAATACATGCATTTTTTAAGGTTTTTTGTTTTTGGTAGTTTTTAGTTGCTTGAAGTGGGTGAAAAATTCTGCAAAAATGCGAAAAGAATTGATATGTGAATGAGATTTTAGAAATCTTAGTTTTTGGGCTGGAACTGGAAAAATGCAGCTTTTTTTCAGCGGCGCTAAAAAAATGATATGTGTGAGCATACCATAAGACAAAGTAGTAGAGATGATTGGATCGCTTTGTGGGGCTCCGGTCCATCAGCCAGGTCAGTCGTTTCTTGCGGCAGGACGGCAGGCTCAGCGAAACGCTCACCTTTTAAGATGCTTGGCTAGCGTGATGTCATAACTGCGTATGTCACACAGATGACGACGTGCCGACACAACTAAGCAAAAGCTGCTTTGGAGATCTTGGAAGGTAAGAGATTCACAAGCCTCCTTTCCAATGGCCAAAGACTAATGACTTGGCTCATGGACCAGAGTCCCGTGAACTGATGCACCCATCTCTAGTATCTAACCTCATGGTATGGTCACTCGTGCCATTTTTGTAGCACATTTTTTTGGGTGTTCCAAAAACACTGTGTTTTACATTACCAGCAAACTAAATGAGATTTCTAAAAAAGTGTTTTTTTTCCTTCTTTTTTGAGCTGCCTGCTGGGAGTGTTTTGAACTTCACAGCATGTCAATTTGTTCAACAGTTTTGCAATGTTTTTCACCCATTCAAATGAATGGAATTGCAAAACATTGTTTTCAGCTAACAATCTGATTTTTGGTGCAAAAAAATCTGCAGCAAAAACACTGTGTGTGAACATACTCTTATGTAATGGAAATACTATGCTGTAAACTATATTATATTTGGAATAAGAAAACTACTAAGAGGTTACAGTGCTTCTAATTGTGCCAAAAAACATAAATGCTTCACAGAAATTCGTAAAAGAGTGCAGGTCCTGTTTGAAATAAATTGTACTTTTTCACATTTTAGACTTATGAAATTTACTTGTCTAAGTATTCTACTTTTTTTTTTAATAAAGGAAACCATAATGATATCTCTGGAGAGGTGACATATCACTCTCACATTGAACATATGGGATTAGTTATAATTGGTGAAGTGAAAAAGAGCTGACACTTCAACCTCCAATGAAGTAGGATCTTCGTCCGTGAACAGGTATTTACAACAAAGGATCTGATGAGAACCAGCCAAGTCTAGGATTCATATACACAGAGTCAGAGAAGTACAAAGGCTTCTTCTGTTCAAAGCATTTATCTTAGACCGAATTTTGGGGTTTGCATCAATATGATTTTTATGGGAGATATATTTTATAAGTCATTACAAAGGTAAGAACATAATGCATTCACTCACATCACTCTAAGGCTGGCTGAACACCTCCAACTTAATATTGGAAGAATGGATGATGCTATCCATGCAATGTTTAATCTCTATAGAAAGGTGAACTTCTGATAGGAAACATGACAATGATATCTCCTGCCTGGGACCTCCAGGGGTGAAGATATTCTGAAAGTGGGGATATCATAAACTTCTAAAAGACCTAGCACATCCCACGACCAGCCCCGCCATATGACCCACAGGGAGGTACTGTATGTGAACGTATCCTTGATTTAATAAAAAGCAGAGTTTAGGTGTTTTGTAATTTGTCACTGCTGGAAGATACAACTTGCTGTTGTTCTGTCTGTTTTCTTAAAAAGAAGTGCTTCTCTCCGCTAAGCTTTGAGCAATTTCTGTGACCCAGGTTTAGTACTTTTCTTTTGTTATCCATTTTATTTTATGTGATTGTT
>JARQOD010000001.1:307671294-307746038 GCA_033576555.1 Oophaga sylvatica | reverse complement strand
GGGAAGAACACCATTCTAGTGGTGGTTGATCGTTTAACAAAAGCAGCTCATTTTATCCCTTGTGTCGGCTTACCCACTGCTAGACAGACATCAGATTTGATGATTAAAAATGTGTTTCGTTTACATGGAGTACCAGATGAGGTTATTTCGGATCGAGGGGTGCAATTCACTTCAAGGTTTTGGCAAAATTTCTGTGCAGCATTGGACATTAAAGTGAACCTTTCTTCTGCTTTTCATCCAGACTAATGGACAGACGGAACGAACCAATCAGACCCTGGAGCAGTATCTTCGCTGCTTTATCTGCCACCTACAGGATGATTGGGTGGATCTACTTCCACTGGCTGAGTTCTCTTATAACAACTCTCAGAGCGCCTCCACTAAGCAGTCTCCTTTTTACTCCAATTTAGGTTATCATCCTAATATTCTTCCTCGATTTCCCATAGAAACGCCTTTGCCAGCAGTGGCTGAAAGAATCACGTCTTTACAAAAGAATATGGATCTTCTAAAGGGAAATCTGGAATTGGCTCAGGAAAGGTACAAGAAAGCCGCAGATAAATTTCGTAAACCTGCACCAGCTTTCAAGGTAGGAGACCTGGTCTGGCTGTCAACCAGAAATCTTAAGTTAAGAATTCCATCATCTAAGTTGGGACATAAATACATTGGACCTTATAAAATCAGTAAAATTATAAGTGCTGTCGCTTGTCGTCTTCAACTGCCCAGAACTATGAGAATCCACCCTGTCTTTCATGTATCTCTACTAAAGGCTGCGACACCCAATACGTTTCCTGGACGTTCTTCTCCTTGCCCTGACCCAGTGCTAGTCGATGGTCAGGAAGAATTTGTGGTGGAAAGGATTCTAGATTCCAGGTTGTATAGAAATCAGTTACAATATTTGATTAAATGGCAGGGCTACTGTCACGCGGTCTTATGATATGTGTACGATGTCAGTAAACTATTCTTAAAAGAACAACACTCTATACAACATATAGATTAGCAACATCAGCATGTAAATATAGAATAGATTTACCTGACACGATATCCGTTGAACTCAGGGTTAATCTTGAGGACTTGATACACTGTAACAGGAATGAGGAGGACCGGGGGTCTAACCTGACCCTAAACTGGGGTCCTAACTAATCCCTCACCTTGGAGGTACTGATAATGGTTCAGAGGTCCAAGTCTCCAGCCTAACCCTGTCTCCTATCAGTCCCTGAACCCTGTAATCAGTCCTAAGAAGGATTCTGATTACCACCAAAGGGATATGGGCTGATCTCTGCTAAATACACAGATTAGACATATAAGACAGACTGGAGAAAACACAGACTTGCATACACACTCAAACACAGAAGGAACATAAATGATCTGGGATATTAAACTCTAAGCAAGGTGAGCTTAAAAACAGCTAAGGAGCTCTTTAACTTAAGTCTATACAGATACAATCCTATCTGTGGTCTGCATGAAGAATTTCACTGGCAACTCCCAACACAGACAACCAGAGATTTAAAGGAAACCAATCAACAAATAATTAATTGCAGCCGGGAGAAAACTGCACCCAGTCCCAGAACTGAGCACAGACAGAATTAACTCCCTAACTGCCAAACACAAAGAAACAGCAACTCAGCTGTGAGAAGTCAGAATGTGCAACCGCGACGATCTTCGTGGCGATGCACACATGACAGTACCCCCCTTCTACGAGGGGCCTCCGGACCCTCAGGGCCAGGTTTGCCCGGGTGAGTTCTGTGGAAGGTCCGCACCAAACGATCTGCGTTAATGTTAGACGCAGGAACCCACGTCCTCTCCTCTGGACCATACCCCTTCCAATGCACCAAGTACTGAAGGGACCGGCGATTCAGACGTGAGTCAATGATCTTTGACACTTGAAACTCCAAGTTACCATTGACCACCACTGGAGGAGGAGGTAGAGGTGATGGTATGACTGGTGCCACGTACCTCTTAAGTAATGACTTGTGGAACACATTATGAATTTTAAACGTAGGAGGGAGGTCCAGACGAAATGCCACAGGATTAATTATGGAACTGATCCTGTACGGCCCGATGAATCTGGGGCCCAGCTTCCAGGAGGGAACTTTAAGTTTTATATTCCTGGTAGACAACCATACCAGATCGTTCACATTAAGATCTGGACCAGAAACTCTCCTCCTATCAGCCATACGTTTATAACGGTTCCCCATAGCACTCAGATTATTCAATACACCTCTCCACACTGAAGCAAGTGACGACGAGAAACGCTCCTCCTCAGGAACCCCAGAAGGGCCCCCCCCATTGAATGTACAAAACTGGGGATGAAAACCATATGCCCCAAAAAACGGGGACTTACCAGTGGACTCGCTCCGCCTGTTGTTAAGAGCGAACTCTGCCAGAGGCAAGAAAGAAGACCAGTCCTCCTGGTTCTCTGAGACAAAACACCGAAGATAAGTCTCTAGGCTTTGATTCAGACGCTCTGTCTGACCATTGGTCTGCGGATGAAAAGCCGAGGAAAATGACAATTGCATCCCCTACGTAAACAAAATGCCCTCCAAAACTTGGACACAAACTGAGACCCCCTATCTGACACCACATCAGAAGGCAACCCATGAAGTCTCACAATCTCCCCAATGAACACCTGCGCCAGAGTTTTAGCATTAGGGAGGGCAGGAAGAGCAATGAAATGTGCCATCTTACTGAACCTGTCAACAACCACCAGTATGACAGTCTTCCCTGACGACTGAGGAAGGTCCGTGATGAAATCCATAGACAAATGAGTCCATGGACGCTCCGGAAGTTTCAAGGGTAAGAGGGTCCAGACGGACGGGTATGAGGGGTCTTAGAGCGAGCACAAACCCCACAGGACGCGACAAAAGTTAAAACATCTTTATTAACGTTAGGCCACCAAAACCGGCGAGAAAGGAGATCTAAAGTAGCCTTACTCCCTGGATGTCCTGCTAAAGCAGAATTATGATGTGCCTCAATAACCTTTTGTCTCAACTGATTTGGGAAAAAACAGTCTCCCTGGAGGTTCTGCAGGGGCGTCCCCCTGAGCCTCTAACACCTCCTCCTCAAGCTCAGAACATACAGCCGACACTACCACCCCCTCCTGAAGGATAGGAATCGGGTCATCCATTTTCCCGGCCCCTGGGAAACTGCGAGACAAGGCATCCGCCTTAACATTCTTAGATCCAGGGCGATAAGTGACAACAAAATTAAACCTGGTAAAAAACAACGACCATCGAGCTTGTCTGGAATTCAGACGCTTAGCAGATTCCAAATACAGCAGGTTCTTGTGATCAGTAATGACGGTGACCGGGTGGACTGCCCCTCCAAAAAGTGACGCCATTCTTCAAAAGCCAACTTAATGGCCAAAAGTTCCCTATTGCCGATATCATAATTCCTTTCGGCGGACGACAATTTTTTAGAAAAGAAAGCGCACGGATGCCATTTACCAGGGGACGGACCCTGGGACAATATTGCACCCACCCCTACGTCAGACGCGTCCACCTCCACAACGAACGGCTGTGATGCATCTGGTTGGATGAGAACGGGTGCCGAAGCAAAACATTTTTTCAAAGAGGAAAAAGCTTGGCAAGCTTTGTCCGACCATTTAGAAAAATCCGTCCCTTTTCTTGTCATGTCAGTGAGAGGTTTGACAACAGATGAGAAATTACAAATAAATTTCCGGTAGTAGTTAGCAAACCCCAGAAAACGCTGCAGAGCCTTAAGATCCTCTGGCTGATCCCATTCAAGCACTGCTCTCACCTTTTCAGGGTCCATACGGAAACCGGAGGTTGACACCAAGAAACCCAAAAACTGAAGTTCCTGTACGGCGAATACACACTTTTCCAGTTTGGCGTATAGTTTATTGTCTCGCAAGATCTGCAACACCTGTCTCACATGCTCCTGGTGAGACACAAGATCTGGTGAGTAAATTAAAATGTCATCCAAATATACGACCACAAACAGCCCCACCAGATGACGAAAAATGTCATTAACAAAATGTTGGAATACTGCTGGTGCAGTAGTCAGACCAAAAGGCATGACAAGGTTCTCATAATGTCCCTCCGGCGTGTTAAACGCCGTTTTCCACTCATCCCCCTCTTTTATCCTAATCAGATTATACGCCCCCCTGAGATCCAATTTAGAGAACCATTTGGCGCCAACAATTTGATTGAAGAGATCAGGAATCAGAGGGAGTGGATACGGATCTCGAACAGTAATCCGATTAAGTTCGCGGAAATCCAAGCAAGGGCGTAGGCCTCCATCTTTTTTCTTCACAAAGAAGAACCCCGCGGCCACTGGGGAAGATGAAGGTCTAATATGCCCTTTGGCCAGACTTTCCGAAATATAATCTTTCATAGCCTGCCTCTCAGGACCAGAAAGGTTATATAACCTAGCTTTAGGTAACTTAGCATCAGGAAGTAAATTAATAGAGCAGTCATACACGCGATGAGGAGGCAACTCCTGACACCCCTCCTCAGAGAACACATCCCCAAAGTCCTCCAAAAAAGGAGGCAAAGTACTAGGCACGACCGCACTGATGACTGTGTTCATGCAGTTACTTTTGCAAAACTCCCCCCATTGGCTTATATCTCTGGACTGCCAATTAATCACAGGGTTATGTTTAACCAACCAAGGAAGTCCCAACACAATAGGAGTAGGTAGACCCTCCAACACATAACAAGATAATAGTTCCCTATGTATTGCCCCTACCCGAAGGTCAATGTTATGAACCTCATGAACAAAGCTACCTTGGCCGAGAGGCCTGGCGTCAATGGAGAATATAGGGATCGGTTTGACCAATACACTCAGATGCATACCTTGAGCCTGAGCAAACTGAGCGTCAACCAGATTAGCCCCGGACCCACTATCAAGAAGAACAGAAAATCTCTCCACTCTCGTACCAACCACCACCTCCACTGGTACAAGGAACTGAGAAGAACTAGCGGACGAAATACATACTCCCAGGTTGTCGTCCACCACACAACCTGGGATTAACAGTTTTCCGGCGACTTTTTGCTCAACAAGGCACGGGATGGACATCCCCCAACAAAATGTCCCTCTTTCCCGCAGAAGAAACACCTTCTAGTCCTGCGGCGTACCGCCAATCCCCTCCTACGAAATGATGTCCTCCCAACTGCATAGGCTCCTCCGAACAGACAAGGGGAACCTCAACATAAGGGACTTTAGTAGTAGGTGGAGTAACAACAGGGGGCGGAGTTACCTCGCACCTCTCCCGGAGCCGTCTATCAGTACGGCTAGCTAGGGCCATAGCAGCCTCCAGTGATGGAGGAGAATCATACTGAGCCAAAACGTCCTTTAATTTGTCAGAAAGCCCATGACAAAACTGGCTCCTAAGAGCTGGGTCATTCCACTGAGTATCTGTGGCCCATCTACGGAACTCAGAAGCAAATTCCTCCGCCGGACGATCTCCCTGCTGTATCTTACGTAATTTTGTCTCAGCAAGAGAGACCCGATCTGGGTCATCATATACCAAACCCAGGGCAGTAAAAAATCGATCTACTGACTGTAGAGCCGGGGATCCCGGAGGAAGGGAGAAGGCCCAGGATTGAGGGTCCCCTTGTAGGAGCGAGATAACAATTCCCACTCTCTGCTCTTCACTCCCTGATGATCGAGGCCGAAGCCGAAAATACAATTTACATGCTTCCCTGAAGGTAAAAAATTTGTCTCGCCCACCAGTGAACCTGTCCGGGAGAGCTACTTTAGGTTCAAATCTGGTTTGCTCCGAGGGAGACAAAACTTTGGACTTAATGTCCGTCAGCTCCATGGATAATCCCTGCAACTGCAGAGCCAGCTGGGCTACTGGATCCATGGCAACTGGGAATAATTTTATGGGCCAGTGAAAATGTCACGCGGTCTTATGATATGTGTACGATGTCAGTAAACTATTCTTAAAAGAACAACACTCTATACAACATATAGATTAGCAACATCAGCATGTAAATATAGAATAGATTTACCTGACACGATATCCGTTGAACTCAGGGTTAATCTTGAGGACTTGATACACTGTAACAGGAATGAGGAGGACCGGGGGTCTAACCTGACCCTAAACTGGGGTCCTAACTAATCCCTCACCTTGGAGGTACTGATAATGGTTCAGAGGTCCAAGTCTCCAGCCTAACCCTGTCTCCTATCAGTCCCTGAACCCTGTAATCAGTCCTAAGAAGGATTCTGATTACCACCAAAGGGATATGGGCTGATCTCTGCTAAATACACAGATTAGACATATAAGACAGACTGGAGAAAACACAGACTTGCATACACACTCAAACACAGAAGGAACATAAATGATCTGGGATATTAAACTCTAAGCAAGGTGAGCTTAAAACAGCTAAGGAGCTCTTTAACTTAAGTCTATACAGATACAATCCTATCTGTGGTCTGCATGAAGAATTTCACTGGCAACTCCCAACACAGACAACCAGAGATTTAAAGGAAACCAATCAACAAATAATTAATTGCAGCCGGGAGAAAACTGCACCCAGTCCCAGAACTGAGCACAGACAGAATTAACTCCCTAACTGCCAAACACAAAGAAACAGCAACTCAGCTGTGAGAAGTCAGAATGTGCAACCGCGACGATCTTCGTGGCGATGCACACATGACAGCTACCCAGTGGAGGACAATTCATGGGAACCAGTCAATAACGTTAATGCTCCTCGCTTGCTCCGTCAGTTTCATCAGAGGTACCCACACAAGCCTGGTCTGAGGTCATCCGGAGGTTGTCCCTAAGGGGGGAGTAATGTAAGGTTCTGTGTACATGTTCCTGAAACTCAGTTTTTCCGTCAGCCATTTTACTTTCTGTCTTGCTGCAGCTGTCTTGCCCTCAGTCAATATGGAGTTTCCAGCTTGCATGTTCCCGCCCTGATTCTCTCCTTTTGCTTCTTAAGCAGCCACAGCTGAGCAATCAGTGCTTCAGAATCAAGCCTGCAGTGAACCTGTGACCTGACTCCTGGAAGCCTTGGACCTTGTACTCCAGTTATTTCCTATTGTGGAACTTTGGAACACTCGTGGACTTTGGAACCTTGCTATTTGATAAATCCACGTTTGCATGGACTTATGGTAACAGAGAAGAGATCCTGAACCTGTTGTGAGAGTGATTGCTGAGCTTAAGTTACTCTGACCTGCTGTGTCTCCTGCTTTTGTATCTGCAAACTGTGTGACTATTATTGCCACTTGTATGAAGTAATACAAGACCTTCTATATCAAACCTGTGACTCCTGTGTTTTCATCGCACCCAAGCACAAGACACTATATGAACTGTACTCCTTACATTACAGCACATTTGCTCTGTAATAACATATTCATATTTGAGTATTTGGCAAGATATATATACAAATTAGCAGCTGAGATTAATCCCCTTACAATGAATTATCCTTTTCCAGTCATCTGGAACTATTGTGAAATACTCCTTAACTGGAGTACTGTATTTGCCTATGAACCATATTTCCGTAGTAATTCCAATTACATTGATATCGTTGTTATTGTAAAAGAGGTTATAATCTAATCTTAAAAATGCTTAGCTAGTGTGAGCGTGTCTGGATTGCTCAAACTTCTTCATAAACATACTTCTAAAGTTTGTCCTTGTATTGCTGTAAGGACACAGGTGTTTACATTGACTTCTACATAAGCATCGGCGACCTCACAGCTATGCACAAGGGCAAGCCCATTTTTTCTCACTCCTTAGTCACAGTATTTTACTGTTAGAATATATTTTGATGTACTCATCATATATTCCTCAACATTCAAATCACAACACCAATGAATGAAAACAAAATTTCCAAAATATCTCAAATTATCCAGTATCAAATATGAGTACACACAATGTCATGCTATCAATGAGGTTACTAATGGCTGTCTGAGGAATGTTCTGCCACGCAGAATGCCCTTAGGCATGCAAATAATCAAGATCCACTGCTGGCAGCTTACTTTGCAAATTACCAATGGCATCCCAGATGTGCTCAAAGGGAGACAAGTCTGGAGACGTGGCAGGCCATGGTAGCCACACAGGCTTCTCATAAAAGCATGGGTAACGTGTTCTGGCAATGTCATTTTGAAGTACAGCTTCTGGGACACTCTGGAGAAATGGCCATACCATGGTTTTACTACCAAATCAATGTAATATATAGACATATTGATCCCTACAGTAATTCAACCACCTCAGGATCAAGAAGTGTATATTAAAAAATAACTTTATTTAAATCGATAATAAAAATATATACATCTAAAAATAGGATAACTCGACCCAATAGCACACAAGAAGGTCAACTAGGCAGTACATCAATACATAGGAATATATATGCAGGATCTAGATAGTATTACCATATAGATAATATACCATCAATCAGTCTTTATGAAGTCCTCAATAAATTAACAAACATTTAGAAAATCACTCTTAAACATTAATTTATGTATTTAGCCAATTGTCAAAAATAGAGTCAAATTCTACTACCCAGTATGCCATACATAAATGTAAATCACAGCAATATAAATAATTTTATAGCCCAGTTATAAAGTGACATAGTGCATTCAGTACTAGGCCAAACATACATGCCCAAATCAGCAGTATATCGGTTGTAATAAATAGTTATATAGACTACAGGTAGTTCAGCACATTTACTGCCTAAATAATAGAGCGGCCCAATACATATAGTCCCAACATGGAAACCAAATCACTAGTGATCAGCTCATTTCTTTAAAAGACCACCAAAACTCACTTGTCCCATACATATTACCTGCTTGGAGACTGCTAGACACGTGTAACGCCGAATGGCATGCTGACACTTCAAACCCCGACGCGCGTTTCACTGATACTTCTTCCTGGGGGCCCTCAGGGTTTGAAGTGTCATCATGCCATTTGGCGTTACACGTGTCTAGCAGTCTCCAAGCAGGTAATGTGTATGGGACAAGTGAGTTTTGATGGTCTTTTAAAGAAATGAGCTGATCATAAAATCATAGAATGGTAGAGTTGGAAGGGACCTCCTGGGCCATCTGGTCCAACCCCTGCTCAAAGCAGGATTCACTAAACCATCCCAGACAGATGTCTGTCCAGCCTCTGTTTGAAGACTTCCATTGAAGGAGAACTCACCACCTCTCGTGGCAGCCTGTTCCACTCATTGATCACTCTGTCAAAAAGTTTTTCTTAATATCTAATCTGTGTCTCCTCCCATTCAGTTTCATCCCATTGCTTTCCTTGTGCAAATGAGAATAAAGATAATCCTTCTACAATGTGACAGCCATCCATTGTTGCCCAGTGTTGAACATTATTGGCCGAAATGTATCCTATGTGCATGAGGCCTAAATTGGCTCGGGTTTGTTCAGATGACTGTATTTTCAGTCCACGTGATGTCATATGAGCAACAGACGGCACATGGACTAATTGTAGCCTATGTGCTAGTGAGCACAAGCAATGGACTACATGGTCCTGTATCCTTATAGAAAAAAAATATAGCATGCACTATCCTGATCCGTTTTACCATCCAGAAAGCAGCTCTATCATCCGTCCACCTTATCTACAGTATCTGCAGTGCGCCGGTAAGGCTTTGACCATACAAAGTGGATGCCGCCTGTATTATACAGCTGATAACTGCCTGTACCTGCAGTGATCAACGACAACGCAGATTATGCCATTTTATGCGTTTGTCATCTAAGGGTCACAAATTATGGCAGCAGCAATCACCCAAGAGGAAGCAACGTCGATAAACCAAGGAATACAAATGGGGGAAGGGGAAACACCACAAAGATAAAAGTAGGTACTGTACAGTATTAGGCAAAGTAAACTTTTCTTTTGTATTTTTTTCTTTGATTGCTACTGCACTTAAATAGAGTGACTCCCAGTTTATGCATGTATTAACACCCATCGACTTCTGACTACATGACCACCAGGTTCCGATGGTTTTATATGACGGTCTGGGTCCTGCAGAAGGACCTAAGGGCTGCAGTCTCTGTCCTCCTCTGAAGATTAGACGGTGAGTGGGCTTCATAGGAGAATGTACGGTAATTTTGTCCATATACTGCAATACAATTGTATTGCAGTACACAGAACATACAATTAGTCAATCGCAGGTCAAAGTTCCTTAAGGGGACTAATGAAAGAAAGTAAAAAATAAAAAAAGTTGAAAAAAATAGGAAAAAAAACCCATAAAAATGGGAATTACCCTTCTTGCTCCCTCATTAAGAAAGAAATAATAAAAAAAAATCTTTTATCTCCACATCCATAAAAGTTAAATCTATCTAGATTTAAAATTAATTAACCCTTATGTTAAATACCATGAAAAAAAAAATAAATAAACTGAAATGCCATAACAGCAAGCTTCTTTAGCTGCCAAAAAAGAGGGAAAGTTCCAGCTTATGGTAAAATTTCAAATATGATCTTTATTCCATCAAAATCAGTTAAAAGATTGTGGACAGGATGGTCAGCAAGCAACACATTTCGAATACGGTTGTTCTTTATCAAGCTTGAACTTTCCCTCTTTTTTGCATTTGCCAACACGAGTGGTCGGCTCGTGGTACCGTGCACGCTGGACTTCTACGTACTTCAACGCTGAGCAGGCAATACTTTTCTTCTTTAGCAGCCATGTCTCCATTAAAATATGCAATATAAAGTGATCAAAACCTTGAATGTACCCCACAGCATAAGAGCAGGTACAAATGACCATATTTTAGATTCACGTGTGACCAGACAAAACATCGGATCACATGCGGACCAATGTTGGTCTGTGGGTCTGTACACATGTCTTATTTTTTTCATTGGAAAGAGTTGGTCCTTGTAAAAAAAATTGATGCATGCCCGAGTTTGATCCGATATTCAGTTTGTAATCGGCTATGCAAATCATTGAGTCCGTGGAAAACAAAGGACTGCACTCAAATGTCATTCAAGGACGGCATTCATTTTTTTACCATTTTCTCATTAACCAAGAGAATATTTTCAAACTATGATCACACTGTGATTAAAGGGAATCTGTCAGCAGTTTTGGCCGGTATAAGATCACCTGTCAGGGCTTATACGCAGCATTCTATAATGCTGTATATAAGCCCCCAACCCGACCTGGAAGAACTTAAAAATAACTTTTATTATACTCACTTGCGGAGCAGTCTGGTCCGATGGGTGTCGCAGGTCTTGGTCCGGCACCTCCCATGATTCTTATGATCGCCCTCCTCCTGCTTGCTTCTTGTGAATGATGCACCCCTGCATCATCCACACAGGTTCCCCAGCATTGCGCTCCTGCACAGGCGTACTTCTCTGCCCTGTTGAGTAAAGAGCAAAGTACTGCAGTGCGCAAATGCCTTTCCCGGCACCTGCACACTGCAATACTTTGCTGTACCCTCAAGAGGGTAGTGAAGTACGCCTGTGCAGGAGCGCAATGCTGGGGAACCTGTGTGGATGATGCAGGGGCGCGTCATTCACAAGAAGCAAGAAGCAGGGTGGCATCACAAGAAGATGGAAGGCACCGGACCAAGACCAGCAACACCCATCAGACAGGACAGCCCTGCAGGTGAGTATAATGAAAGTTATTTTTCAATTCTTCCAGGTTGGGTTGGGGGCTTATATACAGCATTATAGAATGCCGTATATAAGCCCTGAAAGGTGATGGCTGCATCTTATATCGGCCAAAACTGATGACAGGTTCCCTTTAAACTCTGATCAGAGTGTGATTTCTATAACCAGCCTGATAACCAGATAAGAAAATATACGACTGTCTGCACCTTCCCTTATGAAAATGCACAGCTTCACATAGGTGCTAACTCAAGAGGTCAAGAGGTAGGATGCGCATCTAAAAGACTTTATTTTCATATTATATGTATATTCCCTAAAGTCTAAGATGGGAACACCATTTTAAAAGTTGCAAAATATTGATTTTTTTTTACATGAGTTCTTGACCCTGTTTGCTATTTTCCCCCAAATTTTTATAACTATTCTATCCAGTGTAGAAGAAAATATCGTCAAAAGTTTACTTCCATTTGAAGGATCTTCAGTTTCAATAAACATATGCTCATCTGATAGTCAACGACTAACAAAATTGCAAAGTAATTTATTCACCAAAAATTATGTTTTCTTCCCAAAAGGTCACTCCAAAGTGCCACCCTGTCTGTCTAATTTATTGTACACTGCCTCTTGTCCAGCGTAACCTGTCTTCAGCAGCAGAAACAGATTACAGACTTGGGTCGAGTCCACAGCACAATGGGTGGAAATCTGGAGTTTCCTAGCCTTGGGACGAAATTTCAATGTTTTCATGACTGAGTTACTTAATTTTCACTTTTGCATTGTGATATGGTGCCTCATTATGATGGTAAAAGCATTGTTCGTCACCAAATTGCTCCTTGATTGTTGGGAGAAGTTGCTCTTGGAGGACATTTAGAAACACTTCTTAAATGGAATCTGTCACCCCATTTTTCGTATGTAAGCTGCAGCCACCGCCATCAGGGGCTTATCTACAGTAGATAAGCACCCGATGTAACCTGAAAGATAAGAAAAATTAGTTATATTATACTCACCCGGTGGGCGGTCCGATGCGGTCCGGGTCCGGCGCTTCCTATCTTCTAGCGATGACGTCTCTTCCTTGCTTCTGTTGCGCTCCTGCGCAGGCGTACTTTATCTGCCCTGTTGAGGGCAGAGCAAAGTACTGCAGTGCGCAGGCACTGGGCCTCTCTGACCTTTCCCGGCGCCTGCGCACTGCGGTACTTTGCTCTGCCCTCAACAGGGCAGATAAAGTATGCCTGCGCAGAAGTGCGACAGAAGCAAGGAGGAAGACGTCATCGTTAGAAGATGGGAGGCGCCAGACCCGGACCTGCGATACCCATTGGACCGGACCGCATCGGACCGCCCCCCGGGTGAGTATAATATAACTTGTTTTTGTTATTTTTCAGGTTACATCGGGGGCTTATCTACAGCATTACAGAATGCTGCAGATAAGACCCTGATGGCGGTGGCTGCAGCTTATATATGAAAAATGGGGTGACAGATTCCCTTTAATTCATACAACGATTTTTGGCAAAATTGTGATTGAGCCATACCCTTGAATAAAAAACAACCCCACACATGAATGGTCTTAGGATGCTTTACTATTGGCATGACACAAGACTCATGGTATCGCTCTCCTTTTCTTCTCTGGGCTATTATTCTTCCAGATGCCCCAAACAGTGTGAGTGGGCTTCATCAGAGAAAATAACTTTACCCCAGTCTCCTACAGTACAATCTCCCTGTACTTCTTTCAGACTGTCCTTGATGTTACTCTTGATGAGAAGCTTCTTTACTGCCTTTCCAGCATTCAAAAGCCTTCACCTCACTGTGTGTGTGAATGCACTGACACATGCCTGCTGCAATTCTAGGGAAAGCTCTGTGCTGGTGTTGACTCACTCCCTAAGCTGAATCCTCTAGTTGTCCTATATTACAATAGTTACGCATATATACCGTAATTTTTGGATTATAAGACGCACTTTTTTCCTCCAAAAATGTGGAAGAAAATGGGGGATGCGCCTTATAGTCCAGATGTACTGGCTCTGGCTGTGGTGAGGAGGTGGAGGAACAGCAGCGGCGGAGCAGCGGGTCACAGGAGGCAGGAGACGGCAGCTGTGGTTAACTCCTGTGCCTGCTGCTAAAGAGAAATTAATATTCACTGCATTCCATGCCCTTTCCTCTTTAATAGCATCCGGGGTATGCATTGACCCCCATCCCATCCTGGTATGCATGACCCCCATCAGAAAAACATTCCAAAAACCAAACCATTACATTTACCTTCCTTCGCTCCCTCGTAGCGTCTTGTTTCTATGTCAGCAGCTGATTTATGGTTGTAGGCAGCACATGGCAGTGACGTCATGTACTGATTACAAGCCGAAGGACAGCTGCCGGAATATTCACTACATGTACTACTATGTACGTGGAGGGAAGTGATTGCTCTTTAGTAGCGCATACAGTGTCAGCCACAGGCTTCCTGCAGCTGCCGGGCGGTCACATGTGCACTTAAGAGAAATGAACGGAATATTCACTACATGTACTACTATGTACGTGGAGGGAAATGATTGCTCTTTAAGTAGCGCATACAGTGTCAGCCACAGGCTTCCTGCAGCTGCTGGGCGGTCACATGTGAACTTAAGAGAAATGAATATTTGTTGTGCTCCACTCCCATGGGCATAGAATGTGGTAAACATTCATTCCCTTTAGTAGCGGAGACACGTGAAGGAAGCCAGCGGCTGACACTGGGTGCGCTACTAAAAAGTAATGAATACTCACTGCCCTCCACGCACATAGTCTGTATCTTTCTGGCCGATTTGGTTCAGCATTTAGGGATCTGTGTTTAGGCCTTATTTTGGTATATAGCCATACTTTCTTCATGGATTGATGAGAATCGATCTTTGGATGATATACTTGAGGTTCTCACTCTAAACCCTACCTCCAACATTTTTCCCTACAGACGACATATTTACACTAACCTACACTATTGGCAAATAGTCTGTTTTTTCAATCTAGTTACCCCGATCGAATATGATACCATAGTGGTACCCTGATATCAATGGAGATTAGGGATTTCCAGGTGACACACAGGGTGACCCGCTGGTGAGCGGGGACGCCATTTTGTGTACAAGCTAGGGTGCCAACCTCCGCAGTTAGGCAGGTGTGACTATAGGGTGGGTAAAGGTCGAGTGAGTTGCTGTATCTGGTTAAGGTATATTGTGTTTTCACCTTTTACAATTAATTGGTCATCATCATATCTTATCAAATTTTTGTCAGATTTAATTTATGCCTGGTGGGCATTGTAATTAGTTTTAAATTGATTTGGTTTTATATTATTGTGAATTAAAAGTTAAATTTTATGGTATTAGTGTATTCTGATGAGACTTGTTTTCACTAACCAATAAAATTTGTGTAAGCCCTATCTTTAGGATAGATCATCAATATCTGATTAGTGGAATACGACACCCAACAATCAGCTGTTATTAGCGGCCTGATGTTCTCAGGTGCTGCCGTAACATAGTAGCACTGTCATTTCTATAGTAGCCGCTGCCGGGTACTGCAGGTCCACCTCCTATTCAAATAAACAGGGGGTGGCTCAGCAGTACCCGGCTGTGGCTTCTATAGTTTTGACAAAGCTGCTGTGTTCCAGCAGCATTTGAGAACATCCTCTGAATGGCAATTGTGGCGGGTGTTGTACCAAAAAACAAATATTGATGGCCTATCAATAAAAAAGTAGTAGCCAACCTCCTTAAGGCTGTGTGCACACATTGCCTTTTTTAATGCAGATTTATCACAAAACCTGAAGTGTTTCCTCATGCCAGCAAAGTGAATGAGAATCCTGAAGTCTCGTGCACACGTTGCTTATTTGTGACTTGCAGATTTAATTCTGCAGCATTTCAGTTATTTCAGCGTTTTTGCTGCAGATTTCACCCATACTAATGAGTGTGGAGAAATCTGCTCCAAAAACGCAAGTAAAAAATGCAGCAAAAAAGGTACGTTTCTTCTGCTGCATTTTTCTTGCCAAGAGATGGTGCAGAAATTTCTGCACCAAATACTTAACGTGTGCACATAGCCTTAGGGTATGTTTCCACGTGCCGGATTTCTTCATTATTTGCTGCGGATTGGACGCTGCATACAGCAGCAGCGGACAGATGTTACAGCATAGTGGAGGGGATTTTATGAAATCCCATCTCCACTATTCGTACACACAGGCAGGTGGCAAACCTTCGTAACCGGACATGTGGCGCGTCTTTCTAGACCGCAGCATGTCTATTTATCTTGCGGAGACGCTCAGTCTCCGCAAGATAAATAACACAGTCTATGTATAGGATGCGGTGATTTTGCATGTGTTCGAGGAACACATCCGGAAACACCGCGCGTACAAAAGGGGGCAGTACTTTGGGCAGAGCCGGGTATCCGCTGCGCCCAAAGCGCTGCCATTTCGGAATGTGGAATAGTATAAAAGTGCAGAAGCTTGCAAAGAATTATGTGCATTTTTATACATAATTTTTCATAGAAACACAAGAGCCGTGCACACAGCAAACAAGCCTGTTTCTACAAGACCAGGGAGTTTTCCACCCCTCCTTTGTGAGCCGTGCACATAAAAGCCGTTCTATGCTGCGTGTCCACATTGGACATTACCTTTCTGAATCCTGCTCATATAGGTATTATACATATGACCAGGTTTTTAAATACATCAGATAAGGATTACATACATTAGTCAGGGACTGCTCTAATACGGGTATACCTTGACGTTTGGTAGAGCGTCTTTGCAAAAAACGTATTAACCAAATACCCTGTGTTTTCCATCCTTTTATTGGCACTTGCTGTTTACTGTTATTTTTTTTTTTTTGCAACAGAGTATTTTTTGCTTTTGCTGTGCTTTTTTTTGTGTTATCATTTTTTCATAGCCCAAATATCACACATCTCATGTGTCCCTCCTCTTTTCTCTAGTAATTAAATTACCAGTGAAATGTATGGCTTTTTCTATATAAAAAAAGAGAAAATTGCTACTGATGGGAAGTACAAAAGTTAACCAAAAACACATATGATTAAACTCTCAGCTTTGCAAAAGCAATATCTTAAACGTTACACTGGGAATTGCCAAAAAAGTGCAAAAATGTTTTCAGGAGCATTTTTACTCAATCACCAAAACTGATCTCAAGAAGAGCCTGCATTAAATTCCCAGCAAGCAAAAAGTAAATAGATTAGATTAGTAAAAGACATTTTTAGGTAACTTTCAGAATCTGTCATGCTGTAATACTCCTAAGTGATGTTTTTTTTTTTTTTTTTATTCATCTTTGCCGAAGTGCATTGAAGTATGATGTCCGAATGTTAAAACTTCAAAGCTGTCAGTGCCAGTAAATGGGAGACAAGTCACTTCAGTACACATTGTGAACATTTCACCGCAAGCATTTGGACACTGCATGACTTATGAAATTGCTCTGGGGCATGATCCGCTAAACTGTTCACTCACTATAAAGGAAAAAAAAAATGGAAAAAAAAACAAGGAACAGACTTGAGATGAGATAGCTGCTGAAGAAGAAAATACCGACACGCACTCGTGGATATAAACTGTACTTTAAAGCTTTTATCAACTGCAGAAGGGTCACAGTTTTTTGAAACGTCTTTACAAGGGTTTAAAGAAAAAGTGACCTCAGTGGCATTGACATTGGAAGTTGAATTCTTTAAAAACTTTTGAAGATTATATGTGTTTAGACTTAAAGAGGTTTCCTGAGAGTTGAAGAAGGGAAATTATCTGCAAAAATGTAATTAAATAAGAATAATTTAAAAAAAAAATCAAACCTTATTAACCATTCAAATCTCCAGCTGCTAAGGCACTGATTCCCGGTAGCCCTACCTACTGGTCTTACTTTTCTTGAGCAACCATATGCCATAGTAGTGATGATAGTACATACGACACTCTCATAATCTGAGAACTTCCAATTTGTGTAGAAAGAGGATAACAAGGCAAACAATTCAATTGGATAAGAAATAATTTACAGATCGCTGAGGGTCTGATTGCTGGGACCTCCAGCGTTCCAGAGAACGGGGCTCTGGAACTTGTGAACCACTCGGAAGTACCATGGACAATGAATGGAGCAGAAGCCGAACATGGCCATCATCGTTCCATAGACAGGGTCTGCCGAGTCCAGTTCCTGGGTTCTACAGCCTCAGTTGGGTAGGAATTCCGGAGGTCAATAAGTGGGAAAAACTGACCATGTTGAGAATAACCCTTAAAGCACCTACAGCATATGTCTAGTAGGAAAATTAATAATGCAAAATGAGTCTTTAGGATTGGATAGGGTCCAGTTACTCCAAAACACATTTGGAATGGTAAATTAAGTTTTTAAGTAAAGAACACCTTTATTTATCGTTATGGATGCACACTTGAGTGACCAATATATACATAATTACAGACACAAACTCCAAATTCGTTTTCACTGTAGAAAATAAAGTACCTCCTTGTGGCTCATTAAGTTGTTGTGTGCTATTGAAAATGAGTAATAAAGCTTTTTTTTCCTAATTACATTTTAGGCAATAAAGAACGCATATTATCATTTCGTTGCTGCACGCTGCCAAAATATAATCGACTAAGAGATAGCATGTGTGAGCTATTAAACACAGCTATTTGGAAGTAGATGTGGTCTGTGACTTGCACTTGGAACACTTACATTTTCAGAGGATTTGTACGAAAATAATTATATTACGGCAAGCAGATCTGTTTAGCAGGTTCCCACACTTCCCAGTTCACAGAGCAAACTACTATGTTATTTAAAACAAGACGATTTGGCCTTAAGCCACAAGTAATTTGGATAATTAGTCTTGCAATTAATACTCCACTTCGAAATTTACACTTAATCTGAAATCTGTGCTTGAGTCGATTTGTCTCTTGTAACGAACTTAGCCCCGAGCCTTGAGATGTTGTACAAGCAGTTTTGTACAAAAAGGAACATGGGGTCCAAAATTATTGTTATTGTCATTTATCCAAAATAATATCCACATGACAAAGGTGTTCATGATCGTATATATTTTGACTTTTAAAGGCTCAATTTACAATAGCAACATAGCTAACAAGGCAGTGGATTCAGAGTCGTGGAATTGGGGTCAAAAGAAATAAACCATCTCCAAGGTCAAGATAAAAAATAATTCTTAATATTGTATAATTATCGTAATTTAAAATTCAAAGTATAGCCATTTTACACACATACTGTAAATATATTTTTTGATCTATTATCTAAAGCCTCCATTTAACTAAGTTAATAAGTTATAATACAACCATGCTATTTTATTTGTAATTACTAATTACTATACACCAAGCATTTATGAATGTATCAGAGTTGGAAATGGAATAGAACTCTGAAGGCATGAAAAGATGCTACTACAGGAAAAAGAAACATTTATGTTACGCGAGTGAATGAAAGTTAAGTTGCCTATAAGGTGTTTCAGGAGCTGGAACAGGAAGTGGCCACATCCACCCATCAAATTCAGCAAAGTTGCCAGTGTTTCTTATGACAGAAATGCTACTCCAGGCCCTGACTGGAGTAACATTTCAGGCGAGGAGCATGGCGGTAAAAAGTGCGCCTCCTAATCCTCCATCAGTCACAGCTCAATTTTTATTATTATTATTATTATTATTATTGTTTATTTCTATAGCACCATTGATTCCATGGTGCTGTAGATGAGAAGGGGTTACATACAAATTACAGGTATTATTATTATTATATTATTATTATACATTTATATAGCGCCATTTATTCCATGGCGCTTTACATATGAAAAGGGGAAAAATATAGACAGGTACAATAAACATGTGCTGGACAAGGGACACACAAGTACAGAAGGAGAGAGGACCCTGCCCGCGAGGGCTCACAGACTGCAGGGATGGGTGAGAATACACTAGGAAAGGGTAGAGCTGGTCGTACGATGGTTCAGTACACTGAGGATCATTGCAGGTTGTAGGCTTGTCGGAACAGGTGGGTCTTCAGGTTTTTCTTGAAGGTCTCCGTTGTTGGTGAAAGTCTGATGTTTTGCGGCAGGGAGTTCCAGAGTATGGGGGAAGCCCGGGAGAAGTCTTGTATGCGTTTATGGGAAGAAGAGATGAGGGGGGAGTCGAGAAGGAGATCTTGAGAGGATCGAAGGTTGCGTGTAGGTAGGTAGCGGGACACCATGTCACAGATGTATGGAGGAGAAAGGTTGTGGATGGCTTTGTATGTCATGGTTAAGGTTTTGAACTGGAGCCTCTGGGCAATAGGGAGCCAGTGAAGGGCCTGGCATAGGGGGGAGGCTGGGGAATAGCGGGGAGACAGGTGGATTAGTCGTGCAGCAGAGTGCAGGATGGATTGGAGTGGTGCCAGAGTGCTAGAGGGGAGGCCAGACAGTAGGAGGTTGCAGTAGTCGAGGCGGGAGATGATAAGGGCGTGCACTAGTGTTTTTGTGGTTTCATGGTTGAGGAATGAGCGGATCCGGGAAATATTTTTGAGTTTGAGGCGGCAGGAGGTGGCGAGGGCTTGGATATGTGGTTTGAAAGAGAGGGCAGAGTCGATGATCACCCCAAGGCACCGAGCATGTGGGACTGGGGAAAGCGAGCAGCCATTGACATTGATGGACAGGTCTGGTGAAGGGGTAGAGTGAGGTGGGGGAAAGATGATGAATTCTGTTTTGTCCATGTTCAGTTTGAGAAAGCGAGCAGAAAAGAAGGCTGAGATAGCAGACAGACACTGTGGGATTTTGGTCAGTAGGGAGGTGAGGTCAGGTCCAGATAGGTAGATCTGCGTGTCATCGGCGTAGAGGTGATACTGCAAGCCGTGGGATTCTATGAGCTGTCCCAGGCCGAAGGTGTAGATGGAGAAGAGTAGGGGTCCTAGGACTGAGCCTTGAGGAACACTGACAGACAGGGGATGAGGTGAGGAGGTGGTGTGTGAGAGGGAGACACTAAATGTTCGGTCTGTTAGGTATGATGAGATCCAGGATAGGGCCAGGTCTGTGATGCCAAGAGATGAGAGAATCTGTAGCAGGAGGGAATGGTCCACAGTGTCGAAGGCAGAAGACAGGTCCAGGAGAAGGAGGACAGAGTAGTGTCGCTTGCTCTTGGCGGTTAGCAGGTCGTTAGTGACTTTAGTTAGGGCAGTTTCAGTTGAGTGATGCGGTCGAAAGCCGGATTGTAACCGGTCAAAGAGGGAACAGGAAGAAAGGTGGGAGGATAGTTCAAGATATACATGCTGTTCCAGTAGTTTTGAGGCATAAGGGAGAAGAGATATCGGGCGATAGTTAGACGCAGAGGATGGGTCAAGGGAGGGCTTTTTGAGGATCGGTGTGATTGAAGCATGTTTGAAGGATGAAGGAAAGACACCATTTGTAAATGAAAGGTTGAAGAGGTGTGTGAGAGTAGGGATGAAGACTGTGGCAAAGTTAGGAATGAGGTGGGACGGGAGTGGGTCAAGTGCGCAAGTGGTGAGGTGTGATCTTGACAGGAGAGTGGAGAGCTGATCTTCTGTCATGGTGGTGAAGCTGGTTTTGGAAGAACAGGGCTGAGTGGCTAAGAGGGGCATTGGGGGCTGCGGGCCAAAGCCTTCTCTGATAGTATCAATCTTTTGCTTAAAGAAGGAGGCAAAGTCTTCGGCAGAAATGAGAGGAGAGGGAGGAGGTGCTGTGGGATGGAGTAGAGAATTGAAAGTGTTGAAGAGCTGTTTAGGGTTGTGAGACAGGGAGGATATGAGAGATGCGAAGTAAGTTTGTTTTGCGGCAGAGAGCGTGGACTTGAAGCTGGCGAGGGACTGCTTGTATGCGTTGAGGTGCTCGGTAGAATGGGTTCTCTTCCATCTCCGCTCGGTAACCCTGGAAGCCCGTCTCAGTTCTTTGGTCAGGCCGGTCAGCCAGGGCTGCCTGTTGATTGTACGAGTTTTGCTCTGCGTGAGGGGGGCGGCCGAATCAAGTGTGGTTTTTATTGTGGTGTTATAAAATGTGGCAGCAGCATCTGTGTCATGAAGTGAGGCTATGTCTGTGAGAGGGAGGAGGGACTCAGAGAGCGATTGTAAATTGAGGTGTTTGAGATTTCTGCGAGGGTGGGTGAGTTTGTGAAGTGGGGGATACGTACTAACAGAGGAGAGGGAAGAGAATGTCAGTAGGTTGTGGTCAGACAGGGGGAGTGGGGAGTTAGTGAGATTGGTGAGGGAACAGAGACGGGTGAAGATAAGGTCCAGCGTGTGACCGCCTTTGTGAGTGGCCGCAGAGGACCATTGAGTGAGGCCGAGGGAAGCCGTGAGCGAAAGAAGTTTAGAGGTAGCCGGGGTGGAAGTGTCAATGGGGATGTTGAAATCGCCCATGATGATGGTTGGGATGTCAGCAGAGAGGAAATGGAGTAGCCAGGTGGTGAAGTGGTCGAGAAAGGTGGAGATGGCTAGTTCCGGGGGGCGGTAGATGACAGCCAGCTGGAGGTTGGAGGGGGAATAGATGCGGACGGAGTGCACTTCGAACGAGGGAATAGCAGCGGAGGGTGGAACTTGAATAGGGGTAAAGGAGCAGGTATCAGACAGGAGTAAGCCAACTCCTCCACCACGTTTGTTGCTGGGGTGAGGGGTGTGAGAAAGATGAAATCCGCCATAGGAAAGCGCAGCTGGAGAGGCTGAGTCAGAGGGAGTGAGCCAGGTTTCAGTGATGGCAAGGAAGGAGAGTTTGTTGGTGATAAAGAGGTCGTGGATAAATGACAGTTTATTGCAGATGGAGCGTGCATTCCATAGTGCTCCGGGTAGGGGGACTGGGGGAGGGGGGTGTGGATGGATAGGTATGAGGTTGACAGGGTTGCAAAAACGTGTGGAAGATCGTGGCAGGGTGTTAGAAATGAGTGTGGGGATGTGTTGAGGAGGGCCAGGATTTGGGGATATGTCGCCAGCGATGAGGAGTAGCAGACAGAGCGTTAGAAGGTGGGAGCAGGATAAGCCATGGTGTGGACGTGTGTGTCGTGTGTCTTGGTAAAAAGGATTGTATGTGGAGGAACAGTTCTGAGGGAAAGGTGAGATGGCTGGGGAGAATGGAGGGGGAAATGACTAATTCCTTACTAGGTGGGGGATTACAGGGGATAGGAAGAAAGAAAGGAGGATGGGGGTGAAAGTGATAAGAAAATGAAACATAGTGGTTTTATAATCTGTTACCTTGCAGCCAAATTCCAGTCAAATTCTAGTCTAATTCACAGTAGTGTAATTAGAAATCTGTAATTTGAAATATGGGATTTGAAATATATGAAGCAGACTAAAGTCTGGAGCAGACCCATTGCACTGACTAAATATGCAGCTAATGCCAATCAGGTGTGAGTGGAAAGTGGGCTGAGACTGCTCAAGCCAAATGCAGAGTTAAGGAAAGGTCATAAAAGGGGGGAGGGGTTACACAGACCATTCGGATGTGTGGTGAAGATAAGAATGGAGTACAATTATGTATACAAGATGGGTGAGCAATTCATACCATGAAACAAAGCAATACACAGGGAGCATACAGGAACACTGGAAAGCTGGGGAAATTTTGCAGTTCATACCATGAAACAAAGCAATACACAGGGAGCATACAGGAACACTGGAAAGCTGGGGAAATTTTGCAGTTCATACCATGAAACAAAGCAATACACAGGGAGCATACAGGAACACTGGAAAACTGGGGAAATTTTGCAGTTCATACCATGAAACAAAGCAATACACAGGGAGCATACAGGAACACTGGAAAGCTGGGGAAATTTTGCAGTTCATACCATGAAACAAAGCAATACACAGGAACATACAGGAACACTGGAAAGCTGGGGAAATTTTGCAGTTCATACCATGAAACAAAGCAATACACAGGGAGCATACAGGAACACTGGAAAGCTGGGGAAATTTTGCAGTTCATACCATGAAACAAAGCAATACACAGGGAGCATACAGGAACACTGGAAAGCTGGGGAAATTTTGCAGTTCATACCATGAAACAAAGCAATACACAGGGAGCATACAGGAACACTGGAAAGCTGGGGAAATTTTGCAGTTCATACCATGAAACAAAGCAATACACAGGGAGCATACAGGAACACTGGAAAGCTGGGGAAATTTTTGCAGTTCATACCATGAAACAAAGCAATACACAGGGAGCATACAGGAACACTGGAAAGCTGGGGAAATTTTGCAGTTCATACCATGAAACAAAGCAATACACAGGGAGCATACAGGAACACTGGAAAGCTGGGGAAATTTTGCAGTTCATACCATGAAACAAAGCAATACACAGGGAGCATACAGGAACACTGGAAAGCTGGGGAAATTTTGCAGTTCATACCATGAAACAAAGCAATACACAGGGAGCATACAGGAACACTGGAAAGCTGGGGAAATTTTGCAGTTCATACCATGAAACAAAGCAATACACAGGGAGCATACAGGAACACTGGAAAGCTGGGGAAATTTTGCAGTTCATACCATGAAACAAAGCAATACACAGGGAGCATACCAGAACACTGGGAAGCTGGGGAAATTTTGCAGTTCATACCATGAAACAAAGCAATACACAGGGAGCATACAGGAACACTGGAAAGCTGGGGAAATTTTGCAGTTCATACCTGTGGGAACAGAAGAACATCTCGGTCACAGGGTGATAATGACAATGCTGTAGGATTGATGTGTGGCCAAATGCATTCTAGAATTCTAGTCTAATTCACAGTAGTGTAATTAGAAATCTGTAATTTGAAATATGGGATTTGAAATATATGAAGCAGACTAAAGTCTGGAGCAGACCCATTGCACTGACTAAATATGCAGCTAATGCCAATCAGGTGTGAGTGGAAAGAGGAAAAAGGTATCACTTACAGTAAACAAACTAACAATGACAGACTGATACAGAGGGGAGAGGACCCTGCCCTTTCGGGCTTACATTCTACAGGATTGTGAGGCAGGAGACAGTAGGTCGGGGGGTTGCAGCAGTTCCGGTGTTGGTTGAGGCAATATCTCCGGTAGTGGTGAGGAGGTAGCAGGGTCATTGCAGGCTGTAGGCTTTCCTGAAGAGGTGAGTTTTCAGGTTCCGTCTGAAGGATCCGAATGTGTTTGATAGTCGGACGTGTTGGGGCAAAGAATTACAGAGGATGGGGGATATTCGGGAGAAGTCTTGGAGGCGGTTGGGTGAGGAGCGAATAAGTGTGGAGGAGAGAAGGATGTCTTGGGAGGATCGGAGATTACGTGAGGGAAGATATCGGGAGATTAGTTCAGAGATATAAGGAGGAGACAGATTATAGATGGCCTTGTAGGTCAGTATTAGTAATTTGAACTGGATACGCTGAGGGAATGGGAGCCAGTGAAGAGATTTGCAGAGGGGAGAAGCGGAGTAGTAGCGAGGAGAGAGGTGAATTAGTCGTGCAGCAGAGTTAAGGATGGACTGGAGAGGTGCGAGGGTGTTAGCAGGGAGGCCAGAGAAAAGGGTGTTGCAGTAGTCGAGGCGGGAGATGATGAGGGCGTGCACAATCATTTTAGTAGATTGAGGGTTGAGGAAAGGACGGATTCTTGAAATATTTTTGAGCTGAAGGCGACAGGAGGTAGAAAGAGCTTGGATGTGCGGTTTGAAGGACAGGGCAGAGTCAAGGGTTACTCCGAGGCAGCGGACTTCTGGTACGGGGGAAAGCGTGATGTCGTTAATTGTGATAGATAGGTCAGGTAAGGAAGATCTGTGGGATGGGGGAAAGATTATGAGTTCAGATTTGTCCACATTGAGTTTGAGGAAGCGGGAGGAGAAGAAGGAGGATATGGCTGATAGACACTCCGGGATTCTGGATAGCAGAGAGGTGATGTCTGGGCCAGAGAGGTAGATCTGAGTGTCATCAGCGTAAAGGTGGTACTGGAATCCGTGGGACTTTATGAGTTGCCCCAGGCCAAGTGTATAGATTGAGAAGAGTAGCAAATTAGTTTTGCTTCTCTCTCCTCTCCAAATAGTCAGAAAATCCTCCCCCCACCCAGTTATTTCCTATCTTTACATGCTCTTTGGAACCTGATCTCACAGTGTTAGAGCAGACCTTCTGGAGAGCAGATCCAACCTTACTGGCTTCTCAGGCTCACTGCGTCTGAACTCGTCTCACATTTGAAGCATTTTCTCTTTTTATTCATCACAATTGTTTATTTAGCTTGTTTTATGAATGAATAATGCAAAGTTTGTGGAAATAAGTTGGGTTTTCTTAGAAAAAAGAGGGTGGCCTCTAAGGCACTTTGAGCCCTAAAGAGTATTCTATCTCTCTCTTGCTTCAGATTCTCTGCTGAAATGGCCATGGTTACCCTTCATGTTGAAAAAATGAAGAATCTGCTGTTAAACGATGACGAGCTAGACCCCACACTGAGTGAAGATTTAGGGGAAGAGAGAGACATTTCATCTCAAGATTAAGTGGACAAATGTAAAAGTAATTCAGGAACAGAGCAGGATGGTGAGGAGACTGATACAGATGAACAAGATACAGATAACACCTATTATTTGGGCAAAGATAAAAAGACCAAGTGGAGCAAGATGCCACTTACAGCGTTAGCCGTAACAACAAGCGCTGGCCAATGCTCATCTTCTTTGCGTGTGATTTACCTCAGCAATCAACTGGAGCCACTGCGTAGAAGAATTTACCTAAAAACATTGGCTAATGAACTGGTGAATGGAGAGCTACGCCGAAGAAGACTGAAGACGAGTGGAATTCCCTCTGGCCTGCAAGTCTGGCTGAAAAGATTTTATCCCAAAGATGATCGAGAAAAATCACTCTCTCCCACCTCCCAAAATACGTATATTGCCCCACCTGCACCATTGAAACTGGTGACAGAAGGATGCCACATTATGAATGGAAAAAAATGTCACAAGGCGATCTGCCTGTCCCATGAAAATATGATCTGCCAGCGTTGCTTCTCTAAGTGTAAGGCTGGGTGCACACAGAGCGTTTTTTCGAATGGTCAGCTTGCTTGCTTGTATCTAACCCTGGACAATCTGTATCTTAAAGTGGTTGTCTGATAAAAGTTTTGATTGAATCCTTACAGTGTGCAAACCACACATTGTCAGGGTTATCTGGTGTTGCCGATGAGAGCAGATGGTCACATGACTGCACGTATGAAATTTACATACATTCGCTCATGAGCCAAAACTAGATGTGCTCCGCCCTGCTCAATACTTATGAACTGAAAAGAGGCCGAGCATGTCTAGTCAGAAGTATGCAAATCACATTCTTTCAGTCAGATGACCGTCCAATCGTGCCAGAACATCGGAGAAACCTAATAGCGTGTGATGAGCACGCTGTAAGGATTCAGTATAGCGATGAGCAAACGTGCTCGGATAATGTTATCCAGGCACGCTCGGGTGTTATCTGAGCATCTGGGCGTGCCCGTATATTATGTTCGAGTCCCTGCAGCTGCATGATTTACAGCTGTTAGACAACCTTAACAGGTGGAGATTGCATAACAAACAGGCAATCCCCACATGTTCAGGCTGTATAACAGCTGCAAATCATCAGTCGGGGGAATCGAACATAATATACGAGCACGCCCAGATGCTCGGATAACACCCGATAGAGCTCGGATAAGACGTTATCCAATCATGTACGCTTATCATGAATTCAAAAGTCTGCAGTCACAGAGTCTCTTTAAGGAAAATATGTTATTTAGGCTTTGAGGACACTATTTCTTTGAATAATAAAAAAAGTACAATTTCTTTTTGGAAAAAGGATTCTTTTAAAGTTAAAATAAAAAGCATTCATACTGCTGATAAAACAAAACAATATTTGTTCCTGTTGTACTACACAACGTAGAGCAACACTGCATAAGAACATAATAAGATATTCACTGGATTTCTCATCAAGCAGAAAAAAAGCAGAAGCTTCATTTGGAAAGAAGGTACTTTGCATTGTCATTTGCATCGCTAATGAACCATTCTAAAGTTATGAAAAATGTATCCGAACCTCCTCTATACAAAGTCAAAAACTATAACTTTGGTATCTCTCTGCTCTGAAGGCATGAAAAGATGCTACTACAGGAAAAAGAAACATTTATGTTACGCGAGTGAATGAAAGTTAAGTTGCCTATAAGGTGTTTCAGGCCGTCCAAGCAATGTTCAGGATATACCGTATGTTTCGAATTATAAGACGCAATTTTTTCCCCCAAAATTTGTGGGGAAAATGGGGGCTCGTCCTATAATCCAAATTGTAGCTGCGGTGCAGCTTACTAGCTGCAATGGAATGGCGTCCCAGGGTCGCTGCTGCCAGAAGCTTCGGGCAGCTGCAGATGCAGACGTCTGGTGGTACGACAAGGTGTTCAACGGTGCGGGGGCTCGGCCGACATTTTATGGAAGCCGGGAGCCCTGCACTTTCCATACTCTTCTATGCAGTGGACTCTGGGAAAATGGCTGCCGGAGGCAAGGCAAGCGCAAATTGACATCTCGTCACCGAGATCTTGGCTCCCGAGATTTCAGTCACGCATGTGCCATTTTCTCAGAGTCCACCACATTAGAAAGTATAGAAGGGCTCCGGGCTTTCACAAAATGTCGGCGGAGCCCCTGCACCACTGAACACCTTGTCTTAGTAGTTTGGAGCCCGCAGCCATGGCCCAACTCCTACCGTTGCTGAACACCCCGTCATAACAGTCTGGAGCCCACAGCACCTCCTGTCACTGCCAGCAGCGACCCTGCCACCTGGAGATTGACTGAAGTGGTCATGTCAATGATGGATAGGATGTCATCACCTCAGGGCTTGAGAGGACCATCAGAGTGGTAGGACTATTTCTTTCATTTTTAACATTTCATGGCTATTACATATTTTGAAAAATCCCAGAACCACTGTTGCCTCCGCACTGTATTTTCAGCACTATATCAGGAATACAATTTTGGACCTAAACAAAGTGATAAATAGTGGATATTCATTTTAAGCCTGTATATACTCATGTATAAGCCGACCCGTGTATAAGCCGACCCCCCTAATTTTGCCACAAAAAACTGGGAAAATTATTGACTCGTGTATAAGCCTAGGGTGAAAAATGATTATGCCCCTATATGATGCTCCACAGATTATGCCCCCATATGCTGCACAGATTATGCCCAATATGCTCCACAGATTATGCCCCTATATGCTCCAGATTATGCCCCCATATGCTTCAGAGATTATGCCCCCATATGCTCCAGATTATGCCCCCATATGCTCCAGATTATGCCCCCATATATTCCACAGATTATGCCCCCATATGATCCACAGATTATGCCCCCATATGCTTCAGATTATGCCCCCATATGTTCCACAGCTTATGCCCCATATTATGCCCCAATATGCTCCAGATTATGCCCCCATATGTTCCACAGCTTATTCCCCCATATTATGCCCCCATATGTTCCACAGCTTATGCCCCCATATGCTCCATATTATGCCCCCATATGTTCCACAGCTTATGCCCCTATATGCTCCATATTATGCCCCCATATGTTCCACAGCTTATGCCCCATATGCTCCATATTATGCCCCCATATGCTCCAGATTATGCCCCCATATGTTCCACAGCTTATGCCCCCATATTATGCCCCCATATGTTCCACAGCTTATGCCCCCATATGCTCCATATTATGCCCCCATATGCTCCAGCTTATGCCCCCATATGCTCCATATTATGCCCCCATATGTTCCACAGCTTATGCCCCCATATGCTCCAGATTATGCCCCATATGTTCCACAGCTTATGCCCCATATGCTCCATATTATGCCCCCATATGCTCCATATTATGCCCCCATATGTTCCAGATTATGCCCCCATATGCTGCTGCAAGAAAAAAAAAATGACATACTCACCTCTCATCGCTGGGGGACAGGTGCCGGTGTCACCGATCGCTCAGGACCCCGGCACCTGAGATATTTACCTTTCCTCTCTGCACCGCAGCGCTGCTCCCTCTTCCTGGTCCTCGGCAGCGAATGATCAGGCAGGGGGCGCGGCGCTCACTAACGACGTCATCGCGCCCTCTGCCTGAACATTCACAGCCAGAGGAGTCAGGGAGCAGCGCTGCGGTGGACCGAGGGACAGGTAAATATAGCTATACTCACCCCTCCGCCGCGCGTCCCTGCAGCCTCTCCTCTTCTCCCGGCGCTCTCCACAGTGCTTCCTTCCTACAGCGGTCACATGGTACCGCTCATTAAAGTCATGAATATGTGCATATTCATGACTTTAATGAGCGGTACCATGTGACCGCTGCAGGAAGGAGCCGGAGATCGTGGGAGAAGCAGGGGGGCTGCAGAGACCGCGCCGGCGGAGAGGTGAGTATAATCCGACACCCCCGCTCCCCTCCCCCGCCGACCCCTGTATATGACCCGCGTATAAGCCGAGAGGGGGACTTTCAGCCCTAAAAAATGGGCTGAAAATCTCGGCTTATACACGAGTATATACGGTATTTATAATGTAAGCTACTTTGCTACAATGTTAAGACTACTCTTTTTCTACCTACTAATCCAGTATTAGGTTTATGCCTCCCAATCTAAAAATACTAAGGATATATAGTACTTTGCTTCAGTTTTTCACACAATTACTACAACAAGAAGGCTAGACAGGACGTGATGTCAATTGATTGACAGATACAGACAAGCGGGAATCATTTGGGGCAGAATGAGCATCATCATGCAGGAAAATGACTACCATCATGTTACAAGGGATCTTCTGTCTGTCATGTAGGTTTCAAGATGTTCTTTTCACTGATATTTTCAATTCAAATCTAATTTATTTTTCTACATTGCTATATTAATCAACCTTTAATACATATATTATACAAGAAGCCCTGGAGAGTGCTAAGCTGTTCTCTGCCAAAGACAAAATGAATGTATTGTGCTCACTATTAAAAAATAAAAATTCATTTCTGCTTTTTCGCTCTCTGTTTTGGCCAAATAAAGTGCACCCACTGTGTTATAGATACGATTTATCACTCAAGTGTGCATTATCATGATGGTCAAGCAGAACATGCAGCAGGAGAAGAATTGTAAAATAAGTCATTGGGGAAGTGATTCCGTCATAGCAGCTCCAGCATCGCCACCTCCTGTAGCAGCCAAAACAATATTTGCTGCATTGAAGGTCACACAGTTTAGCCTTCGCTGCCAAATCAGTCATGTTAAAATCAGATTACACACAAGCTGCATTTCATAAAGATTTACTCTCCGCGCTTTATACCTTAGAGAGCCAGATAGATTGTAGGGAACAGATGACTATAAAGACATTCTATACCTGTCTCATGTAGCTCACGTATATTGAGCAAAACCCCGACGTCAATCCAAAACCCCACTTCTCAGTTGGGATTGAGAACATAAAATACCATACACACGCTAAATATGTATTTGATATTTTCTGCTGTGAGTGTAGACATTTTAAATATATACTTTACTATTGTACAAATTACCATGCTGTGTATTACACGTAATTACTGGAAAGAAATCCAGAAATTAGTTCCAGGAAAGATTGTTTTCTCAAAGCCAAGTTCTAAATTTTCAGCACATGAGAAGTTTTCCTTTTATCCATATCCATATTAGAATATCCATATCTAAATGGGCCTCTTCACACTGTGTTCTCTTCTAGTATTTTGAAATGTTTTTTTTAATTATACCAAGCTGTTTTATGTTATTTGTAGAGATCTTTTTATTTAGGCCATTGAACATACATTTTTTTTAACAGTTTTAGATTATTTAATTCAAAAGACGTCATACAGGACAACATTCTTTAATGACAGCCAATCCAAATAATAGAAAAAAGTGAAAAAAAAAAACAAAAACCTAGAAATAAAGGCAGTCCGAGGTCTAAAGTCCTACTAAGAAAATTATCATTCAAAATGCCCTTTAAGCGTGTTTGCTAAGACTTGGGAGAGGTAGTAAGTCTGTTAGTGCATGTCCCACGATAAAAAGGGCAGCTTGTTGCTGGTAGATGGGCTCACGCAACTTGATTAAAATTTCTGCTAAATGCCTCAAATTTATAATTATAGTCTATGCAGCAGTAATGCAGTTCCAAACTCATACGTTCAATGTATGTGTATATCTAGGATGCTCAAATTTGGAGTTTAATTACTTGTGTTGTAAGTCACTACAAAGCAATCACAACATTCTGCACATTTTATTTAGCTAAAAAAGTGTTTTTCTTTTTTTTTGAGAAATCTAGCATTAGTTATGAACAAGGGAGAGAACAAAAGAACACAAAGGATTAGTGGAGTAGGTCACTTGGGTCACGGAAAATGGGTTGCTATTGCCATAGTGATATCTAAAAGGAGGCGTTATGTAAACCCACCAGGTGCATTAAAAAAATGTTCCCCTTCCCAGGGCAGCAAGTTTTTAGTTAATTTCACAATACGTTGTTTTCTTTTGACTTCAGGGTCTGATGCTTTCATCAAGCTTGTGCTATGCTAAGGATGGTTCAGCTGCCAGAAAAAAGAAGAAGATACGTTTTTGACCATTTTGAGAAAGAACATTATAGATCGAGAAAGTGAAAGAGAATGAGAGAATGAGGGATAGAGAGAGGTATCAAGGAGAGAGAAAGAGAGGGATATCAAGGAGATACAGAAAGAAAGAGATATCTAGAAGAGAGAGATGAAGGAGATATAGATCAAGAAGAGAGAGATCAAGAAGATAGCGGGAGGGAGAGAAATAGAGAGTGAGAAGTCATGGGATCAAGTGTTAGCCACAGTTTAGGCGAGATAGTCATTATTCCTGGTGGTTCTGAAAATCACGTCTTTGGAAAAAAAATGCCAGATTCAGATTATACCCAAAACCATTAACATCCAGCGCCTCTTTGGACGAATGATCCCAGGAAATCCAAGGTTTAAGACCTGTTTGGGTCGAAACATGTTGGTTTCTATGCCTTTTTTATAATCATGAGTGTATCCAAACTGCCTGACCTTCTTGTTACCTGTTTTTAATATGAAGAAATAATCGGATGTTTTAAGAAACCTTGGATTTCCAGAGATCATTCACCCAAAGAGGTGCTGGATGTTAATGATTTTTGTGCACATCAACTTTCACCCAGTGGATCCGTGCAGCTTGCAGGACTTGGTAACCGGAGGAGGAGGTCAGCTGACAATCTCATTTTATATACAGTACAGACCAAAAGTTTGGACACACCTTCTCATTCAACAATTTTTCTGTATTTTCATGACTATGACTATGACAATTGTAGAATCACACTGAAGGCATCAAAACTATGAATTAACACATGTGGAATTATACATTACACTTTACAAAAAAGTGTGAAACAACTGAAAATATGTCTTATATTCTAGGTTCTTCAATGTAGCCACCTTTTGCTTTGATTACTGCTTTGCACGCAGAAATGGTGAACGGATGGACTCTACATGCCTGGTTCCCACCGTGAAGCATGGAGGAGGTGGTGTGATGGTGTGGGGGTGCTTTGCTGGTGACACTGTTGGGGATTTATTCAAAATTTTTTGTAAAGTGTAATGTATAATTCCACATGTGTTAATTCATAGTTTTGATGCCTTCAGTGTGATTCTACAATTTTCATAGTCATAAAAATACAGAAAAATCGTTGAATGAGAAGGTGTGTCCAAACTTTTGGTCTGTACTGTATAAATTCAGATTATGACACATTTTGAAAAAGAAAATAAAAAAAATTGTTAGTGACTCCCCACAAAATCCACAAACCTAAACATCTTGTATGTAGCACATTTTATATTTTCCTATAAACTTTAACCCCTTAACCACCAAGGGTGGTTTGCACGTTAATGACCAGGCCAATTTTTACAATTCTGACCACTGTCTCTTTATGAGGTTATAACTCTGGAACGCTTCAACGGATCTTTGCGATTCTGAGACTGTTTTTTCGTGACATATTGTACTTCATGTTAGTGGTAAAATTTCTTCGATATACCTTGCGATTATTTTTGAAAAAAACGTAAATATGGCGAAAATTTTGAAAATTTTGCAATTTTCAAACTTTGATTTTTTTTCCCCTTAAAACAGAGAAATATGTCACACAAAATAGTTAAGAAATAACATTTCCCACATGTCTACTTTACATCAGCACAATTTTGGAACCAAAATTTTTTTTTCTTAGGAAATTATAAGGGTTAAAAGTTGACCAGTGATTTCTCATTTTACAACAGAATTTACAAAGCCATTTTTTTTAGGGACCACCTCACATTTGAAGTCACTTTGAGGGGTCCAAATAGCAGAAAATACCCAAAAGTGACACCATTCTAAAAACTGCACACCTCAAGGTACTCAAAACCACATTCAAGAAGTTTATTAACCCTTCAGGTGCTTCACAGGAGCTGAAGCAACGTGGAAGGAAAAAATGAATATTTAACTTTTTAGCCACAAACTTTTTTTTATTTTCACAAGGGTAAAAGGAGAAAATGGGCAGATAAAGTTGTTGTGCAATTTCTCCTGAGTACAACAATACCCCATATGGGGGGAAAACCACTGTTTGGGCACACGGCAGAGCTCGTAAGGGAAGGAGCGCCGTTTGACTTTCCAAACTAAAATTGGCTGGAGTTGAGATTGGACGCCATGTCGTGTTTGGAGAGCCCCTGATGCGCCTAAACAGTGGAAACCCCCCACATGTGACACCATTTTGGAAACTAGACCCCCTAAGGAACTTATCTAGATCTGTTGTGAAACACTTTGAACCCCAAGTGTTTCACAAGAGTTTATAATGCCTGGGTGTGGAAAAAAAAAAACAATTTTCCACAAAAATGATTTTTTAGTCCCAAATTTTTGATTTTTCCCAAGGAAATTGGACCCCAAAAGTTATTGTCCAATTTGTCCTGAGTACACTGATACCCCATATGTGGGGGGGAGGGAAACTGTTTGGGAAAGGGGCTTGGAAAGGAAGCAGTAACGTTTTGGAATGCAAACGTTGATGGGGGTCATGTTCCGTTTGTAGTGCCCCAGATGAGCCTAAACAGTGGAAACCCCCCACAAGTGACCCAATTTTGGAAGCTAGACCCCCTAAGGAACTTATCCAGATCTTTGGTGAGCACTTTGAACCCCCAAGTGCTTCACACAAGTTTATAATGCCCGGGCATGAAAATAAAAAATCCTATTTTTTTCCCACAAAAATTATATTTTAGTCACTAATTTTTTATTTTCCCAAGGGTAACAGGATAAATTGGACCACAACAGTTGTTGTCCAATTTGTCCTGAGTACGCTGATACCCCATATGTAGGGAGGAACCACTGTTTGGGCGCACGGCAGAGCTCGGAACGGAAGGAGCACCATTTGACTTTTTCCAACCAAAATTGGCTGGAATTGAGATTGGACGCCATGTTGCATTTGGAGAGCCCCTGATGTGCCTAAACAGTGGAAACCCCCACAAGTGACCCCATTTGGGAAACTAGACCCCCTAAGGAACTTATCTAGATCTTTGGTGAGCAATTTGAACCCCAAGTGCTTCACACAAGTTTATAACGTAGAGCTGTAAAATTAAAAAATCATATTTTTTCCACAAAATTGATCTTTTCACCCCAATTTTTATTTTCCCAAGGATAACAAGACTCCAAAAGTTATTGTGCAATTTGTCCTGAGTACGCTGATACCCCATATGTGGGAGTAAACCACTGTTTGGGTGCATGGCAGAGTTGGGAAAGGAAGGAGCGCCGTTTGACTTTTTCAACGCAGAATTGGCTGTATGCCATGTCGTGTTTGGAGGGCTCCTGATCTGCCTAAACAGTGGAAACCCCCGACAAATTACACCATTTTGGAAACTAGACCCCTCAAGGAACTCATCTAGATGTGTGGTGAGCACTTTGAACCCCGAAGTGCTTCACAGAAGTTTATAACGTACAGCCGTAAAATAAAAAATCTTTTTTTTTTTTTACAAAAATGATTTTTTCGCCACCTATATTTTATTTTTACAAGGGTAACAGGAGAAATTGGACCCCAAAAGTTGTTGTCCAATTTGTCCTGAGTACGCTGATACCCAATATGTGGAAGAAAACTACTGTATGGGTGCACGTCGGGGCTCGGAAGAGAAGTAAGGACGTTTTGGATTGCAGACTTTGATGGAATGGTCTGGGGGCGTCATGTCGCATTTGGAGAGCCCCTGATGCGCCTAAACAGTGGAAACCCCCCACAAGTGACCCCATTTTGGAAAATAGACCCCTCAAGGAACTTATCTAGATGTGTGGTGAGAACTTTGAACCCCGAAGTGCTTCACAGAAGTTTATAATGTACAGCCGTAAAAATAAAAAATCCTTTTTTTTTACAAAAATGATTTTTTCGCCCCCAATATTTTATTTTCACAAGGGTAACAGGAGAAATTGGACCCCAAAAGTTGTTGTCCAATTTATCCTGAGTACGCTGATACCCAATATGTGGGAGAAAACGACTGTATGGGCGCACGTCGGGGCTCGGAAGGGAAGTAGTGACGTTTTGGATTGCAGACTTTGATGGAATGGTCTGGGGGTCATGTCGCATTTGGAGAGCCCCTGATGCACCTAAACAGTGGAAACCCCCCACAAGTGACCCCATTTTGGAAAATAGACCCCACAAGGAACTTATCTAGATGTGTGGTGAGCGCTATGAAGCCCCAAGTGCTTCACAGAAGTTTTATAACATACAGCCGTAAAAACCAAAAAATCATTTTTTTTTTACAAAAATGATTTTTTCGCCCCCAGTTTTTTATTTTCCCAAGGGTAACAGAAGAAATAGGACAAATTACACAATAACTCTTGTGGTCCTGAGTACGCTGATACCCCATATTTGAGGGTAAACTACTGTTTGGGCGCATGGCAGAGCTCAGAAGGGAAGGAGCACCGTTTGACGTTTTCAACGCAGAATTGGCTGGAATTGGGATCAGAAGCCATGTCACATTTGGAGAGCCCCTGATGTGCCTAAACAGCGGAAACCCCCCAATTCTAACTCCAACCCTAACCCCAACACACCCCTAACCCTAGTCCCAACCCTAACCACAAACCTAACCCTAACACAACCCTAACCCTAATCCCAACCCTAACCCTAATCCTAACTTTAGCGCCAACCCTAACCCTAACTTTAGCCGCAACCCTAACCCTAATGGGAAAATGGAAATAAATACATTTTTTTAATTTTATTATTTTTCCCTGACTAAGGGGGTGATAAAGGGGTGTTTGATTTACTATTTATAGCGGGTTTTTATGATTGGCAGCTGTCACGTTAAAAGACGCTTTTTATTGCAAAAAATAGTTTTTTGCATCACCACATTTTGAGAGCTATAATTTTTGCATATTTTGGCCCACAGAGTCAGGTGAGGTCTTATTTTTGCGGGACGAGGTGACGTTTTTATTGGTACCATTTTTGAGCACGTGACATTTTTTGATCGCTTTTTATTTCGATTTTTGGGAGGTCAGAATGAACAAAAATCAGCAATTCATTAATTTCTTTTGGGGGGGGCGTTTATACCGTTCCGCATGTGGTAAAATTGATAAAGCAGTTTTATTCTTCGGGTTAGTACGATTACGGCGATACCTCATTTATATCATTTTTTTATGTTTTGGCGCTTTTATAGAATAAAAACAATTTTATATAAAAAATTATTTTTGCATCGCTTTATTCTGCGAGCTATAACTTTTTTATTTTTTCGCTGATGATGCTGTATGGTGGCTCATTTTTTGTGGGACAAGATGACGTTTTCAGCGGTACCATCTTTATTTATATCGGTCTTTTTGATCGCGTGTTATTCCACTTTTTGTTCGGCGGTATGATGATAAAACATTGATTTTTTGCTTTGTTTTTTTTTTTTTTTAAGGAGTTCACTAAAGGGGTTAACTAGTGGGACAGTTTATAGGGGGGTCGTTACGGACGCGGCGATACCAAATATGTGTACTTTTTTTGTTTTGTTTATTTTATTTACAGGAAGAAATGAATTTATTGGGGAATATTTTTTTTTTTTTTATGATTTTTTTAACACTTTTTATTTTTATTTTTTAACTTTTTTACTTTGTCCCAGGGTGGGACATCACTGTATTTTATCAGATCGCTGGTCTCACAGTGTGCACAGCACTCTGTGAGACCAGCGATCGCTCTGGCATCGCTGCAGGCTTCCTCCAGGACCCCGGCGTCCATCTTGGATCCGGGTCCTGGAGGGAGGAAGCCCTCAGAACAGCGCGATCACATCACGCATTCCTGAGGGTCTCAGGGGAGTGCGCAGGGAGCCCCCTCCCTGCGCGATGCTCCCCTGTGCCCCCGGTACACCGCGATCATGTTTGATCGCGGTGTGCCAGGGGTTAATGTGCCGGGAGCGGTCCGTGACCGCTCCTGACACATAGTGCCGGTGTCAGCTGTGATAAACAGCTGACACCCGGCCGCGATCAGCTGCGCTCCCCCTGTGAGCGCAGCTGGTCACATATGACGTACTATTCCGTCCATGGGAATTAAGTACCAGGTCACATGGATGGAATAGTACGTCTGATGGAATAAAGGGGTTAAAAGTAAAATCTATCTGGGGGAAAGAAAACAAAACCAGAGTGATTTATAGTATTTTATGCAGAAACTGTGTCAATTCAGACATATCCTGGCTTGAAATTGACATGTCTTTGTTCAGATGAAATCAATAAACATTTCCGAATTAAAATAATTGCATAATTTTGAGCTCCTAATTTCTGCATAGATTTGAAAAATATGATGAACTACTTTAGGTATGGCCAGTTCAGTAGCATGTACCCTAATCCAAAATGGGATAGACTGAAGCCAAGGTAGACAGTTCTCTAAAAGTTCCACTAGTATACCTGACATGAGACAGGTACCTCTTTCTTTATACTCCTATCTCATTGTGAGTGACTAGACAAATTTTGACTATGAGCACATTTAAAATAATTAAATGCATTATAGGTATTTCTTTTTAAAAAATCTACGTTCTCCCATGTAGGTGTCTTCCAACACACTAGGGAAGGTGGGGGGCGATTCAGCAAAGTGTTTTCTCCAAAAACAGGTGTAAAACATTTTGAAAAGGCACAAAATTGTTGCAGAAATATTTAGCAACTTTAACATTTGCACATCAGTTTAAAATAGCTCCACCAAAATGGTCAGAGCTGGGGAGGAGCTGGGACAGGGAGTGGCCACATGCACCCATTAAATTCAGCAGTGTTTCTTATGACAGAAATGCTACTCCAGTCACTGATGGAGTCATGGCAGCAGTAAAAAGTGCGCCTCTTAATCCTCCATCAGTCACAGCTCAATTAGTTTTGCTTCTCTCTCCTCTCCAAATAGTCAGAAAATCCTCCCCCCACCCAGTTATTTCCTATCTTTACATGCTCTTTGGAACCTGATCTCACAGTGTTAGAGCAGACCTTCTGGAGAGCAGATCTGACCTTACTGGCTTCTCAGGCTCACTGCGTCTGAACTCGTCTCACATTTGAAGCATTTTCTCTTTTTATTCATCACAATTGTTTATTTAGCTTGTTTTATGAATGAATAATGCAAAGTTTGTGGGAATAATTTGGGTTTTCTTAGAAAAAAGAGGGTGGCCTCTAAGGCACTTTGAGCCCTAAAGAGTATTCTATCTCTCTCTTGCTTCAGATTCTCTGCTGAAATGGCCATGGTTACCCTTCATGTTGAAAAAATGAAGAATCTGCTGTTAAACGATGACGAGCTAGACCCCACACTGAGTGAAGATTTAGGGGAAGAGAGAGACATTTCATCTCAAGATGAAGTGGACAAATGTAAAAGTAATTCAGGAACAGAGCAGGATGGTGAGGAGACTGATACAGATGAACAAGATACAGATAACACCTATTATTTGGGCAAAGATAAAAAGACCAAGTGGAGCAAGATGCCACTTACAGCGTTAGCCGTAACAACAAGCGCTGGCCAATGCTCATCTTCTTTGCGTGTGATTTACCTCAGCAATCAACTGCAGCCACTGCGTAGAAGAATTTACCTAAAAACATTGGCTAATGAACTGGTGAATGGAGAGCTACGCCGAAGAAGACTGAAGACGAGTGGAATTCCCTCTGGCCTGCAAGTCTGGCTGAAAAGATTTTATCCCAAAGATGATCGAGAAAAATCACTCTCTCCCACCTCCCAAAAGACGCATATTGCCCCAACTGCACCATTGAAACTGGTGACAGAAGGATGCCACATTATGAATGGAAAAAAATGTCACAAGGCGATCTGCCTGTCCCATGAAAATATGGTCTGCCAGCGTTGCTTCCCAAAGTGTAAGGCTGGGTGATGTTTTTTGCAGCGTTTTTTTCCGCGCGGAAACGGGCCAAAAACGCTATGGAATCCTTATGTAAGCTAATTCAATGACAATCCTGAAGTGTTGTGCACATGATCAGTAAATTTACTTTGAGTATTTGCAGTGCATTTTTTTCTGTAGCATGTCAATTCTTTGTTTTTTTCTGCAGCGTTTTTCACCCACTGACTTCAATTGAGTCAGTCAAATACACAGCAAAAATACAGGTATAAGAATGTTTGAGGATTTGCTGCGGTTTTTTTTTGCGTTGTCACGTACTTACTATGGTGCTTCCCACACTGGCATCTGTGTGACAGCGAGGGAAACACCGGCACGGTGGTTCTTTTCAGTGGTAGCGCTACTGCCAGTAAGACCGTCGGTCAGAGCGCTGCGGGGTCATGCTATCCGATATCAGCGTGACCCCGCAGCTGTGACTGTGACCCGCAGCAGTGACCTGCAGTAAAAAGCTTACCGCAGGTCAACAGGTGTGGACTGATGAGACTACTGCTCCCATAGGGCTATGTCTGCTGTCACTGATAACAGTGAAAACAGGAGCCGCTGATGGGAGACGTAGTCTCATCAGCTGGAGCTTGTGCTCAGTTAAAAAAAAAAAAGTTAAATAATTAAATACATATTCAAATTGAAAAAAAACAAAAATTATACTCACCTAAAGCCAAATCCCTGATGCCCTCGTCTCCTAGAAAAAATGTAAAATAATAAACCAACATATACTCACCTGCCCGCCGTAGTCCACGTAATCCCGAGTGTTCCACAGCAATCTCACATGTAGAACAGTCACATCGGGAGATGTGACTACTCTACCCATCCACTGACGATACATTGATAGGAGGTAATCGCTCCTACAGTGTATACTGAGCTGCCGGAGTTCATCAACTGATCAGCTCCAGTGCTCTCACTTATGGCACTGCCATGTGAAAATTTTCCCACAGCAACTCAATGCTATTCACTGCTGGAGCGATTACCTCTTATTTCAGTGTATCACCGGCTGTCTTTGAGAGCAGTCACATCAGTGACAGCTCTCAAAGTCATTAGGATCATCGTGGGACATTATGGATTATCTTCTCTGTGGACAGGTGAGCAATATTGTGATTTATGATTTTATTTATGTTGCAGGAGACATTGGCATCAGTGGATTAGGTGTTCGGTGAGTATGGTTAAATTAAGATTAATTAAATGAGTCTGTGTCATTATTTCAAATAAAAGACTTTATTCTATGTGTTTTTTTTTATAAAATATCACTATGGGGTTACTATTGGGTAGGTGTCTTATAGACGCCTCTTCATTACTAACCTGTGGGCTTGATGTCACCTGACAATACAAAGGTGACATCAACCCCACAAATATGAACCTCACTTGCCACCGCTACAGGACAAGTGGGAAGAGTGAGGCTAAGCACCAGATCTGGTGCCTTTTCTGGGGCGGCTGATCACTGATGTTTTAGTCTGGGAGGTTGCCAATATCCATGGCCCTTCCTAGGCTATTAATATCAGCTCGCAGCTGTCTGCCTAGCCTTTGCTGGTTAGATTTTATAGGGGGACCCTACTTAATTTTTTTCTGGGGTCCCCCTGTAAACTAGCCAATAAAGGCTAAGCAAACCGCTGTGAGTTCATATTAATAGCTGTTAAACTTTATGGCTATTGGCTCCTTCCCAGAATATTAACATCAGCCCTCAGCCGTCAGCTTTCCCTGTGCTGGTTATTAAAATTATGCTGGAGCCACACAATTTTTTTTCTTTAAAATTAAACATTGCTGTTTGGTTACAGCCTATGTACAGTAGGTTCATTCTGTTAATGCTCCTACATAGGCTAGTGACAATGTATGTGTTTGTGTGTGTGCATTTGTGTTTACGTATCGGCTTAGTAATGAGGGTGTCGGGCTGACACTTTTTCATTACCTTGGAGTCAATGACAGCTGCTAACACCAAGCCCTAATCCTATTGCTCTGATGCTACTGTATCAGAATGAAAAAGGTGAAATTACATCACAAAACTTTTTTTAAATATCTTTATTTAGCTCAAAAAAGCCTTCATTGCTGTACAAAAATGCAGCAAAAAACGCGTGTTTTTGCTGCCAAGAGATACAGAAACCTTGCAGAAATTTACTCAAATACTCAATGTGCGCACATAGCCTAACTTTGTTTCTTCTGCTGAACATGTAACCTCAATATGAGTGAATAGTAATCAAGTAGCATCTAAGGGCATTACCATTAAGTTTATTTTCCTAATTTTAATGTTTAGTAATATTTATGTCATAAAAACTCGAGGCTATTTGGTTGTAGTTGAGAAATTTGGTATTTTTTGTTTTAATTAGTGATGAGCGAGTATACTCGTTGCTCGGGTTTCCCCAAGCATGCTCGGGTGGTCTCTGAGTATTTTGGCCTTTTCGGAGATTTAGTTTTCGTGTCTCAGCTGTATGATTTGCGACTGCTAGACAGGCTGATTACATGTGTGGAATGCCTGTTTGTTAGGGAATTCCACATGTATTCAGCTTGTCTAGCAGCCACAAATCATGCAGCTGAGACAACGAAAACTAAATCTCCGAGCATGCCAAAATACTCGGAGATCACCCCAGCATGCTCAAGGAGACCCGAGCAACGATGCTACTCGCCCATCACTAGTTTTAATATGTTTATGGTTATTACATTTTTTTTTTGCATTGATTTTATGTACTCTCTTTTAATACATCCACTGATTACTTTTAGAGTCCTGAAACTGAGATAATTAGATATTATAGTTGGTTTTTGTAACCTGCGATTGTCAGGTACACTGCGCCTGAACTCGGGAGTGCCAGAGGAGCACCTGACGGAGGCTTAATGACATTTGCACACCCTATTCCAGCAAGCCCTTTATTATTTATCACTGATTAATTCAGACTGGTGTTTCACACACCATTCTTAATGAATCGGCCCCTATGGGTCTGAAGCGTATGTGAATTATATTACTTCAGACAAACTATAGTTATATCCCACTTAGGAAAAACTCCTGGGGAAAAGCAGCCTAAACAGACAGTGCAGCATACTCAGAAGTAGCTCAGAAATGTAATTATAATTAACTGAGACTGGAGGTTAATGTCAAGGACATTAAGAAATTGGGGTTGAAAATGCTCTTGAAGGTTCAATTCTGCTACGATAAGGTCGTGTATAAATGTAACCTGCTACAACGTGTAGGACCTAAAAGTGTGTATCCACAGAGCTGGAACGCGCATACGATCACATCTCACAGTAGGTAAGTCATATCTGGAGCTGTCTTGATTCCTCTAAGGCTGTGTTCCACATCAGGAAACACAGCGTATATGACGGAGCGAATTCGCTCGTCTAAGTCCCCCCTTTCTGACGGGTTATTTCGGAGGTTCAGGACACCTCCGGAACACCTCCGAAATAACCAGGCTACATAGCCGTGTAAATTCTGTTGCGGCGACGCACCGTCGCGCAGACGCTAGACATGCTGCGGTCTGAAAGACGCGCCGCATGTCCTAACGCAGGTGTGCGCTGCGTAATTGCCATAGTGGAGATGGGATTCTGAAATCCCCTCACTATGCTGTAACATCTGGACGCTGCGTGTTTGGCGCTGCGCCAAGCACAGCGCCAACCGCGCATTCTGATGCAATCTGACCGTGGAAACTCACCTTAGAGCCAAATATTTTTTTATTTTTAGATAAAGTGCTGAAAAGGCAGGATCTTTCAGACTTCAGCACTAGACCGGTTGTGTACAGCGTCTCATGATGAAAGGGCTTTAAAAGGATTTCACGAGGCTGCAGGCAGTTAAGTCCAGTTCAACATGGCTGAAATAAGGTGATTTTTTAGCAGCCATTGGCTTCAGTATTTGGACCCTACTACTCAACGGGACTAATCTCATAAAAGGGGGCCATGATGACTTCTGTTCTTTTTGGTAAAATCACTGGAGGTCTGGATTTTTCCAGGGGACAGCGTCTTCAAAATGTGAATTTTGTGTTCATGGGAATCCGGTCTTAAACAGTAAACATTCTAGACGCAAGAAAGTTGATGTTATATTCATTTTTATCATAATATAAAATTAATCCAAACCAGATTTTACAAATATTCAACAATAACGCTTAACAGAACTCCTCTGAGATGCGGACATACTTTGTCAGCACACAGTTTTATTTTTCAAAACCAATGGAAAAAAAGACAAAAATGAAAAACAGGCAAAAAAAGTCTCAAATCCTTACACTGTAATAAAAAGAGGACTGGAATTGTTTAATGTGATGAAAAACAGACTACAGGGATAAAAGAGAAAAAGCAATTTTTAGCTCAGTAAATCTGCCCCATTGTTATAAAAGACGTCATGGTGTACTTATATTGTCCTAGAATTAGACCTAGCAATGTAGCTATAAAACTTCTATTAGCTATTACAATAACAAAACATAATAAATTCTGCACTTACAGAGATAAAAGTAAAGCAGTATGTTCATCTAAGGTTTTGAAGATTAGAAAACACAAGTTCTATAATTCACATGGAAGTTATAAAGTATGTTGTGGAGTAGGCACATATAATGAGGCAGTCCTACCCATAGTGCCAGCTTCTGGCCCGAACTGTATGCTCGGAGGATTGCAGGGGGACTGAGGTTGGCTAGATCTAACCAGTTTCAGAGCAGCACTTGCAAGCTCTATAGCAAAGAGCTTGTAAGCGTTCATTCCTTGCTTAGTAAACTGACCGCCTCTGACGGACTGTTAACCTAGGCCATGAGCTTTTACAAGCACTTTGTAATTTTACCCATTTATGATGATGGGAAAATCCATTTAAAGAGGTTGTTGTCTTAAATAGAACATGGCTCTCGAGCTTCATGGCTTCTTCCTTGCCAGGGGGCGGTACATTCCTGATGATTGACATTTCAGACCAAATGCATGGCAGCCCCACTGGTGTGAATTGTGAGCTCTCCCATGTTGCAAGCAGGGGCAGCTTTGCCTCTGCAGTAGCAGAGGAGCTCATGGACAGTAATACTGACCAGATCTAGCATTCCAGCCAGCTTTAGAGCAGTGCTTACAAGGTCTATAGCAAAGAGCTGTAAAGCGCTGCTTTCCTTGTCCACAAGATTGGCCACCTTTCATATAGACAGCAGTGATGCAATAAAAACTCCTCATTTGCAGTAGGGTGATGCAATGAATGTGATGTTGTACTGATTTTTTTTCTATACGCACTAGGTTGGAGAGTCAATATAGTGTGCAGCATTTTAGAACGTTCTTTTGTAGGCCATTCTGCTCTAATAGTGGCAGTGCGTTATTATTACTGCTATGTGGATGAGCTAGCCATGTTTGCATGAGCCTAAAGCATAAGGGCGCATGAGCACGTATGGTTTAGGCTAAGCCTGTAGTAGGGCACTTGAGCACTTATGTTTTAGGCTCTGCAGAGCAAAGTGTGCAGGCACAATCCAGTGATATCTCTGGATTTCACTTGGCTATGTGGATGACAAAGGAGGTGTCAGAAGCCGGGAGGAGGGCTAGATGCCTCAGCAAGGATGCCTATCGGACCGAACCGGCAGGTTTTACATAGGGCGTGCAGGAGAATTTTAGGGTATGTGCACACATTGCAGATTTAGATGCGGATCCGCGTTTTTGGACGTGCATATTCGCATCAAATCCACAGTGTAGTGCACATCCAATGTAAGTCTATGGGAAATTAAGATTTGTTGTACACATGCTGCGGAAAAAAACGCGCAGATTTGCAGCTGTTTTTTTGTCAATTCTTTGTGTGGATCTGCAGCGTTTTTGCACCCATTGACTTGCATTGAGTTGGGCACATCCGCAGCAAAACCGCAGGTCTAAAAAAGATCTGCGGATTTGCTGGGGATTAAACGCTGCAGATCAGGAGGAGGGAGGTGTGTGGGTGGTGACTGTGTGTGTGGCACTGCGTGTATGTGTGTGTGTGTCTGTGTGCGTGTGTGTGTACGTGTGTCCCTGTGTGTGTGCGGGTCTGTGTAAGCAGCCATTGTCTGATGTGACTACTGCTCCCATCTGGCAATGAATGCTGACAGTGACAGCATTGCCGATGATGGGAAAGTAGTCCCATCAGACAATGGCTGTGATCAGTAGTAAAAAAAAACAAAACATACAGAACATACATTACATACATATAACATACAGAACATACATATAACATACAACACATAACATAGAGTACATACTTACCAAACACCTAGTCCCGACACCCTCGTCTCCTTTAATAAAAATAAAATAAAAACCAACCTATACTTACTTTCCGCCGTAGTCCAGTTATTAACGAGTATCCCACGACGATCTCCAGTGTAGAACACTGACATAGGGTGATGTCAGCGCTCTACAGGGACCCTGCGATGAACTGACAGCGGAGGTAATCCTCCGTGATGTATATCCCTCCACCTCTGCTGGGAGAGAGGTCACTTAAGTTCATTCTCTCACCTGGCAACCTCTTCAGTGATGCACTGCAGGAGGATTATCTCCTGTCAGTTCAACACTGGGAGGCCCTATAGAGCAGTGACATCAACCGATGTCACTGTTCTATAGGGGAGATTTTCGTAGGACAATCGTTATTAATTGGACTGCGTCGGACAGGGAGTATACGGTTGGCTTATTATTTTACTTTTTATTACAGGAGACCGAGGGCGTCGCATGCATTAGGCGTGTAATAAAAATATGAAAACCGTGTTGTGTTTTATTTCATTAAAATACTTTATTCCTATGTGTATGTGTTTTTTTTAACCCTTTCATACTATAAGATTAATAATGGATAGGTGTCTTATTGACGCCTCTCCATTATTAACCGGGCTTAATGCCACCTTATAATACAAAGGTGACATTAACCCCTTATCACCCTATATGCCACAGCTATGCGAAGGTGGGAAGAGAGGGGCTAAGTGCTGGAATTGGCGCATCTTACAGATGTGCCATTTCTGGGGCGGCTGCGGGCTGGTGTTTGAAGCCAGGGAGGGGCAAATATCCATGGCCCCTTCCTAGGCTATGAATATCAGCCCGCAGCTGTCTGCGTAGCCTTTCTGGCTATTAATTATAGGGGGCCCCCACGTCATTTTTTTGGGGGGCCCCCCTCTTTTAATAGCGGGTAAAGGCTATGCAGACAGCTGCGGGCTGATATTCTTAGCCTGGGAAGGGGCCATGGGTATTACCCCTTCCCAGGCTATAAACATTGACCCCCTGTCGCTGGCTTTCCCTCTCTGGACTTGAAAATTGCGCAGAAGCAATTTTTTTTTAAATTAAACAGATATTGCGATCAAGACCGGGTCACAATTTACGAGAAACTCACATGAGTCTCGCACCTCAATACTCGCACTGCCGCTGGCACTTGGGACCAGAGTGTGCGACTGCATGTATTTCTATGCAGCTGAACACTCCGGTCCGAGTGCCGGCAGCAGTGACGGGTATTGAGGTGCGAGACTTGTGAGAGTTTCTCGCAAGTGTGACCCCGGACTAACGCAGATTTTTTCTATCTATAGATATATCTATCTATCGCTATATCTATCTATCTATCTATCTATCTATCTATCTATCTATCTATCTATCTATCTATCTATCTATCGCTAGATATATATATATTGATAGATATATCTATCGACAGACAGATATATCTATAGATAGATATATCTATAGACAGATAGATATATCTATCTATAGATATATCTATGTATCTATCTTTCTATAGATATATCTATGTATCTATCTATAGATATATCTATGTATATATCTATCTATAGATGTATCTATCTATTATTATTATTACACATTTATATAGCGCCATTTATTCCATGGCGCTTTACATGTGAAGAGGGGAAATATAGACAAGTACAATAAACATAAACCAACACCCAAGTGTATGAGAATAGGATGAGGAAAAATTCACCAAGGCAGGAATAAACAGGATACAAAACTTTATTTTTATTATTTTTTTTTTTTTAATTGAATAAAAATAAAGTTTTGTATCATGTTTATTCCTGCCTTGGTGAATTTTTCCTCATCCTATTCTCATACACTTGGGTGTTGATTTACTCTTCTGGATGGTCAGCCATCCATATTTGGGAGTGGTTACATCAATTAGCGGTGTTTTATTTTCATTAACCTATTAGGCCCTGTTCACACATTGCGGTTTTAGATGCGTTTCCGCTGGGTTTTTTAACGCTGCGGAAACGCATCCAACCCGCAGCACAGTGCACAGCCAATGAATCCCTATGGGAACCGCAGGTCTGCTGTGCACATGCTGCGGAAAAAAACGCGCGGTTTAGCCGCGTTTTATTTTCCGCAGCATGTCAATTCTTTGTGCAGAACTGCAGCGGTTCGGCGCCCATTGTCTTGCATTGAGTCGGGCACTTCCGCAGCAAAACCGCAGATCTAAAAAAGATCTGCGGGTTTGCTGCGGCTGAAAACCGCTGCAGTTCGGGAGGAAGGAAGTGTGTGGGCGGTGCGTGGGCGTGAATAGTGTGTGGCGCTATGTGTGTGGGCGGTGCGTGGGCATGTATAGTGTGCGGCGCTGTGTGTGTGGGCGGTGATTGTGTGCCGGTGTCTGCGTGATCGGTGTGCGGGTCTGTGTGCGCGATCAGTGTGCGTGATCGGTGTGCGCGATCAGTGTGCGGACCTGTGTATGTGCGGCAGTGTGCGGGGCTGTGTGCGTGTCTCCGTGTATGCAGGCATCGTCGGATGGGACTACAAGTCCCATCCGGCTATGCCTGCTACAGTGACAGTGACTGACACATTAGCCAATGATGGGACAGTAGTAGTCCCATCATCCGGCTAATGTGCACTGCTGAATGTAAAAAAAAAAAAAAATTACATGACATACAGAACATATAACATACAGTAACATACAACACATAACATTGAGCACATACTCACCTCTTCCCCGACGCCATCCATCTGTGTATCGCTCTGCCGCCGGGAGAGAATGACGTCACTACAGTTCATTCTCTCACGGCAATGCTGGGTGAGAAAATTCCCACGCAGCATTGCCATAAAGTGAGAGAATGGACTCAGTGATGCACTGCAGGAGCCATTGTCTCCTGTCAGTGCAACACTGGGAGGCCCTATAGAACGGTGACATCACCTGATGTCACTGTTCTATAGGGGAGACCGTCGTGGGACACTCGTTATTAATTGGACTGCGTCGGACAGGGAGTATACGGTTGTTTTATTTTTTTACGTTTTTTTACAGGAGATCGAGGGCGTCGCTTGGATCTGAGTGTGTAATAAAGATATGAAAACCGTGTTGTGTTTTATTTCATTAAAATAATTTATTCTTATGCGTGTGTTTTTTTTTTTAACCCTTTATTAATATAAGATTAATAATGGATAGGCGTCTTATTGACGCCTCTCTATTATTAACCGGGCTTAATATCACCTTACAATAGCAAGGTGATATTAACCCCTTATTACCCCATATCCCACCGCTACAGGGGAGTGGGAAGAGAGGGGCTAAGTGCCGGAATTGGCGCATCGTACAGATGCGCCAACTCTGGGGCGGCTGGGTGCTGGTATTTTTAGCCAGGGGGGGCGCCAATATCCATGGCCCCTTCCTAGGCTATGAATATCAGCCCGCAGCTGTCTGCCTAGCCTGTCTGGCTATAAATTATAGGGGGACCCCACGTCATTTTTTTTGGGGGGGTCCCCCTATTTTAATAGCCAGTGAAGGCTAGCTGCGGGCTGATATTCATAGCCTGGGAAGATCCATGGGTATTAACCCTTCCCAGGCTAGAAATATTGGCCCCGGCTGTCTGCTTTCCCCCTCTGGCGCAGAAAATTGCGCGGGAGCCCACGCCATTTTTTTTCCTATATTTTTTTTTTTTATTAACTATTGCGTTATTTTGTGTATGTATACGCGTGTGTGTCTTTAACTATTTATGTACCATTTTATCTATCTATCTATCTGTCTATCTATCTATCTATCTACTGGTATCTATTATCTATCTATGGCCGGCGTCACACTTGCGAGTGCGATGCGAGTAAGTCGCACGACTTTCTCGCATCAACACCCGGCACGGCCGCCCACTCTCGGACCCGAATGTGCGGCTGCATAGAAATACATGCAGCCGCACACTCGGGTCCGAGAGTGGGCAGCCGTGCCGGGTGTTGATGCGAGAAAGTCGTGCGACTTACTCGCATCACACTCGCAAGTGCGACGCCGGCCTATCTCTATCTGTGTGTGTGTAATGGAGTGTGGGTTGGACAAATGTAAAAGAGGAGGTTGGGCAAGAAATGACATCACAAATCTTTTTTTTTTTTTGTTAAACAACATATCTTTATTTAGCTGTAAAAACCGCATACAAAACCGCATGAGAAAAAACGCATCAAAACCGCACCAAAAAACGCATCAAAACCGCGTCAAAACCGCGTCAAAAACGCGCCTGCGGTTTCTGCCAAGAGGTGCGGTTTCGGCGCGGAAAAATCCGCAGGCAAATCCGCAATGTGTGCACAGGCCCTTAGTGATATTTATTGGTATCATTTATACACATACTGTGTTGATTCCACTTCTGGTTAAGTACAATAAACATGTGCGAGAAAAGGGACACACAAGTACAGAAGGAGAGAGGACCCTGCCCACGAGGGCTCAGTCTATATCTACATATATATCTATGTATCTATCTATAGATATATCTATCTATCCCATATCTATCTATCTATAGATCTAGATAGATTATAGATAGATAGATGTGGGATAGATAGATCTATCCCACATCTATCTATCAATCTGTCTATCTATTCCACATCTATCTATCTATCTATCTATCTATCTATCTATCTATCTATCTATCTGTCTGTCTGTCTGTCTGTGTGTGTAATGGAGTATGGGTTGGACAAATGTAAAAGAAGAGGTTGGACAATAAATGACATCACAAATCTTTTTTTTCGTTAAATAACATATCTTAATTTAGCTTACAAAAACGCATACAAATCCGCATGAAAGAAAACGTAAGAAAATCCGCATCAAAAATGCATCAAATTCGCATCTGCGTTTTCTGCCAAGAGGTGCAGATTCTGTACAGCAAATTCTGCAGGCAAATCTGCAACGTGTGCACATACCCTTAGGTTTTTGGAGGGCATACAGGTGGAGTCAGAGGGTTATATCATACCTCCCAACCATCCCGAATTGAGTGGGACAGTCCCAATTCTAACCCTCCCACCCACTGTCCCGGTCGGGACATTATGTTTCCCGCAGTGAGAGAAGCCACCACGCCCCCCATGCACCCTATCCTCGCCCTCCCAGTTCTCCACTTCAGCTTCTTACAGCAGAGCAATGACGTTGCTGTGCTGTCCTCTTATGTGCGAGCAGGACCTGTGATGAGGTCACAGGAGGGGAGGAGTTAGGTGTCACATGGTCAGGTTCGTCAGTGTATGCAGGTCTCTGCTATGCTGGTTGTCATGGTGCTGGATGAGGGTAAGTTTATGTGCGGGGTCAGGAGGGGTTTACAGTGTGGATGTAGCAGAGTTGTGTGTGTGCGAGGTGTACGGAGCGGAGCCGTGTGCGCGAGGTGTACGGAGTGGAGTCGTGTGTGTACGAGGTGTACGGAGTGGAGCCGTGTGTGTGCGAGGTGTGCGGAGCGGAGCCGTGCGTGTACGAGGTGTATGGAGCGGAGCTGTGTGTGTACGAAGTGTACGGAGCGGAGCCGTGTGTGTACGAGAGAAGAAGGCGAAACGTGCGCGTCGGGGCAGAGGGGACAGGACTCTCAGCATTTGATCTCAACTGCCAGAATTCAGGTACGATACTCAGCACTTTAATGGCTCCATTGCGTTGTTATATGCAGTGATCTAGACTGTTCCAGCCGAATATGAGACAGGGTCAGGCTTAACCCCCGTTTAAACATTATTGGTTGTGATAGTCCCACTGGCTGGTTTACACTTATGGAAATATGATCCCAGCATATGATATACTTAAGTGGTGGGACATAGATTTCGTGTCAGGGAATTGGACTTTCTCACAATCGTTTCTACATTTATTAAGGGGCAGATAGCAGTAACCCAAATCTAAGGGTGGGGAACTGGATAAATAGCTGCGATATATGGAATTTGAGCTAATGTGAATGAGTGTCTACAAGGCAGATATTTGATATACAAGAGTCTGAAATGTCCTGGAGTCAAATCTTGCATCCTTTTTTGGTGTTTATATGTGTTTGATAATTTAATTTTTTATGGAATAAAGTTGAATTGTGATATTCAAAAAAACTTTTTTGGAAAAATTTATTTATATGCTTAAACAGATCCCGGTTAGATTGTGTACTGGGACTTTGGTGTTTATGGTTGAAGTGGAAGCATAATATTTAGCTATCAGGTACTAACTCAAGGGAGGTAATATAACAATTTTATAAAAAACAGCTTCTCTACATGTCTGACAGTCATTCCATTCCAGTGTCAGTTGAATTCCAACCAGAGTACACCTCATTCTACTTAATGTGCTTCTGATTAGGTGATCACCTGAACCAAATCTTATTTAACGAAGGAAAGTATAAAAAACACTGCTGTGGTGTTCACAATCCTCTTGTAATAGGAAAAGCTGGATAGCAAAACAAGTGCTAGTAATATCTCAAAAGTAATAGGAATGAAAAAATAACTTTTAACCATGCCAAAGGAGTTGAAAAGAAAAGTCTTGAGTGAGGAAAAGAAAGTCTCAATTCTGGCTTTACTAGCAGAGGGATACAGTGAGCGTCATGTTGCCTCCATCCTTAAAATTTCTAAGACAGCAGTCCATTACAACAAGGTCAAGCAGCAGACATTGGGGACAACAAAGCTACAGACTGGCAGAGGGCAAAAACAACTTTCCACTGATCGGGATGACCGTCATCTTCTTCGAATGTCACTCAGCAACCACAGAATGACATCAAGTGACCTACAAAAGGAATGAAGGGCACGGCATGAACAGTTCGTAACAGGCTCCTAGAGGTAGGGCTCAAGTATGTAAAGCTAAAAAAAGCCTTTTATCAGTGAGAATCAAAGGAGAGACAGGCTGAAGTTTGCCAAAGACCATAAGGATTGGGCCATTCAGGACTGGAGTAAGGTAATCTTCTCTGATGAGTCTAATTTTCAGCTTTGCCCAACACCTGGTCGTCTAATGGTTAGACGGAAACCGGGAGAGGCGTACAAGCCACAGTGTCTTGCACCCACTGTGAAATTTGGTGGAGGATCGGTGATGATCTGGGGATGCTTCAGCAAGGCTGGAATTGGGCAGGTTACTCTTTGCAAAGGACGTATGAATCAAGCCGCATACAAGGATATCCTGGAAAAACATTTGATTCCTTCTGCTCAGGCAATGTTCCCCAACTCTGAGGACTGTTTTTTCCAGCAGGCCACAGCGCCATGCAACACAGCTAGGTCAATCAATGTGTGGATGAAGGACCACCACATCAAATCCCTGTCATGGCCAGCCCAATCTCCAGACCTGAACCCCATTGAAAACCTATGGAATGTAATCAAGAGGAAGATGGATAGTCACAAGCCATCAAACAAAGAAGAACTGCTTAAATTTTTGCGCCAGGAGTGGCATAAGGTCACCCAAAAGCAGTGTGAAAGACTGGTGGAAAGCATGCCAAGACGCATGAAAGCTGTGATTAAAAATCATGGATATTCCACAAAATATTGATTTCTGAACTCTTCCTAAGCTAAAACATTAGTATTGCTGTGTCTAAATGATTATGAACTTGTTTTCTTAGCATTATTTGAAGTCTGCAAGCACTGCATTTTTTGTTATGTTGACCATTTCTCATTTTCTGAAAATAAATACAAAATGTATTGCTTGGAAATTCGGAGACATGTTGTCAGTAGTTTATAGAATAAAAGAGCAATTTACATTTTACTCAAAAATATACCTATAAAGAGAAAATGAGACAAACTGAAAATTTTGCAGTAGTCCTTATTTTTTGCCAGAGCTGTTTGTATATGAGATCTATAAATATTTAATTTTTCATGTCACATTTGCCAAACAGAAAGAATGAGTCTAGTACTAGGTTTAATGGACAATGACATTTCTAAGTAATTAATAAAAATATTAGCAATTTTTTAAAACAATACATATGACATAAAAACCTGATTTAAACCTTGGGACATTATGGCATACTCCCTTTTGTGATACCTCGTATAAGGAAAATGAATCAACGTCTCCACAGAAAAAGACGGGAGAGGTAATTTCATTTAGGTTCAAATTTCCAATAATGGTACCACAAGAATAAAGAGCCATGAGTGAAAAGATTTGGCCACATTAAAATAATTTTAGGGGGTACAGTCAATGCTAAGACATTTAGGAGCCGATTAATTAATGGACACCGGTCTTAATGCAGGGTTCGCCCTAGTACAATGCACCAAATTCAGTAAGAGGTGCACGCCAATTAATCAGTGCATCTTCACAGTGACAGGTACTTTGCCAGAAAATGTCCTTACTGAACTTTAGAGGCTGGCATAGCGCACCCCACCCTGGCTCCTTCTTAGCTCTGCCCATTTTGGCTGAGCTGGACGAATCTGGCAAGAAAACACCAAACGTCACACTTTTTTTGCAATTCCCTGTGGCGCCAAAAATTTTTTCAACTTTTCAAATTATTTTAAAGAATCGGCCCCAATATGTGTTCATGTATTCTTTCTCAAGCATGTTTGGAGGGTTAGCTCGCTTTAATCTTTCTTTTACATCACTCACTTCATATACTTAAAAAGCTGCTCTCTCAGCTGCCTTGCCAGCTCCTTTCATGATATGGCCACAGTGGTGACATGACCGCTAGAAACCGGTAATGCATTGGAATAGTCCGTAAATGATTTTGTTTTCAGAGCCATCCACTCAGTTTCTACTGTTCATATCCCAGTAACATTTTCAGGCAAAGGCACTAAGGAAATAGTATAATAGCTCAAAAAGATCATACATGAATTAACGAAATGTCTCATTATACCTGGAGATAGAGTAATGAATAAGAATGGAAGTGCATTAAGGAAATGCACCGCAAAGCAAGGCTTTCGGAAGAACAGGGGTTGTGGGGTTGTAAATCTGGATGGAGCTTAATTGAACATTTGAACGCTCGCCCAGAAGGTTCACTATTTTTCATGGACAAACAACTTAGTCGTCTGTTTTGCAGCATGAGGACGATCATACTGTAGTAATAAAAAGGCAGTACAGCAAATATGCTGCTAGCAGAACACATGAAAAGTGAACACTGTGAGGAACTAAGCCGACTGCCACACGGTAGCCTGGGTATCACAGCTTCTGATCCCACCTCCGCCACCAAATGTGAGGGACGATCCCCTTTCCTCCCACGTCACCAATGGGACGTAACTCCACAGGTACAGCTCTCCGGCGCCCCCTTTGTCTCTCAGGTCAGTAAGGGAACTGCACCTAGAGCAAATGGCCACCGGGGAGGTTGTCCTGTTACCCACTGGGTATTCTAAGATTCGTGATTAGAGTAAAAGCATCAGCCCAAGATTAATTTTATGGTTTAATCGCCTTAAGAGCGCACTAGATAATTACAGAAATATACAGTAAAGCTATACAACGTAATTACAATGGATTTGCAGTCAGAGAAAAAATACAACGATAATGTACAAGGCTTAAAGGTATAAGCTATAGATCAATATTACCGGGTAGTATAGTCATGGGAAGGCAGGGGCTGTGCCGTTCCCAGGTACAGTCTTCAGTTGCTGGATAGTCCCTTGGTCCTTCCTAGACCATCTTCTTGGCTTCTGTGTCTAAAATGGAATGACCACCCTGTACATGGCTACAATTCTTAAACCTACTAGGCCCTTCCCTTTTGCTTTGAAGCACGCATATTAACTGGCCTGCAATTCATATGGAGCAGGAAATACTGGCCTGAGTTTGAGCTAGTTAGCATATGACTGACCATCTTATTCAGACACTGGCCTAGACCAATTAGCATGTTAAAGCCCTATTGATTCATAGTGGACATCAAAACTGGTCGTACTGAATATGCTAATAGGCACTGTGTAGTTAAAAGTCTGTGGCTGTGTGAACTGACAAAATGGAGGCTGGTATAGGCCCTATACAAAATGGTGGCGGTCCCGACCTCACACCTCCCTGCTTTTGAGGGCGCTAGGGGGTATCACATTCCTGTGTTCCCCCGTGCGCCCTACCGCACCCTCTCCTTGCCGGGACAACCCATCAGCGTTACCATGGCCCCTGCCTCTTTTGTGGCGAATGGTGAAGTGGTACTGTTGGAGAGCGGGGCTCCAACGTAGCAACCTCCCATTCGTCCCAGAGACCGTGTGTAACCAGCTGAGGGGGTTGTGATCTGTTTCCACGGTAAATTGGCGTCTGTACAAGTATGGCTGCAGACGCTGCAGGGCCCACACAATTGCCAGACATTCCTTCTCCATCGTGGAATAGGCCACTTCCCTCGGCAGGAGCTTCCTGCTCAGGTACAAAATGGGGTGTTCATGGCCCGTAGTGTCAACCTGGCTGAGCACAGCACCGAGGCCGAAGTCGCTGGCGTCGGTCTGCACTAAGAATGGCCGCGTGAAGTCGGCTGCCTGTAGTACAGGAGAACTAGAAAGGGCGGTCTTGAGCGCCTGGAAAGCTGTCTCGCAGGCGACTGTCCAGTCGACTGCGACGGGCAGCCTTTTCTTGGTGAGGTCCGTCAGGGGCTTGGCCAGGGCACTATAGTGTGGAACAAACCTCCTATAGTACCCAGCAGTACCCAAGAAGGACATCACCTGCTTCTTGGTCCTGGGGGTGGGCCAGGATGCGATGGCATCCACCTTCCCGGGCTCTGGCTTCAGAGCTCCCCCACCTACCGGTGTCCCAGGTAGTGGACCTCACTCATACCCAGCTGGCATTTTTCCGGCTTAATGGTCAAGCCTGCTCGCTGGATCCGCCCGAGCACCTGCGCCAGGTGCTCTAGGTGATCCTCCCAGGTGGGACTGAAGATGGCAATGTCATCCAGGTACGCGGTCGCATACCCTTCCAGTCCCTCGAGCAGCGTGTTGACCATCCGCTGAAAAGTGGCAGGGGCATTCTTCATGCCGAAGGGCATCACCGTGGACTCGTACAGTCCGAATGGGGTGATAAAGGCAGAGCGTTCCCGTGCCCTAGGGGTCAGGGGAATCTGCCAATACCCCTGCTCAGATCCATGATGGTCAGGTACTTGGCCCCGGCCAGCTGGTCGAGCAGGTCATCGATGCGCGGCATTGGGTACGCATCGGTGACCGTCACAGCGTTGAGCCCCCGTAGTCCATGCAGAACCGCGTAGTTCGGTCCTTTTTAGGGACGAGGACTACAGGCGAAGCCCACGCGCTGTTGGACGCTTGGATCACCCCCAGCCTCAGCATCTCGTCTATCTCTTGGCGCATCTGCTGCTGCACCTCAAGAGAGACCCGATATGCTGAACGCCGGATTGGGGGGTGGTTGCCAGTGTCCACGTCATGGACTGCTGCCTCAGTCCTTCCGGGCAGGCTGCTGAACAGCTCCCGAAAGGGGTGCAGGGTGGCCCCCAGCTGGGACCGTTGGTCCTCCGAGAGCTGGTGGCCAACCCCCACATCCTCGATGGATCCACCCGCTTTGGCTTGGGTGAGCAGATCGAGGAGGGTTTCTGCCTCTCCTTCCTCTGGAAGGTTGCACACTGGGTGGGCATAAGCCTCCGCTCATGATGGGCCTTCATCATGTTCACATGGAAGCCTTCCTCCTTCCACGGGCGTGGTACAGGGTGACCAGGTAGGTGACGGCGTTGAGCTGCTCGTGCACGAGGTATGGACCCTCCCAGGCCGCCTGAAGCTTGTTTTGTGGTACGGGGACCAGTACCCACACCTTTTGACCCACCTGGTAGGTCCGCTCACAAGCATTCTGGTCGTTCCATCGCTTCTGGTCAGCCTGAGCTTGGGCCATATTATCATGCACCAGCCGCGTCAAGGCCATCATTCGGTCCCGGAAGCGCACGACATACTCAATGACCGACACTCCAGGGGTGGCTAAATCCCCTTCCCACGCTTCCTTCACCAGAGCAAGGGGCCCCCGTACACGTCGCCCGTACAGGAGCTCAAAGGGGGAGAACCCCGTTGAGGCCTGTGGGACCTCCCGGTAGGCAAACAGCAGGTGGGGGAGATACCGCTCCCAGTCTCTCCCGTGGGAGTCGACCAACATCTTCAGCTTCTGCTTTAAGGTGCCATTGAACCGCTCACACAAGCCATTGGTCTGTGGGTGATACGGGCTGGCCACCAGATGTTGCACCTGTACCTGCTTACAGAGAGACTCCATCAGCTGCGACATGAACTGGGTCCCTCGGTCGGTGAGCATTTCCTTGGGAAACCCCACTCTGGAGAAAATCTCCAGTAAGGCAGTGACAACTTTGTCGGCCCGAATGGACAACAAAGCTACCGCCTCCGGGTACCAGGTGGCATAGTCCACTACCGTTAGTATGAAGCATTTCCCGGAGCGGCTGGGAGTGGACAGAGGTCCAATGAGATCCACAGCCACCCTCGAGAAAGGCTCTTCGATGATGGGCAGAGTTACCAGTGGGGCTTTGGGGCGCGGCCCCCTTACCCACCCTCTGACAGGTGTCACACGAACAGCAGTAGGCTATCACCTCGGTCCTCATTCCGGGCCAGTAGAAATGCTGAGCTAGCCTGGCCCTGGTTTTAGTGATCCCTAGGTGTCCGGCCATTGGAATCTCATGTGCGATCCGCAACAATTCCGCCCTGAACGGACGGGGTACCACTAACTGTCGGTCCCTGGGCCACGCCTCCGGTGAACCCTGCTGGACCGTTACCCGGTACAGCCGTCCCTGGTCCCAGACCACTCGCTTGCGGTCGGACTCCAGGGGAGGCTGTGCCGCCTGTTCCTTGAGAGTCTTCAGGCTAGGGTCAGCTTCCAACGCTGCCTGAAATCCCTGACTTGATGTGGCAAGAATCGATGAAACTGCCATGTCCTCTGTCAGTTCCCCGGGATCTGTCTCCTGGCTACTGTCTGACTCGGCAGCCACTTGGTCGGAGAGGGGGAAACCGTCGGACCTCCGCGAGGCTCCTTGGGCTTCAGCGCTCCCACTCCTGGTAACAGCGGCCACGACCGCTGAGACCACGGGTAGCGCCTGCTTTCCGTCGTCCCTGACCAAGTCGCCGGGTCAGGCAGAGTTCCCTGACTTCCTGACATCCCGGATGTGGGGAACTCCTGCCATGGGGTCTTACCTGGTGGCTCCTCTCCCGGGACGCCCCCTCCCCCCATGGCCTGTTCCTCTTCCTGCAGGGGCCCTAGACTCAGCAGGCTGGGTTCACTTAGGGGCCCTACACTGCCCATAGCAGCCCCTCCCTCCACCTCTGAGCTCTCCCCTACAGCCTCCTCACCTGTCCTCACTGTGAGCCCTGTGTGTGTAGTGTCAGTGCATGGCTTACCATCAGGTTTCACTCCCTCCTCCACTGTTGGAGGCACATTCAATGCATTAACATTAGCATTCACAGTAGAGTCATGACATTCTTGGGGAGCCGAACTTGGGGGTTCAGTGGCCACATACTGGGACACTAGCCGCCCCAAATCGGTCCCAAGCAACACATTTGCAGGAATATTCGGCGTTACTCCCACCTCCCGCATCCCCCTCCCGGCGCCCCAGTCCAAATACACCTTGGCAACGGGCAGTGCCGGTTCAACGCCTCCAATTCCGGAGACGGAAAGGGTTTTCCCAGGTACCAAGTCTTGAGGGGACACCACCTCAGGGCGTACCAGGGTTCGTTCAGCGCCTGTGTCCCGCAGTCCCATGACCGCTGAGCGGCCGATGGTGACGGGTTGGTAATTTTCCAGGGACATCCCACCACCCCCTCCCACACACAAAACAGTGGACGGTTTCTGGGACAGGGATGGGGCCTTCTGGCGCTGGGGACACGCAGCCTTAAAGTGTCCTGGCTGATTGCAATTATGACAACGTCTGGGTTCTGTTCCTGGCCTGGAGAGGGCAGCCGGGGGGTACACCCCTTGCACTCTGGGGGCTGGATATGGGGCTGGGGCAGGATTGGGCTTACCCCCTCTCCAGGTGCTGCTGGCAGGCTTCTTTGGCTCCGGCGCCCTGTTGTTGGCATACTCGTCTGCCAGGGCGGCTGTAGCAGAAGCCCCCTTTGGTTTCCGGTCACGGAGGAACTGCTGGAGGTCCTCTGGGCAGTTCCACAAGAATTTCTCCATGACAAACAGTTCCTGGACCTCCTGGCGGGTAGTGAGCTCCAGACCCGAGGTCCAGTGCTCCGCAGCTCTCAGCAGGGCCCGCATGTGGTCGGTCCAGGTGTCCTTTGAACCCTGCTGCAGGCTCCTGAACTTCCTGCGGTACGACTCCGGGGTGAGGTTGTTAGTGCTGGATCAGGGCCACTTGATGCTGTTGTAGTCCTGCTCCTCCCCGGCAGGTAAGCCCCCCAAAACTTCCAGGGACTTACCCCTCAAACGGGGGGTCAGGTACCTTGCCACTGATCCGGGGCCAGATGATGTTGGAGGCAAGTCCTCTCAAAAGCCAGCAGAAAGGAATCCAGGTCTCCATCCTTTTCAAGTAAGGGAAAGTCCTCCGCCCGGACCTTGGAAGCCCTTGTCTCCGGTGGGCCTGGTGCGTCCAGCGGGGGCCCGTGCTGAGCCATCTCCAGTCGGTGCCGGCGCTCTGCAGCTTCACGGCGTTTTGTAGCCTGCAACACACGTTCTGTATGCTCCCGCTCTGCTGCTTCACGGCGTTCTGTATGCTCACGCTCTGCTGCTTTCTCTGCCGCCACCAGGAGTCTGTCATAGGCAGCGTCATTACCAGCCTCGAGCTGTGCCATAGCCGCTTTGAAAAGGGCCTCCGATCTGGACAGGCTGGGATGGGCAGGGTGTGGACAGTCCACTGTGAGACTGAGCACGGGGGTCGGGCTCCTTGGGGAGCCCTGGCTGAGCTCCCCCTCATCGGTATCGAACCCTCATAGACCACAGCATTGGCCTCCCCCTTTGCCCTACTCCTGGTGCCTTCCGCCATCTTGGGAACCTTTGGTTACTGACACAGCCGCAACCCTGACCTTGCACACAACTTATTATATTTACACTCTGACCGTCTAGTGCTGGGCTGACCTTAAGACCCCAGCAGTGAAAGTACCGCTGGTAGTCTCTAGTGTCTGGGAGTAGGGGTCCCACGCACACTATTACTCTGATCCCACCGCTGCCACCAATTTGTGAGGAACTAAGCCGACCGCCACACGGTAGCCTGGGTATCACAGCTTCTGATCCCACCTCCGCCACCAAATGTGAGGGACGATCCCCTTTCCTCCCACGTCACCAATGGGACGTAACTCCACAGGTACAGCTCTCCGGCGCCCCCTTTGTCTCTCAGGTCAGTAAGGGAACTGCACCTAGAGCAAATGGCCACCGGGGAGGTTGTCCTGTTACCCACTGGGTATTCTAAGATTCGTGATCAGAGTAAAAGCATCAGCCCAAGATTAATTTTATGGTTTAATCGCCTTAAGAGCGCACTAGATAATTACAGAAATATACAGTAAAGCTATACAACGTAATTACAATGGATTTGCAGTCAGAGAAAAAATACAACGATAATGTACAAGGCTTAAAGGTATAAGCTATAGATCAATATTACCGGGTAGTATAGTCATGGGAAGGCAGGGGCTGTGCCGTTCCCAGGTACAGTCTTCAGTTGCTGGATAGTCCCTTGGTCCTTCCTAGACCATCTTCTTGGCTTCTGTGTCTAAAATGGAATGACCACCCTGTACATGGCTACAATTCTTAAACCTGCTAGGCCCTTCCTTTTGCTTTGAAGCACGCATATTAACTGGCCTGCAATTCATATGGAGCAGGAAATACTGGCCTGAGTTTGAGCTAGTTAGCATAAGACTGACCATCTTATTCAGACACTGGCCTAGACCAATTAGCATGTTAAAGCCCTATTGATTCATAGTGGACATCAAAACTGGTCGTACTGAATATGCTAATAGGCACTGTGTAGTTAAAAGTCTGTGGCTGTGTGAACTGACAAAATGGAGGCTGGTATAGGCCCTATACAAAATGGTGGCGGTCCCGACCTCACAAACACCTAAAGTCATAAATCATACAAGTTCTTTTACTTCATGGCCTTTTATTTAAATATTTCTAATGACCAGGCAAAAGAGTATTTTTTCATTATCTATATACCAATAATTCACTCCTTTATGGAGGACTTGTCACATGCCATAAATATATAATTTATTATTGGTGTAAATGCTGCTGTTCTCCTGAATTCTGCCTCGTTTTTCTTTTGTTCATGTGTCTCTCCATTCTTCTATTCACTTTTTGTAAATCTAGTCTTTTTAGCCAAGTGGGCATGGTCCTTCTGTGGGAGTCTTTTTGAGGAACATGCCCAGTTGTCTAAAAAAGCTAGATTTAAATAGAGGGAGGAGAGGACAGTATCTCAGGAACAACAGACAATGCCAGATTCGGGAAAACAACGCCATTTACACCATGTAAAAATGGCATACAGTAAAGTTTGAACACACCTGTTCATAAATTGGTTTTCGTTATTCTTATTAGAATGTTTACTCTTCAGAACCACGGAAAAGTATATATGGAAACAAGGAGTAAAGAAATGTGTGAAACAAACCAGAATGGCTTGAACGGCCATGGTTTTGTTGCCGTCAGCCTGAATCCATAATGTGCACATTCCAATAGGAACAAGAAAATCCATTGCATTAATAGATGTGGCCAAACTTTTGACTGGTACTGTATTTAGGGAAAGTAGCAGGTCCTTTTTAAAAGAGAATGTGTGCATCCACTATTGATGAAAGTATGAACTGTCAGTTAAACGTGTTGTCTACAGTAGTTAGAAATACATTCAGATGTGTTCCAAATATTAATAGTAAGAACTTACTAACATATTTTTATTTTGATGTGGGAAAAAGAGAAGGGGGTTGGTTTAATTTTTGAAATTAGCAAGTCAGCCAGACAGCTCCCACCATAATCCGCCATAAAGGAGTTGGCCACTGAGTGTTTTTATTGATCAGCTTTTAGAGACAATCAATATCTGATTAGTGGAAGTGTAGTTGAATACAATTTGTTTTTTTTATACTGGGATCCCAAATAATCCTGCAAAGCTCCATAAGCTCATTTTGTTTATATGGTGTGTTCATATGCTACATATTCAAGGCTCTACACATTCTACATTATAGCATCCCAAAATACAATATAAAATGTTAGGCGTCGAGATCCTGCCGCTGCACAAGGGGAATCTCGAGCCATGTCCTCTGTGGTCTCCCTTTTTTCTTCAGCTACAGAGGATCCTGCTCAGCGAAGACGTCGGTCCCAGCATCTTGCTCAGGCTAATGCTATGCGTTTGGTTGCTGCTGTTGCCCCAGGTTTAGCTACAGCAACCAGCATTAGTCAGCGGCGAGCAAATGTTCCTGGGACTAAGTCCTGCTTTTCTCCATCTGAGCATGCCTGTGAGAGGTCACATGCTCAGGTCCAGGGCCGGCTCCAGGTTTTTATGGGCCCCGGGCAAAAGAGTCTCAATGGGCCCCTTTAACACAGACCACGATTCGTGATGCACAGATACGGCAGAGAAATATGGGTATAGTACAGTGCCAGATTTCACTTCTTACATTACATGAGTGATATCTATTGTAAATTCTACAATAGCTCAGAAACCGGACATTACAGTCCTCCATACAGTATTATGGGCACCACATAGTCTCCCCCTCATCACCCATATAACACCCCATGCAGGATGTCACCCCCCCATACACCATATAATGCTCCATACAGGATACTGGTCCCCATATAATGCTCCATACAAAATATGGAGCTCTCCTCTGCACTGCACTGCGCTCTGCATTGTTACGGCTCAGGAGAGGCCGTATCACCTCCCCATCACCTCCATCATGGCCTTTCTCCCATCACCTCTATCAATACCTTCTCCCCATCACCTCCATCTCTGCCTTCTCCCATCACCCCCATCATTGTCTTCTCCCCATCACCTCCATCATGGCCTTCTCCCCATCACCCCCCATCATTGCCTTCAAGTTCTCCCCATCACCTCCAATGCTTTCTCCCCATCACCTCCATCAATGCCTTCTCCCCATCATTGCCCTCTCCTTCACCTACACACAGCAACATTCACCTATCTGCACATTCACACACACACAAACACCCCTCACTTGTCCGGCATCCGCGCTCTCTCTGCCACAGCCGGCCGCTGAATGATGACATCATCCAGCGGCGCTGCTGTCATAGGAAGAGCGGGCGCCCTGCAGAGGGAGCCTGGAGCTGCGGATTGTGGAGGCACGGGGAGAGGTGAGTATTGTGCCGGGGCCCTGAGCAAGCGGGGTGGGCCCAGTGGCGGCTGTTATGTAACGGTAGCTGAGGAGTGCAGGTAAAAAAGGAAATACACCAGAGCAGTTGGAATCTATGAGATTGCAGTACCCTGACTAACCACCGCAACTAGAGGCAGCCGTGGAGCGTTCCTACGTTGGTCCTAGACGCCTCGTCACAGCCTGAGAAACTAACTACACCTAAAGATAGAAAGAGGAAAGCTATCTGCCCCGGAGCAGAACCCCAAAGATAATAGAAAGCCCCCAAACATGTAATGGCGGTTAGACAAGAGGAAATACTGACACAGAAAGAAAATAGTATGAGCAAACGCTGGGGCCCAAACTATCTAAATAGAAAAGGACAGGAAGGGTACTTACTGCAATCTCAGAAAACCCTGAAAAAACACCAACTCTACTAATTTCAAAATCACCTGAGATCACACGACCTCTACCACCCAAACTAGTTCTCCGGTGCAAAAAAAAATCAAAACAGCAGCCACTGAAAAAAAACTGGAAAAAGCAAAAGTACAAAACACAGTGGCTGGACTAAACTGAGAGGGCAAAAGCCCCCACAGAAGTGCAGGACAAAATGCAAAAATATAGCAAAAACACACAATAAGAAATTGTCTTATCTGATAGCAGGAGATGCAGACACGACACAGCAGGCTACAAGGGAAACTGGAAAGAAGGATTCAGACCAGAACAATTGATCACCGGCAACCCTGATGGGAAAATGACTCCCTTATATAAGACCAATCAGTAACACCTGATTCCCAGTCCTCACAATCCTCACTAGTACCGCTTGTAACCACCAGAGGGAGCCTCTGCTCAGAACTCATCTCAAACCCATTCACAACAGTACCCCCCCTTGAGGAGGGGTCACCGAACCCTCATTTGTGCAACCAGGTCGGTCAGGATGAGTTCTATGATACGCACGGATAAGTCTCCTAGCATGGATGTCCGAAGCAAACACCCAAGAATTGTCTTCCTGACCATAACCTCTCCATTTAACCAAATACTGGAGTCTTCGTCTAGAAAAACGAGAATCCAATATTTTCTCAACCACATACTCCAGATTGCCCTCAACCAAAACAGGGTCAGGAGGCACAGCAGCAGGAACCACTGGCTCAACAAACCTCTTCAACAAGGACTTGTGGAACACGTTATGGATCTTAAATGTCCCTGGAAGAAGCAAACGAAAAGAAACAGGATTAATAATCTCCATGATCTTATAAGGTCCAATGAACCTAGGCTTAAATTTAGGAGATGCTACTCTCATAGGAATATTCTTTGAGGACAACCAGACCAAGTCCCCCACTTTAAACCGAGGACCATCAGTCCTATGCCGGTTAGCAAACCGCTGGGCCTTCTCCTGAGAGAGGGACAACCTCTCCACTACCTGGTCCCAAATCTGCTGCATACGCTCAACAACAGAGTCAACACCTGGACAGACAGAAGCCTCCGTCTGTCCTGAAGAAAATCGAGGGTGAAACCCAGAATTACAGAAAAACGGAGACATCAAAGTGGCAGAGCTAGCCCTATTATTAAGAGCAAACTCAGCCAAAGGCAAAAAAGAGACCCAGTCATCCTGATCAGCAGACACAAAGCATCTTAGATAAGTCTCCAATGTCTGGTTTGTTCTCTCAGTTTGACCATTGGTCTGAGGATGAAATGCCGAGGAGAAAGACAATTGAACACCCAGTTTAGAACAAAAAGTCCTCCAAAATCTGGAAACAAACTGGACTCCTCTGTCAGACACAATGTTCTCAGGAATGCCGTGTAAACGAACCACGTGCTGAAGGAACAACGGCACCAATTCAGAGGAGGAAGGCAACTTAGGTAATGGCACAAGATGTATCATTTTGGAAAACCTATCACAAATTACCCAGATGGTGGTCATTCTCTGAGAAACAGGAAGATCGGAAATGAAATCCATAGAGATATGGGTCCATGGTCTCTTGGGCACAGGCAATGGCATCAACAAACCACTAGAGCGAGAGCAAGGCTTGGAGCGAGAGCAAGTCCCGCAGGACTGCACAAATTCCCTGACATCGCGAGACAAGGTAGACCACCAAAAGGACCGACTAACCAAGTCTCTGGTACCAAAAATTCCGGGATGCCCAGCCAATGCGGAACAATGAATCTCAGACATCACACTCTTCTTCCACTGGTCCGGGACAAACAATTTTCCAACAGGGCAGCGCTCGGGCCTATCCTCCTGACACCCCTCCAGAGCAAGTCTCAAATTGGGCGAGATGGCGGAAAGAACTACACCCTCCTTCAAAATAACAGAGGGATCAGATAGCTCAGGAGAGTCCGCAAGGAAACTCCTCGAGAGGGCATCCGCCTTAACATTCTTAGTGCCAGAAGAAAGGAAACCACAAAATTAAAACGTGTGAAAAACAAGGCCCACCTGGCCTGTCTAGGATTGAGTCGCTTGGCAGATTCCAGATAGACCAGATTCTTATGGTCCGTAAGGACCACCACCTGATGTTTGGCTCCCTCCAGCCAATGTCTCCACTCTTCAAAAGCCCACTTCATGGCCAATAACTCCCGATTACCCACGTCATAATTACGTTCAGTAGGAGAAAATTTTCGAGAGAAAAAGGCACAAGGGTTACTTTTAGAGGTCTCTGGATCTTTTTGGGACAAAACGGCACCTGCCCCAATTTCAGAGGCATCAACCTCCACCTGAAATGGCAGAGAAACATCAGGCTGCCGTAGAACAGGAGCAGAAGTGAATCTCTGCTTAAGTTCCTGAAACGCAGAGACTGCCTCAGGAGGCCAATTCACCACATCAGAACCCTTTCTGGTCAAATCAGTTAATGGTTTAACAATAACAGAGAAATTACCAATAAATTTACGATAAAAATTGGCAAAACCCAAAAATCTCTGAAGAGCCTTTAATGAAGTAGGTTGGACCCAATCACAGATGGCCTGAACCTTGACCGGGTCCATTTCAATAACAGATGGGGACAAAATGAATCCCAGAAATGAGATCTTCTGTACGCCAAAAAGACACTTTGATCCCTTCACATACAGAGCATTCTCTCTCAAAATCTGGAATACAGTTCGAACATGTTTCACATGAGAGTCCCAGTCATTAGAAAAAATCAAGATATCATCCAAATAAACAATCAGAAACTTGTCCACAAAATCTCTGAAAATGTCATTCATGAAGGACTGGAAGACGGAAGGAGCATTAGTGAGCCCAAAGGGCATCACAAGGTACTCAAAATGCCCTTCAGGGGTGTTAAATGCCGTCTTCCATTCATCCCCGTGCTTAATGCGAATAAGGTTATACGCCCCCCTGAGGTCAAGCTTGGTAAACCAAGTAGCGTTTTTCACCCTGGAAAACAGGTCAGAAATCAAGGGTAACGGGTATTGATATTTCACAGTAATATTGTTCAAGAGACGATAATCAATACACGGCCTTAATGAACCATCTTTTTTGGCCACAAAGAAAAAACCGGCACCTAAGGGTGAAGAGGATGGTCTGATATGACCCTTCTCCAATGATTCCTTGATATAAGACCGCATAGCGTCATGTTCAGGTACAGACAAGTTAAAAAGGCGACCTTTAGGGAATTTACTACCTGGCACTAATTCAATAGCGCAGTCATAGCTCCTATGGGGAGGCAGGGATGCAGATTTACTTTCGCTAAACACATCAGAAAAATCAAACAAAAAGTCAGGAACATCCTCAGCCTGGGGGGAGGCAGAAAAAACAGGAGTGTTGGTATTAACACATTGGCAGCCCCAACTGGTTACAGACACAGATTTCCAATCCAAAACAGGATTATGAGACTGTAACCAAGGGAAACCCAGCACTATAATGTCATGCAGATTATATAGAACCAAAAATTTGCAGCACTCCTGGTGATCAGGTTCAACCCTCATTATCACCTGAGTAGAAAACTGGGGTTTATTCTCAGCCAAAGGGGTAGAATCGATCCCCAGTAAAGGAATAGACTTCTGTAGGGGTATCAAGGGAAACCCACAACGTTTAGCAAAATCATAATCCATCAGGTTAATAGCTGCTCCAGAATCAACGAAAGCCTGAGCAGAAAATGAGGACAGAGAGCATATCAGAGTGACAGTTAATAAAAACTTAGTCTGAACACTACCCAAGACAACTGAGCGTGCAAAATGTCTTCCCCGCTTAGGGCAGACTGAAATAGCATGAGAGGCATCACCACAGTAGAAACATAACCCATTGCGCTTTCGAAACTCATGACGCTGTGCCCCAGACACCACTCCATCACACTGCATGGGCTCAGCAGCTGGCTCACAAGGCAACACTATTCCACGCATACTTCTCCGCTCACGCAAACGTCTGTCAATTTGAATCGCTAATGACATAGAATCATTGAGACCAGAGGGGACAGGGAATCCCACCATTACATCCTTTACATTATCCGACAGACCCTTCCGAGAAAGGGCCGCCAAAGCGTCGTCATTCCATTTGGTCAGGACTGCCCACTACGGAATCTCTGACAGTATAACTCAGCGTCATCAAGCCCTGATTTAATGCCAACAAGGCTTTTTCAGCTTGATCAGTGACATTAGGCTCATCGTACAATAACCCCAAAGCCTGAAAAAATGCATCAACATCACTCAAAACAGGATCCCCAGGTATCAGGGAAAAAGCCCAATCCTGAGGATCGCCGCGCAGGAGAGAGATGATAATTTGAACCTGCTGCGCTGCGTTTCCTGAGGACTTAGATTTTAAGGCAAGAAACAATTTACAATTATTTTTGAAATTCTGAAACTTAGCTCGATCCCTAAAAACAAATCTGGCATGGGGATCCTAGGTTCCACAACAGGCAACCCAGCAAGATAGGTAGCAATACTCTGAACCTCAGTGGCAAGCTGATCCACATGGCCAGACAACTGTGCAAACTCCATTGAGAGAAAAGATCCTCCCCAGCACCCAGAGATACAGAGGGAAAAAAAAAAAAAATGCAACAAACAGAAAAATATCTCTGACAACTTTTCTTCCTTCAAAATATTTTTTCCCTTCTGTGAGAACCATACAATTTTTATGGCCGGTGATACTGTTATGTAACGGTAGCTGAGGAGTGCAGGTAAAAAAGGAAATACACCAGAGCAGTTGGAATCTATGAGATTGCAGTACCCTGACTAACCACCGCAACTAGAGGCAGCCGTGGAGCGTTCCTACGTTGGTCCTAGACGCCTCGTCACAGCCTGAGAAACTAACTACACCTAAAGATAGAAATAGGAAAGCTATCTGCCCGGAGCAGAACCACAAAGATAATAGAAAGCCCCCAAACATGTAATGGCGGTTAGACAAGAGGAAATACTGACACAGAAAGAAAATAGTATGAGCAAACGCTGGGGCCCAAAACTATCTAAATAGAAAAGGACAGGAAGGGTACTTACTGCAATCTCAGAAAACCCTGAAAAAACACCAACTCTACTAATTTCAAAATCACCTGAGATCACACGACCTCTACCACCCAAACTAGTTCTCCGGTGCAAAAAAAAAATCAAAACAGCAGCCACTGAAAAAAAACTGGAAAAAGCAAAAGTACAAAACACAGTGGCTGGACTAAAACTGAGAGGGCAAAAGCCCCCGGAGGGGACCCAGAAGGCCCCCACAGAAGTGCAGGACAAAATGCAAAAATATAGCAAAAACACACAATAAGAAATTGTCTTATCTGATAGCAGGAGATGCAGACACGACACAGCAGGCTACAAGGGAAACTGGAAAGAAGGATTCAGACCAGAACAATTGATCACCGGCAACCCTGATGGGAAAATGACTCCCTTATATAAGACCAATCAGTAACACCTGATTCCCAGTCCTCACAATCCTCACTAGTACCGCTTGTAACCACCAGAGGGAGCCTCTGCTCAGAACTCATCTCAAACCCATTCACAACAGGCGCGCTGGCACCGCTCTCCTCTGCTGATGGGCGCCGGGGTGCCCGACAGCAAGTGGGCCCCTCGCCTGCTCAGGGCCCCGGCACTTGCCCGGGTATGCCGGGTGCTGATGCCGGCCCTGCTCAGGTCCTCAAGCAGTTCGGATTGGGCCATCAGCAAGGTCCTGGAAGGCTGTGGTTATGAAAGGATCGCACAGCCGTGCGCTAGTATAAACCATGTGGTGTGTGTGAGTGAGTGGATACGCTACCACTCTGTGTATGCACATGTGTTTGGGCCGAGAACCTTCCGCACTGTCAGTGTGTATGATCGCCTAGTCTTCCTTAGTCAGGCAGGATTTTACTCGGCTTGACCTAGCGCCTGTCTCGGCCACGTGTGCTGCTTAGCACGGGTTGTTTACAAGGCACAGTCAATCCACGTGCTCTGGCACACATCTTTTGGTACCGCTCTGCAGTCAGTTGAGCTGTCACTCTTGTTTAGCGCCAAACCCTGGTGTGCCTTAGTTAGATGTATTTAACTACCACTCAGCACCAAGTAGTGGCATCGCCTGTGTGACACCATGCGCATTGTGGGTCTGGTCAGACTCAAGACCCTGCGTTCTAGGAGTTGAGCCTAGAGACCTCACTCGCGCCATATCAGTTGTGTCCTGTGACATGTAACAGGGAACAGCGTTCTATTATTTTGTTGCTGCAGCTCTGTGAAGCAACAGAGTTCGCCGCTGCTCATACCGCTTGACATCTAACCCGCGTGTTGTCGGCGTTCAACCGCCGCCTTGTTCCACCATTGCTTAACAGCAGGTTCAATCTCTGCCCGGTGGACATCGGGTTGCGAACGCACCTTATTATTATTATATATATTTCATTTGGAGCGTTCTGCCAACCCTAACATAAAATATATCAGAAAATAGGATAATCTATTAGCAATTCATTCTTGCAGTCAGAGAATTCTAAGATTCAGCAGGCTTCTAAGTACTGGACTGTAACGACCACAGCAGTTTTCATAGACAAGACAAATGTGGGTAATATAGAGCCTTTTCTAATAGCATATAACACTATACACACCATCTTTCTCAAATTATAGACATTGATGAGAGATGTTAGAGAATAGAGATATGGTATAATATACATCTCAGATTTCAATGCATACTGTAGAATGAATGTACCATATTTTTCGGATTATAAGACGCACTTTTTTTTCCCCCAAATTTGGGGGAAAATGGAGGTGCGTCTTATAAAGCGAATATACCTTACCGGCCGCAGTGGAGCAAGGGTCCCAGGGTCGCTGCTAGTGGAGGCAAGAGTGGATGCGCAGAATTTTCATGGAGTCCACCGCATAGTAAATCATGGAAGTGCTGGGGCTCTGGGCTTTCATAAAAGCCCCAGCACCACCGAACACCCGCAGCGTTGCACATCTGAACTTCACCTCATCCCACCCTGCGGCCTGCAGCAATGCTCCACTCTTGCCTCCTCCAGCAGCAACCCTGTACCCTGCTCCACGACGGCCTGCATCACCGAACACCCGCATCGTTGCACAACCGAACACCCCTTTCTCCCAGTCTGGGGTCCGCAGCATCGCCCCACTCCTGCCTCCACCAGCAGCGACTCTGGGACCCCACTTCACTGCAGCCACGGCCCCCTGGTAAGCAATAAGACGCATGGATTGTAAGAAGCACCACCATTTTATTAAAAAAATATTTTTTTCCTATTTTTCTCCTCAAAATTTGGGTACGTCTTATAATCCGATGCGTCTTATAAACCGCAAAATACGGTATATAAACCCCATGCGGTCACTGCCAGCTCCACAATAGCAAAGGAACTACTAGCTGCCGCCATCAATTGTTTATACAGGCTGATTGAATACCTGTTACATGTAGCATATGGCTTCAGGGGTGCGGTTTACAGAGCAAAATGTACAGAGCTATTAAATTTTATATTTAGTCCAGAAAGGTAAGCAGTGTTTATAAAAATATACATGATACAAAATAAGCACAAAATAATACAGTATATACAATTACATGCAATAAAAAGGACTAATGAATAATATTACTAAATCTGGTCACGGAAATGGCTCAGAACTTAGTTGAGAGAAACACTCCGACTAGGAAAATAGACAGGACCCATAGAAAACTATGAACCGACAAATGTTACAGACCCAAATATTGCTTTTTATCAGCTCAAAGTTATGTCCACACAACTCCCATTGATGAGCTCATGTGGAGGCGAATTGTAGGATGTAGCCAAAGCAAGATAGAGAGTGGACGGCACCAGGATAACTCAGCCAACAATCCAATCGCTTGTCTATGGGGATTCTGATAGCTGACCCTTGGTAGTCAGACAACTGTGGGTATATGGTGCTCAGCACCCAGAAATATGCAGTATAAAAGGAAATGGGCGCACTAGAAATACAGCAGATGAAATAGGGGGGTGCGAATCGGTAGAAAGCAAGCAACTGGTGTATAAAGAAAAAGAACTACCGTAGTAACGCACACTCCACCATTGATATAAAGTGATACAAAAGATATCAAATTTATTGGTTCATAGAAGAGTGCAATAAAACATAATTAAAAACAGAGTGAATCTCATCCTGAGAGACCGCCTGGAAACAGAACTGGGGTATAGCAATACAATGCATATAATGATAATACGCCAATATAACAATAATGGTGTACAACAATTATAAATAATAATTAACAACAGAATAGGTGTGCAACAATAGTAAATAATAAACAGAAATATGTACAAATATTAATACATCCCCATCTGATAAATTGAGAGAACCTGTATGGACTCAAAAGAAGAGGAGAGAAAGTGCCAAATCAAAAGGCATGAGAAGAGAAAAATGCTCTGCTTAGAGCTGAATAATGCCAACAGATAATGTGACTATTGAAGGATGATAGTTACCCCAGAAAAAGACCTCATAATAAAGGCATAAGGAACCAGGCGGAAGGTCAGGACTAAGAAACACCACGGTCCCACGCGTTCCGCCGCAGCTTGTGCGGCTTCATCAGGGAAAGTGATGAGATCAAGAACCTTAGTGGTTTAAATACCTATGTGGGCATTCAAATGACGAGAAACAGCTGTGTGAAGAAGGAAGAGGTTAAGCCTGAACGGAAATGATGGGGCGTGACCCATATAGTGACGAGCAGGGGATGCAGACGTCTCTGCATCTATCCCATACAACGCGCATGCGTGCAGTGGAACGCAAAAATCATCCACTGGACCGCAAGCGCGGTGGCAGGTGTGTGAATGCGCATGCGCTAGGGGGGAAGGAGACACAAAGAACCGGCACTCAGCACTTGTAAGTGGCGAGCTGGAGATGCATTCAAAGCCACTTATATCACAATCATTCCATGAGGTTGTACACACAGGGAAGGCTGAAATGAATGATGGCATTCCCGGAAGAACCTGTATGGAGGTAATATATCAATTGCAAGAAAAAGGAAAATAAAAATAAAATATAAAAGATAATACAGTGGTAAATGAAAAATAAAAAAATAATAATAGAGAATGATAAATAAATAAAGAATAAAAAATGAAGAATGAAAAATAAATAATAATAATAATGAAAAATAAAAAATAAATAATAAAAAATAATAAATACTGAAAAGTGCAAAGCAAAACAAAACCAATAGGAAAACAAATAATAATATAGATAAAACAGTAATGCAAAGATAAATAAAAATTAATAATAGAAAATAAATAAAAAATAAAAAATAGTGAATGAATAAATAATACATTTATAAATAATAATTAGTGAAATAAATATAACCGGAATAAAATTAGCATGATCCTTTGAAGCAGAGGTTGAAAAGAATGCAATTAAGGAAAAAATAATGATTACCCCTAACTCAGCCACAGTAACAAGAGCCAAATTCCTTCTAGTTGAATATATAAGGAAATAATAATTGTCCATAGGATCCCATAATAGGGCCATAATGAATATGATCCTGGAAAACGAGCAAAGAGAGAGAACCTGAGTCCATACAGGTCGGGTTCTCAAATGTGCCTCTAGAACAAGATATATTCCCATTAGGCACCATAAACAACAAGAAGTACAGTCCATACAGGTAGACTAGTCACACCAAAGTAAATGATAATCCATAACCACCCCGACCAAGAACAAAGACCTACCCAATACAAAACCAATGGTATCGAAATTAAATAAATGGAGAAGTCAGACTAAGGAAATAAATGTAGGAGAGCCAGAGTCCGAGAATTGAGAGCCACGTTGGTGGAGCCAAGTTAGTAATATGATCCACATGATAAGTTTCATCCGATCCAATATCACTGGGTCCTTTGTAATTATATATAACCGCAGAAAGTCCAAGATCTTCTATATAAGCAATGGAGAAATACAGTTCCAAAGTTGAAGAGTGCCTGTTAACCCAAAAATCCAGAGAACAGAAGTTCCTCATTGAGACCTGTGGGGGTAGTAGAGTGAAGATTAAATATCCAACGAGATTCAACTTGTAGAAGTAATTTCTTGGACACCCCCCACGATTAGAGATAACAACCCTCTCCAAGCCAACTAGTTGAGTGCCAGTAATCCTGCCTTCATGTCGTGTTAAAAATGTGAGGCCACTGACGTAAGAGGCTTACCCTTCATCTGATCCACATGAGCCAGGTTAATTGTGGAAAGATGCTTCTGAATGCATCGCCTCAATTCTTGCGATGTTTGACCACATAGACCTGGGAACATGGACAGATAAGAGCATATATGACACAATTGGTTTTGCAATTAATGTAATTCCTCAGTCTGTGACTGGTTCCATCAAGGGGATTGACAAAATAGTCGCAAGTAGGATGCATATATGTGCATATCGTGCAGTTACCGCACGGAAATGAACCTTCAATGAAATGCCACGGTTCAGACGTGTAGTCTGTCGTTCGTAATGACTTTTGGTAAGCATGTCTTTGAGGTTTGATGCGCGCCTAGTCGTCAAAAGGCGTTGTGCACTAATTACCTTAGAGGTCTGTAGGTCCATGGAAAGAATGCTCCAATGTTTATTTAGAATATTTCTAATTTGGTC
>JARQOD010000001.1:307536780-307671194 GCA_033576555.1 Oophaga sylvatica | reverse complement strand
GCGTTCCAAATCGCCAAACAATTTTTGGCCCTTTTACAAAATGGGGAGAAAGTAAATGCTTGTGGTATGTCGGCATAGGAATCTGCATTTAAGGCTGAAATTTTTTGACCCCGCACGTCTGCCCCCGGGGAGCGTCATAGGCTGGTTTTTTGAGTAAAAATTTTAACCCGCGCTTCCCAATGGGAAAAATTTTTTGGCCCGGGGGATGGGGAATCTCCCCCTTTGTACTTTCGGGCATGAAATTTTGCATGCCCCCAATCTAAACCCGGAGCTTTTAGGCTATGTTTTGAAGGAAATTTTTAACCCCCCCCGTTCCAAATCCCCAAACAATTTTGGCCCTATTACATAATGGGGAGAAAGTGAATTTGGTGTATGTCCGGCTGGGAATTCTGTTTTTCGGGCAGAAATTTTTGCACCCCCGCACTTTCCGACCCCGGGAGGTCATAGGCTAGGTTTTGAGCGAAATTTTCCCCCGCGCATTCCAATGGCAATAATTTTGGCCCCGGGATGGAATCTGCAGTTGTACTTAGGGAGAAATTTTGCTGCCCCACTCTAACCCAGGAGCACATAGGCTATGTGTTGAATAAAAATTTTTTAACCCCCGCACGTTCCAAATCGCCAAAAAATTTTTGGGCCCCTTTCTAATAAATGGGGCGAAAGCTGAATGCTTGTGTGTATGTCGGATAGGAATCTGTTTACGGGCAGAAATTTTGCACACCCCCCTTTTCTCGACCCCGGGGGTCATGGGCTAGGTTTTGAGTCGAAATTTTAAACCCCTGCTTTTCCAAATCGGAAATAATTTTGGCCCGAGATAGGAATCTCCCCCTTTTGATTACGGGCATAAAATTTTTGCATGCCCGCAATCTAAACCCCCAGGAGCATCATGGTATGTGTTGAATAAAAATTTAACCCCCCGCAGTTAATCCCCAAATTTTTTCCCCTATCTTTTATGGGGGGAAAGTGAATATTGTATATAATTAATCATTACAATTGTTATAACTAACCGTAGTTAGGTATTTATGCCCTTGCAGCGCCGGGCTCTTCAGCTAGTAATATATAAAGTTACATATGTGATGACACTAGAATTGATAATAGTTTCAATCAATTGTCACTTTTCATGAGATCAAGCACTATATTAATAAGGAACTGAAATTCTAGCTGATGGTGATAAAAAAACAGTTTTAGCAGGAAATCGACCCCAAAAACAACTTAACAATATTTTGCTTAGGCAAAAAATTTCACTTATCACATACAATTATATTGCCGAAACTTGTAAGTAATAATTCAAAGCGGATTCATTCTTCTGTCCTTCACATAATATTTGGCTGCAGTTCAAAATAGTGTTTTCTGAAAAAGAGCCAAAGAAGCACCCGCATTGTGAACTGTAAAAAAATCTAAAATGTAAAAGTTCCATCATCCCCATTCAAACATTAGTCCTTTATTCCCACTGCCCTCAGATGTCTAGATGGCATATGTCATTTAAAACATTTCTTTTAATAGATCGATAGGGGTCATGAAAGTTTGTAAAGCTAAATCACAAGCCATTTTTTTGTAAACTACTAAAGAGAATATCTTGTCACATTCTGCAGTGAACTTTCCAATCATATGGCATGTCCTTCTGGCTCTTTCTTCCAGGCTGTCATTAAGATCTTACATCAGTGACCTCTGTAACAGACACTAGCAGACACTGTCTAATACTCATTAATGCAGGGAAAATGTAAGAATTTGTGCACATGGTCAGTAATTGGCAGCGCTTTGTACGCAGCACATATCCGCTGCGTCCAAAGACATCGCGCACACTGTGCATCGCGCCTATGGGAAGGCGATATCACATTTTTATACAAATCTAACATTTCTCTTGTACAATATGCAGCCATGGTAATTCTTTAAGTTGAGGCTCAGGCTATGTCTATTTACATCACTAGACACATAAGCTGAGGTTGTACAGAATAAACGGTATTGGCCGGAGCGCCAGTTCTTACATTGCCCTAGTTCCGGTTTTCACAAATGATTCCTATGGTATCCATCACCTTACCAGCAATCGCTATACAAGTGTTTGTAAGCCACTGAACTCATTACCGTACTTCCATACATATACCGTGTCTTTCTTGTCACACATTGATTAGTGACATATATCTAGGACCACCTCCACAAAATATTTCATAGGGACTACTCTCACTAAAAGGGAATACACTTTAGAAGTGTGAGTTCAATAGCCATACCTATTTTATTAATCTTATTTATAATATATTTCCATGACAATTTATAATTCATATTTGATACATAGTATTACCAATGACAAATTTAAGGAGGACCTGTCAAGAGTGGCCAGTTTTTTGCTGTTAAAGGGGTATTTTCAAGTTTAAAAGTCTTCCTCTATCCCATAGCTTCCCGATCTCCTGATCACTGAGATCCGCAACGGTCCCGATCACCGAGGCTCTGAAGAGCCCAGAACGATTGGAGTTGAGGTTGATAATTCGCACTGTCACATCATTAATTTTTGTGGAAGTGCTAAAGACCAGCTGCGCTCAGCTATCTCCAACCAGAGAGGAGAGCACATGATTGACCACCCCTCCATTTACACATGGCTGTTCACCACCCCGGTTCTTGAGATCGGAGGGGGCCCCCAATGATCGGGAAGTGATCCACGATCCCATAGATATGGGATAAATTCAAGCTTGAGACTACTTTAATTTATTCCCACTGTTCCCAAATATTCTGTTTATTTTTTACATGTACTATACAGTTCCAGAAATATTGGCCTTTTTTGTATAGTGCTAATTTTATGGTCTTTGCGAGATGGCGTAACTCACAGGGTGATAATGGCGAGCAGCTTAAAGATGTCACTTGTGGGGCAGTGCTGGTCTCTGCAGGCCGAGTATTCTCATCTTATAATGTGCACTAACAGTGCGCTCTGCTGCCAGCTTGTTACTTCTGATCAGAGCCAGAGAGAGAGCGCACTGTCACTGTGCATATTGCAGAGTGACTAGAACCTACTGAGCATCTGTTGGAATTGGCAACCAACACATGCTCAGTAGACCGGGGACTAGCCCAGCCCCTGAAACGGACTTCACTGATGATCCTTCGTTTCAGGGAGGGGGCAGCATGTCTGGCCAAGGCTGGGCCTAATGCCTGTACCAGAGATGAAACTTGATTTAGATCCTCAGTAATAATGTGTGAGTGTAATGTCATATGCAAAAGTCAGCATGCTGAATATGTATCTAGCATGCAACTGCACTTACAGTAATCCTCTCCTTATTATCAGGATATGCCATAAATGCCTGCTAGGGACAGATGCCACCTCACCTGGCACGCTCACCTATCAGGACAACGCATGTAGTTGCCATATACTGATTTATGGCGCTCCAACAGAACTCAATACGCAGAGATGCCTGTATGGCTTTCTCCGGGACTCCTGCATTGACAGTCAGCATGAAAATGTGAATGAGGGCTATCAAAGCTGGGACCCTCATCTATCAGGAGGGTATGGCATATTCTGCAAATATAACATGAACATTGAAGGAGCGAATATCCCCTTAAATTGACATTTCCCTGCATTTCCTGAAACATATGGAATGAATGGAGGTCCATTAAACATATTCTAGGTATGAAGATAACTCTCAGACCTATTAATGAATAAGGAATACGGTACTTTACAAGGAGGTTAGTCTCATCAGGACACCCCCTGTTCATTCAATATATCCTGTGAAAAGCAGACAGGAGGGGGACCAGGTAACGTTGTTGGCGGACCCCCCTTTATCACACTCCTATACCCTAACTGGGCACATGGTAACAGCCACCCTTTAATGAACCAAGTGAGGCTTTATATAGCCCTTCAGTCATCTGATCTGTGGGGCACTAGGAGCTGGACCACCACCGATTTCATAGCAATTGTCCCGGAAACCCCTTTATCATGTTAGACATTACAGCATTGGGAAGTCATCTAGATAATATAATTGCACCTCAACCACACTGAAGACATCTCAGATTACATGACACAGCTTTTCTCATCCATACTCCGGACAGACTTCAATTACACAAGGAAACAGATGTGCAGAATAATATACAGACATGCAGAATAATAACTTCTTCGCTTTTATATACCAGACCTGACCACTCAAATAAAGCGGAGATTTGGGCTCCAGTCATCAACAAACACAAGATCCCATTGTTATCACACAATCAAACTAAGATAAAAGCTTGGCATTGAAAAGTAAGAGGAAAGCAACTGTGACCAAGCAGAAACATAAAACCATGTGCAAAAAGCCACATGTAGCAGAGCTGAATTTGGTATCTACCTGTGTGCAACCCTGTAGAAAACTAGACAATTGTGTATTATGATCTCTGTGAAATGACAATATCATTGACAAACTCAGCTCTGTCCAATCTGACAAGCTCAGCTCTGCTACATCTGACAAGCTCAGCTCTGCCCCATATGACAAACTCAGCTCTGCTACATCTGACAAGCTCAGTGCTGCTACATCTGACAAGCTCAGCTCTGCCCCATATGACAAGCTCAGCCCTGCTACATCTGACAAGCTCAGCTCTGCCCCATCTGACAAGCTCAGCTCTGCTACATCTGACAAGCTCAGCTCTGCCCCATCTGACAAGCTCAGCTCTGCTACATCTGACAAGCTCAGTCTGCCCACAAGCTCAGCTCTGCCATCGACTCTGCCCCATCTGACAAGCTCAGCTCTGCTACATCTGACAAGCTCAGCTCTGCACATCTGACAAGCTCAGCCCTGCTACATCTGACAAGCTCAGCTCTGCCCCATTGACAAGCTCAGCTCTGCCCCATCTGACAAGCTCAGCTCTGCTACATCTGACAAGCTCAGCTCTGCTACATCTGACAAGCTCAGCCCTGCTACATCTGACAAGCTCAGCTCTGCCTCATATGACAAGCTCAGCTCTGCTACATCTGACAAGCTCAGCCCTGCTACATCTGACAAGCTCAGCACTGCTACATCTGACAAGCTCAGCTCTGCCCCATATGACAAGCTCAGCTCTGCTACATCTGACAAGCTCAGCTCTGCCCCATATGACAAGCTCAGCCCTGCTACATCTGACAAGCTCAGCTCTGCTACATCTGACAAGCTCAGCTCTGCCCATCTGACAAGCTCAGCTCTGCTACATCTGACAAGCTCAGCTCTGCCTCATATGACAAGCTCAGCTCTGCCCCATCTGACAAGCTCAGCTCTGCTACATCTGACAAGCTCAGCCCTGCTACATCTGGCAAGCTCAGCACTGCTACATCTGACAAGCTCAGCTCTGCTACATCTGACAAGCTCAGCTCTGCCCCATATGACAAGCTCAGCTCTGCTACATCTGACAAGCTCAGCTCTGCCCCATATGACAAGCTCAGCTCTGCCCCATATGACAAGCTCAGCTCTGCTACATCTGACAAGCTCAGCTCTGCCCCATATGACAAGCTCAGCTCTGCTACATCTGACAAGCTCAGCTCTGCCCCATATGACAAGCTCAGCTCTGCTACATCTGACAAGCTCAGCTCTGCCCCATATGACAAGCTCAGCTCTGCTACATCTGACAAGCTCAGCTCTGCCCCATATGACAAGCTCAGCTCTGCTACATCTGACAAGCTCAGCTCTGCCCCATATGACAAGCTCAGCTCTGCCCATATGACAAGCTCAGCTCTGCTACATCTGACAAGCTCAGCTCTGCCCCATATGACAAGCTCAGCTCTGCCCCATATGACAAGCTCAGCTCTGCCCCATATGACAAGCTCAGCTCTGCCCCATATGACAAGCTCAGCTCTGCCCATATGACAAGCTCAGCTCTGCTACATCTGACAAGCTCAGCTCTGCCCCATATGACAAGCTCAGCTCTGCCCATATGACAAGCTCAGCTCTGCCCATATGACAAGCTCAGCTCTGCCCATATGACAAGCTCAGCTCTGCTACATCTGACAAGCTCAGCTCTGCCCCATATGACAAGCTCAGCTCTGCTACATCTGACAAGCAGCCTCAGACCCAGTTGCAGCACAGCCAGCTTTATGTATAGGTGCTGCTGCAACATGAGACAAAGTCAGGTCAGCTCTGACAACCATTTGCTATGAATGGAGCTCAGGTCTCAATGTAGCAGAGCCTGAGCTGCTACATCTGACAAACTTAGCTCCTCTACACGTGACACTCTCATCGCCCACCAGTGCCATTACTGATCTGCCATCATGCCATGTGTGCCCTCTCAGCTGCTCCAGATCCCTATTACAGCCGTGTATAGGCCGGTTAGTAATGCCCACAGAGGCAGAATGAATGGCACCAGAGTCCCAGGAGCTGGATAAGGACGATCGGTGCTGCTGTCTGCCAGCCCAGTGCCACCTCAGTGCCAGATCAGTGCCAGATGTCCTCTTACCTGCAGCCACAGATCGGAGGCTCCAGTGCTGCTGCTCGGTGTCTACCTGGAGCAAGGAGCTGCTGGGAGTGAGGAAATGTCCTCTCCTCTCCCTCCCTGCTTCCTCTGGAGCTCCACACAAGCTGCTCTCCTAGGCTTCCTAGCCTTGCTGCCTGCTCTGCCTGCCTTCTCCCAGTATGTGTTTACATTCTTCCAGCTTGCTCCAGTCCCTTCTCATTATAGCCCTTCCCTCCTTTACTTCTAGAATATTAATCTCCTCCAGTTCCGCCTTAAGCTTTTATTCTTCTTCTTTTCCCCCCTATTCATCGTGTTCAGATAAGTGAATTCATTTGATGTTTTTCTTAAAAGCCCCTTTGCACCTAATGATCGCCAAGTCGCCTCCCGGAGTTGTCGCTACTTTTGTGTTGATAATTGTTTACGGTCAATAACACAATTGTGTATGTGTATGGGCACATTAGTTTTCTCAAGTTTTTCTTAGGCTACTTTCACACATCAGGTTTTTTCCGTCAGGCATGAGCCGGCGTAAATTGTGTAAGGCTGTGGTTTCACGGTCCGGAACCACAGCGCTTTGGACGGAGCGGAAATTCCGCTCCGTCTAAGCCCCGCCCCCTTTCTGACGCGCGCTCTTTCCGGAGGTGTTCAGGACACCTCCGGAACACCTCCGGAAAGAACGCAGGGCTACATAGCCCTGTGTGAAATTCTGTTGCGGCGACGCACCGTCGCCGCAACACGCTAGGACATGCTGCGGTCTGAAAAGACGCGCCGCATGTCCGTTTACGCAGGTCTCCCGCCTGCGTGTTGTTACGCATAGTGGAGAAGGGATTTCTTGAAATCCCCTCCACTATGCTGTAACATCTGGACGCTGCGTGTTTGGCGCTGCGCCAGCGCACAGCGCCAAACATGCAGCGTTTCCTGACCGTGGAAACTCACCCTAAAACTGATGAAACAGATCTGTTTTTTTGCCGAAAAAACGTCTTTTTCCGGATCTGGCGCATTTCGGCACCCATAGACTTCCCTTGTCCGGATTTTCGCCGCAGACAAAAAACGTTACTGGAGAAGTTTTTTCCAGACGCCGGAATTAAAATTTTAGCCAGATCCGGTAAAAAACTGAAGAAACGGGAGGTCATCATCCAGCACTAATACAAGTCAATGAGAAAAAACGGTTCCGGCGGATCCGATTTTTCTAAAAATAGCCGGATCATGCCTGACGGAAAAAACCTGATGTGTGAAAGTAGCCTTAGATGGAAGCCGTAGCCAGGAAGTAAGCAAACCATAGATTGGGGACCTAGTACTCTGACATTACTGCTCCACCTTGTGCAAAACCAAGACACCATATCACTGCTCTGTCACGAGCCCCCTTTATGTCATTGTTCCAGCAGACAAGTGACTAACAGTCATTAACACTAATCTACAAGACTACTGATTTCCCTGTCACCACTATCTCATTTCCCCCTTAAGCCCCCAGAAGATGTGGTAGTTAGGAGCCGCAAATATTATCACTAATGATGAGCGAACGTGCAGGGATAAGGTGTTATCTGAGCATGCTCGGGTGCTAACAGGATGACTTCGGTATGCTCGAATAATATGTCCGAGTCCACACGGCTGCATGTCTCACGGCTGTTTGCAGGGCGGGGTTAGTGGCAGGCAGACTAGGCAGCTGCCTAGGGCCCCCGCTTCCCAGGGGCCCCCAGCCAGTGGCGTGCTGCTAATAGGGCCCGCCCGGATCCAGCTCCAATTCCCCCCGCGCCGCATTCAACTATATCGGCGTCATTACCAGACTAGAGGCGAGACACGAGGAGGAGAGGTGAGGATTGTGATTTTTTTTTTTTTTAAATATATTAGTGAGTGAGTACTGGACTGTGAGACTGAATTATATTCGTTGCCAAGATCTCAATCTGAGCATGCACTGCCCCTAGCGGCCATTTTCCCAGAGGCCACCTCGTTGCAGTAATGGAAGCGCAGGGGGCTCCAGGCTTTCAAAAAATGCCAGCAAAGCTCCCCGTACCACAGAGCACCGCCGAACCTGCCGCTCCAGCTTGGAATGGGATTTCATGAAGGCCACCGCATCACAGCAATGGATGTGTGGGGGCTCCGGGCTTTCAGAAAATGTCGGCGTAGCCCCTGCACCATGAGCACCGTCGAACCTGCAGCACCAGTCTGGGATGGGAGTCATATCGCCGGACTACCGAACACCCCCTGTGACCACACTCCACCAGTGCTGCCATACCCCCGGTAAGCTGAATTTGGACTGTAAGACGGACCCCCATTTGACACATTTATTTGATTTTCCCTATTTTCCTTCTGAAAATTTGGGGAGCGTCTTATGGTTCGGTGCGTCTTATAGTCCGAAAAATACTGTACGAATAGAGGTGCTATCTACGTTTTGACTACTGTGATTGATGGCCATTTCAGACACTTTTGACCACATCTTGGTTGAGAAAGTGTGGGTTACACATTGTGTTCTACGGCTCATCCTAGAATACAAATGTTTCTGGCCAGAGTCAGGATTGTGTATACAGGGCCCTAGAGATGCAAAAAAACAGAATGCACAGGCACGCACACTACGATAAATAAATGTAAAAATACCACTTTTGCTAGACATGTAATAAAAAATGTAATATTTTATTAAAAAGCATAAAAGCCATTCAGCCACGATAAGGTGTGCCCAGTCAGAATGATCCTCACCAATCCCTGTCTCTACCAAGGCTGAAACTGGACAGGGGGATAGATAGGATCCATATTTGACTGTGATTGAAAGCTGGGTGGATAAAGGTACACAGCACAGGGGGGCTCCGCTCCCTCCAATGTACTTAATACAAGAAAACCAAAGCTAAACAAGATCCAGCACACTAGTAGTATTAAAGTAATATACAGGTGTTCTTGTACGCAGTGTCCATTATCACGCAGATATAGATACGAAAAAAAACTATAGATCCAGTTCATCAAGTCTGGCATTGTTCATGAGGGGTGTGCGGAAGTCAGAGATGCCCGATTCATTCAAAATTGCATGCCTCTTAATGAATCAGGCGAATCTGAAGCGTGGCATGCATCTCCTAACGGCTCGCCACTTATTGTAGTCGGGGAATGAAGTAAGATTTCTGGGATAAGGCGCGCCAAAGCTCATCATGAATTAGACAAGCTGTGGTGTCATATCCCCCTTGCTAGCGCCACCCATTTTGGCAGAACTTCGCAAAATTCAGTGTGAAAAAGCCAAAATTTTGCAAAAAAATTTGACTTATCAAAGTGTTTTACACTAGATTTCTCACAGAAACACTAAATCCCTATTTCAACAAACTTGGCGTTTTTCTTGCTGCTCTTGAGGAGTGGGTGTCATGGAGACAGATGTTATTAATTCTTGAAAAGGTGCACGGCTCTCCATAAATCTGGAGCATCTGATGAGTGGCATGTGTGGAGCCCAGCTGCGACTGAATCCATATCTCCCAGAAGGGTGCACTGAAAGAATATCCCACTAGAGGCATTATACACATGCACACACGTTCATCTTATCCCAAAGACCACCAGAGGGAGCTGTTTTAGACATATAAAAGAAGTTGTACATAGGAAGTTTCAAGCTCAGTTCAGTGCAGCCATCTTAGAGGGCTCAGTCAGTCAGTCTGCAGGAAAGTGAAGTGCAGAGCTGAGATTGAGAGGCTGCAGAGCTATTCAGTTCACAAGCAAGTGGAGTCTAGTAAAGAGTGAAACAGCAATCACTCCAGCCTAGTCAGAGCTGAATCTAGGAGTGCAGCTCAATGAGAAGCGTGCCGACGCTTAAAGAGCGGTGAAGAGGCAAACCACCAACTGCCAGTGTGTGATCGTGTGAGGATCCGGGTAGGCCGAAGGCGAGTGGAAAGTTAATGAGGTAGAAAAGCCTTTATAGCTTACCTCAGCAAGTATTCACCGGACACCGGGGTCCAAGCCTATAGGGATCTCCACAACCCATTAGGAGAACATCGGAGTTCCTGGAGGACTACAAGTCCCAGGAGTACCACAGAGCTGATATGTAGCAGGATCAGGAGGACGGAGTCTAGCCGTGCACGGCAAATAGAGACTGTGTACTTCAAGAAGAGGTCCAACCACAAGGTCAGCCAGGTACAAGACGGAGACTAAGTTAGGCCCAGCTACACGCAGGCCAAGACTTCATTACAAAAAGGCAGAGAACAGGAGGCCACACACCTACTCAGTGGAGGAATCTGGATGTGCACCCTTCACCCTACAGTGCTCCAGGAAGCGCCTGCAACATCTTCAGTAAAGGTACCAAAGTGACTTATGTGTGTGTCTCCCTTATTGCCCCTGACTGCCGGGTCCCCGTCTGTCCTGCATTCCTATACATCTATCTGCCCTGGAGGAATCAGCCTTACTTGTGGAAGGCTTAACATCTAGCTGCACAATATTAACCCTTCAGTGGATCTGCATAGCAGCGCTGGTCATACTGACCAGATACCACAAGTGGCGTCACGAATCCCCATATCAATGTACAATTCACCTGTAAATATCCCCCATTTTCAGTGAGCGCCCAGGGCAACGGACCGAGCTGTGCTACCCGTGACATTCCCCATAGAAATCAACGGGCTCGGTGCCGAGTACCCCACGGCCCTGGCGGACGACTCACATGCACCTCAGCATGCTACGCCAGAAATCTTATTCCAGTCCCTCTAGTCCCACGGCTTTGTCATGAATTAGACGAGCTGTGGCATCACACCCCTATCCTACTCCAGCTTCGCGTAGTACCAAAAATTTGCGACTTTTCAAAGCAGTTTACTCCTGCATTCTGGCTAAATTGCTTTTATGAATTGGGGCCTATGATGAATCGGGGCCTATGCGTCAGCACACTTTGGCCTTATTAACACATTCAGTATTTTTCCTCAGTATTTGGTCAGTATTTTACCTCAGAATTTGGTCAGTATTTTACCTCAGTATTTGTAAGCCAAAACCAGCTGTGGGTGACAAATTCAGAAGTGGTGACATGTTTCTATTATACTTTTTCTCTGACTGTCCCACTCCTGGTTTTGGCTTACAGATACTGAGGTAAACTCACTAAATAATCAACGTTTGCACGTGGCCTATGACATGTAAATGCACAAATACCGCTATTGTGATACACATAAGAAACATGAGGAGTTTAGTTAAATTTTTTGGATCAAAAAACGTAAAAGGCATCCAACTACGACAAGGTGTACCTCAGAATTGGATGGACCATAACTCTAGTAACTCAACCTCTCTATGCGCCTACCATAGTCCCATATACATGGGGGTAGGAACAGGATCCATGTTTGACTGTGATTAAAACCCGTTTGGGGATATCTGGGTGGATAGCGGTGAATTTATTTATCGCATTCCCAGTGTGACTACACACATTGTTTTTTTTAAATCTATATTTGTTTGGTAATGGACACAATGTATTTGTGCTCCTGTATATTACTTTAATACTACAGATATGTTGGGTGAAAGTGAAGCTGCGGATCCTTGGAGAAAGTCTGAATACGACAGAACAACTCTAAATCTGTTGGTGACTCTAGGACGCGTTGATCGGCTTGACAAGAGCCGATTCGGTGATGACAACCAAGTACACAGCATCTTGGGCTAGGCCACCTGAGGCCTTATCTCTAAGGGCTTAGGCAAGCCCTGTGTTGGAGAGATCGGCATTCCCTAGCTTCAAGATGGCGTTTCTTATTATTCGGGACTCAGCCCAGCAAGGTTCATTCTACTTCAGTTTCAGGATGTATCAGTACCATCTTACATCTGAATATATATTGAAAACACTTCATAGAACGCATGCCCACATAAAGGGTGTATATTTAATATAAAAAAAGAAAACTCTTAACATCAAAATGAATATGGGAGTATGGAAATCCATGGGAAAAAAATCGCCAAAACATATGGAAACTGAGAAAAAGAAACGATCAACAAAATCCCAAAGTATTAAATAGAAAAAACTTTATTGAATATCAAAACAGGGGAGCTGAAGGGATGACATACAACCAAATAGCACATGTGGGACAAGAACGCATATAGGAAGTCAAACCGTTATATCTAAATAGATATGTTAAATCCTACAACTGACTGGGCGGTATAACATCACGGAATAAACTATGTCTCAGTAGAAAGCGCAGCAGCGCTGGTCCAGAAAACAATGGGTATATATGATAAACGTAATAGCCAGTGCTTTTACCTGCTAGCAGTCAGGAGAATGCCTCCTGCGTCTACCCCACGCAGGAGGCATTCTCCTGACTGCTAGCAGGTAAAAGCACTGGCTATTACGTTTATCATATATACCCATTGTTTTCTGGACCAGCGCTGCTGCGCTTTCTACTGAGACATAGTTTATTCCGTGATGTTATACCGCCCAGTCAGTTGTAGGATTTAACATATCTATTTAGATATAACTGTTTGACTTCCAATATGCGTTCTTGTCCCACATGTGCTATTTGGTTGTATGTCATCCCTTCAGCTCCCCTGTTTTGATATTCAATAAAGTTTTTTCTATTTAATACTTTGGGATTTTGTTGATCGTTTCTTTTTCTCAGTTTCCATCTGAATATATATGCGCATATATAAATAGCCTTATAGAGGTCCAGTTAGTTAGAAGGCCTCTTCTGTAAGAGACACTTTGAAAACTGCTCCGACTAAGAGATTACTAAAGTACTGGCACAATAATGTTGTTTAATTGATTTATTAATAGAATGGGTTAATCGCGTTGTATTTTGTTCGCATATAACTGGCAATTCTGTCTAAGTGTACCTGCGTATACTCTTAGTCTGTGTTATTTAGAGTAACTGCTGTCATCATATTTCTTACTTATACACTGTCTACCTACCATCCTTTCCTTTGTTTTATAAACGGATTAGTAAATATTCAGATTATATTATCTATTCTTTGTATGTTTCTGCTGATTGTTGCTGTACCCCTCATCCTGTGGCCATCCCTCGTCCACATTTAATATGCCATTGCGAGCAGTGTATAGGATCACTATGCAGAACGTGGCCGGGGATGGTAGTGCGGTACAGGCACCAGGGTCCACGGGAGCACTTGTACCAGTTGCTCTCCCGCTGACTCTAAATGCTCCGAACCTGAGCTTGTCAGCATGGTCCATACTGAGACAAGTTGGAAAATTTGACAACAATAACATGAAAATCGAAGAATGGGCAGATCGTATGTGATGTACATACAGACTGCACAACCTAGCTGAGGTGCTGCACTCTGACGCGCCACTCTGCACATGCTAGAGGTAAAAGCCCGGGAAACAGTGATGCGACTTCCCGCGTCAAGACTAAATACTGTAGAAGACATTAAGGCCATGTTAGAGGAGATTTACGGAGAGGCTCGGCCACTAGTTTCCGCATACTCTTCTTTAATCGGTGTCAGCAAGAAGACTAAAGCTTCTCGCAGTATGTAAATACTTTACAGAGAATGTTACAGACCTGTCAAAAAAATACACATATGGAGCCTTTATTTTCACTGATCCTGACACCATCCTGAAAGAACAGTTTGTTCAGGGACTGATGGATTTATCTCTGAGACAGACATTGCGGGATGAGATACGGGCAACTGAGACACTTCAGTTTGCCCAGGTTGTTGCAGAAGCTTTGGCTCGTGAAGGTGAGGATGATATGGGCTCCAGCACTGTGCGGATGTATGGCCCCAGAGAACAGGGAGTCCAAGCTGAACACCAGCAGTCCGACTCCTTGGCTGAAATGAGAGCCGCAATCCAGTAACTGACCCGGCAAGTGGATCAGCTAAGAAGGTGTTACACCCATTGCCCCGTCAAGTTGTGTGGGGGAAGCTAGTCCATTCGACATATGACCCATCGCACCAAGAGATAGGGTGGGAAGAACTGAGACATCTGACAAACATCCCTTCGTATAGGTAACCAGAAAAGACCCAGGACCCAACCGTCCCAGCGCAGACTGACCCACCCCCAAGGACAACCTCGTCCAAATCAGGACCAAACTCGTGAACACCTGAACACTCTCTACCCTGGGTCCAATATACTGTAAGTGCCAAGAAAGAAGTCATTTCTCCTTGAACTGCTCCCAGCTCAGACAGCGGTTGGGAGAGTGTGACCCAGGATATTTAAACGGGGATCACCTTCAGTAGTAGGGCACTGGAGGTGCTGTCTTTGCAGAGACGTCAAAAATATTAGAGGGATTGAATGCAAGGGTTTATCACAGTTTGCTGTATTGTTGAGATTTGTGATGTAATATGTGATCTGGCCATTAGAGGGCAGCGGTTGAGAGATCTGAGTTGGAGCATGTTTTTTTGGTTAATTGGGCGATTGGGAGCAGTCGAAGGAGAGTCCGGGTGGATGTGAATCTGCAGATCCTTTGAGAAAGTCTGCATAGGGTGGTGTGACTCTGGATTTGCTGTTGGTGACATTCGAATGCTTTGTTCGGCTTAACATGAGCCGACACGGTGAGGACAACCAAATTGACAGCGTCTTGGGCTAGGCCATGTCAGGCCTCATCTTTAAGGATTTAGGGAAGCCCTGCGTTGTGCTTGTCTGCCGATTGTTGCTGTACCCATTGTTCTGTAGCCGTCCCCCATCCACGTTTCAACAGTGCAGATCACATGAGTGTCTAGCTTCTCTTCTACATTTTACCACTGGGTCGAACATAGCAATGAAAAACCCAGGACTCCCAACAGTATATACTACACCTACTAATAATATCCTGAAATAGGGCTTGGGCAGCCATTTCAGAATATGTAACATTTATCGCTGTACCTTCTCCCATTGTCTTGCTGTAAGCACCAGACAATTCAGAGTTGCATGCTAGCTAGTCAAGTGCATGTAAATCAAAATTAAATATGCACCCCTTCCCCCACCCGTAATCCCAACCACCCTTTGTTTCGACATCAGTGAGTTATCTCGCTTGTGCCAGATTTTTACTATCACTGATGCTAGCGCTATTTCAGGATATTATTAGTAAGCTACGAAAAAAATCACCTGACAAATTTCCTTTAAAGCAGTAGACTAGACTTATGATGTTGAAGAATTATTAGAGATGATCAAATCTTTTGACATTCGAATTCGCTAGCTTCTACAATTTGTTTCCAAATGTAATACAATAATTTCGTTTCAGATTTTTTGATAAGCAAAATTTACTCTCCCTGCCCAAAAAGGGCGACGTAACAAGAAATGTCAGGAGGCGATAAGCACACGACTTCAACATGCAGCGCACAGTATTGAGCGGTACGGTTGCCAAATTGGGCTAGTAAAAAAGATATGCGAAACATTATAGCTATTTTGTATTTTTTATAATGTATTTTTTTGTTTTAATTCTCCCCTCGTTGATAAATATTATGTGATACTAAAAATCTACACACAAGGAGGGGAGAGGCACTAAAAGTCAGCAGTATTGTTGTGGTGTGTATGGTTGCTAAATTGGACCAGTAAACCGGGTGTACAAAAATTAATCGGAATCCTTTTTTAATGATTTAAAAAAAACACCCCTAGAGCTTTGACAAAACTAAAGCAAGGTAGGTTAATGTCACAAAAGCAAGTACCTGCAACAGGCTTTTGTTTTTGGGTGGCATGTACTGGTGTAATAGTTGACTACAACAAGTGTTAAAAAAAATTTGAAATGTAATACTTTGTGGCAGACAGTTGTGTTTACATTTCTGGAATGTTGTGTTTTTTTGTCTTGCAAAAACATGATTTTTTTTTTAGCGCATCATGGAAAAAAAATGTTATTAAGGTGCTGTTACTGCAGATAACTACAGATCAAACAATTCACAAATACACTGACTCTGTAGTTCCAGCACTTCCGTATCACTTGTATCTAACTACAGTATTATTATTTACAGACTTAGACTATACCTTCCATTTTCTATGTTCTCCAGCGTTGCAATAGTACATCTCACTTTGATTTAAGCCATTCTCTCTATGTCTCAGCTATACATCCTGACCTCCTATCTCTAGGCTGTAAATCCATAAAATGTCCATTTCTTTTCCTGCCCATATGTTTTATAGTGAAAAGAGACCACTAGCACAGCCTGTGGTTGAGGTGCCTCCAGTAGGTTACCAAACCATACAATATAATAAGAAAACTGGGCACACTCCAAAGTGCAAAAATGGGTATTTATTTGTGCAATCTTGGGACTTATCCCAAATACAGCATATACTACATACAGTCATGGCCAAAAGTTTTGAGAATGACACAAATATTATATTTTCACATGATCTGCTGCCCTATGGTTTTTATGTGTGTTTGACAGATGTTTTTATCACAGACAGAAATATAATAATTGCAAACATATGAGTAACAAAAGCTTATATTGACAGTTAGAATGAGTTAATGCAGCAACTCAATATTTACAGTGTTGACCCTTCTTCTTCAGGACCTCTGCAATTCTCCCTGGCATGCTCTCAATCAACTTCTGGACCAAATCCTGACTGATAGTAGTCCATTCTTGCACAATCAATGCTTTCATTTTGTCAGAATTTTTAGGTTTTTGTTTGTCCACCCGTCTCTTGATGATTGACCACAAGTTCTCAATGGGATTAAGATCTGGTGAGCTTCCAGGCCATGGACCCAAAATCTCTATGTTTTGTTCCCTGAGCCATTTAGTTATCACCTTTGCTTTATGGCAAGGTGCTCCATCATGCTGGAAAAGGCATTGTTGATCGCCAAACTGCTCTTGGAGGGTTGGGAGAAGTTGCTCTTGGAGGACATTCTGGTACCATTCTTTATTCATGGCTGTGTTTTTAGGCAAGACTGTGAGAGAGCCGATTCCCTTGGCTGAGAAGCAACCCCACACATGAATGGTTTCAGGATGCTTAACAGTTGGCATGAGACAAGACTGGTGGTAGCGCTCACCTTGTCTTCTCCGAATGAGGCGTTTTCCTGATGTCCCAAACAATCGAAAAGGGGATTCATCAGAGAAATAACTTTACCCCAGTCCTCAGCAGTCCACTGCCTGTACCTTTTGCAGAATATCAGTCTGTCCATGATGTTTTTTCTGGAGAGAAGTGGCTTCTTTGCTGCCCTCCTTGAGACCAGGCCTTGCTCCAAGAGTCTCCGCCTCACAGTGCATAATGTAAGGTTCTGTGTATCTGTTTCTGAAACTCAGTTTGTTCGTCGGCCATTTTGCTTTCTGTTTTGCTGCAGCTATCTTGCCCTCAGTTAAAATGGAGTTTTCCAGCTTGCATGTTCCCGCCCTGATTCTCTCCGTTTGCTTCTTAAACAGCCACACCTGAGCAATCAGTGCTTCAGAATCTAGCCTGCAGTGAACCTGTGTTCTGACTCCTGAAGCCTTGGACCTTGTGCTCCAGCCGTTTCTACTGAGAAGCTCTGAGGCACTTGTGGACTCTGAACTCTGCTCTTGGAAGCCTCACGTTTGCATGGACTTGCGGTAACATAGAAGAAGATCTGAATCTGTTGTGGAGAGTTATTGCTGAACTTAGATTACTCTGGCCTGCTGTGTCTCCTGCTTCTGTGTTTGCAACCTGTGTGTTTATTTTTGCCAATTTGTATGAAGCAATACAAGACTTTCTTTATCAACCTGTGTCTCAAGTATTTTCATCGCACCCAAGCACAAGACGCTATATGAACTGTATCACATACATTACAAGATTCTGAAGCCAAACGTTAGTGTCTGCTGGGTCTGGAAAGGCTTGTCTGCTGTACTGTGGATATCGGATGTCCGGTTGTACTTTCTGTGATGACAGTGGTTGTGACTTCTCACAACCATTCCAGGTGAGCAATTCCCTTAAGTTTTTTTTTCTGCAGTGTTATCACAGGTAAACACTATTGTTTTTTTTTTTCTCTCTTCTCTTTTTGTCTGCTGAAACTCTGGATATCAGATGTCTGGTTGAAAGCTTTCTGTGATGATAGTGGTTGTGACTTCTCACAACCATTCCAGGTGAGCAGTTCCCTTAAAGTTTTTTCTTTCTTCAGTGTTGCCACAGGTGAACACTATTGTTTTTTTTTTTCCTCTCTCCTCTTCTTCCAGTATCCTGTCTTAAAAGATCTGGAAAATGGAGGCTCGCATAAAAGAACTTTGCGGAGTGACTGATAATATCCTTGCAGATTTGCAGAATATAAAGACCCGTCTTACAAATCTTCAGGACCTAAATAATCACAATTTGCAAGTGGTTGGACAGACTACCCAGGATTTGCGAGCCAGGATTGAGGTTCTGGAGGGGCGAGTCCAGGCTCCTGCCGTGGCCCCGAGTTCTGGGATTCCCAAGTTGCCCCCTTTTCGTTTTGGTGGTGAACGTGAAAAATTCAGGGGATTTGTTAATCAATGCAATCTTTTTTTTTCTGCACATGCTTCACAATTTCCTACTGAACGATCTAAGGTGCTTACTATAATTATGTTGCTTACCAACAAGGCTTTGATATGGGCAAACCCTCTGATTGAGACTGAGGATGATTGTTTGAATCACCTTGATGATTTTATTTCAGCCATGGGGCAGGTGTTTGATGACCCCAATCGAGGTGCAACAGCTGAAGCAGCCATGTTAGCTTTGCGCCAAGGTAAGCACTCGGTAGCTGAATATGCCTTGGATTTCAGGAGATGGGCCCTTGATACCACCTGGGACAATTCCGCCAAAAAATCTATTTTTCGAAAGGGGTTATCCCCACTGATTAAGGATGAACTTGCTCGTGCCGACCCTCCCACTGCGTTAGGTGACTTTATTAACTACTGCATCCGTATTGATACTCGTTTAACTGAACGCAGGCAAGAGAGATGGTTCGAAAGCAATCGTACTAACCTTTTCCTACCTTCCTCTCCAGCTAAGGAACCTTTGAATAGGATTACACGGGAACCTGAACCTGAACCCATGCAGGTAGACTCTTTACTACGACGGGTTAGTGATGCACGCAAGGAACATCGTTTAAGGAGAATCTATGTTTTTATTGTGGTAAGTCAGGGCACTTTATTATTAACTGTCCCAGCCGTTCTCGCAAGACTACTGCAGCACTCATTCATTGTGAGTGTTGCGAGAGGGGATCTGTCAGGTCCGAGCCTCAGGCTCCAGAGAGAGCTGCAGCAACAGATCTTGATTTCTCGGACTTAAACTCCGTTACCTCTGAGGACGTTGACTGTGTAAATGCTGCCATCTTTCAAGTTTCCTCAGCGGTGTCCCAGCTGAGTTGTAAGAAAAACAATTCTCACTGTTTTCTTTCCATCAAACTCTGGGTTGACTCAGCCTGGGTGTCTAGCTCTGCTATGATCGACTCAGGTGCAAGTGGAAATTTTATGGATGTCTCCTTTGCTCTAAAACAGGGAATACGTTCAGTGAAGAAGGCTGCTCCAGTACAGATGGAAACTGTGGATGGCTCCCTGCTGACCTCTGGACCAGTGGATCAGGAAACAGAGCCTTTAAAGGTTCTTATGGGTAAAGATCATCAAGAGAAACTGTCCTTTATGCTTATCTCTTCTCCTCACTTTCCCATTATTCTAGGGCTACCATGGCTGCAGGCTCAGAATCCTACCATTAACTGGGAGACCAAGGAATTACACTTTCCAGAGAAACAGATGAGTCCAAAAATTTCAGCTTGCTCTGTTCCTAAAGGAACCATGTCAGTCCCTGAACTACCAGCTGTATACCAGGACTATGTGGATTTATGTGACAAGAAGAACGCTGACCAGCTTCCTCCTCACCGTCCATATGATTGTCCAATTGAATTATTGCCTGGAGCAGAGATACCTTTTGGTAAGATCTACCCCCTGGCGGGGCCCGAGCTGAAGGCTTTAAAAGAGTACATAGACGAAAATCTAGCCAAGGGCTTCATACGCCCCTCTTCATCTCCTGCAGGGGCACCCATATTCTTTGTAAAGAAGAAAGATGGATCCCTGAGACCATGCGTAGACTATAGGGAACTCAATAAGGTTACTATTAGAAACCGTTATCCATTGCCTTTAATCCCTGAGTTATTGGAGAGAGTGCGACATGCCAAAATTTTTTCTAAACTAGATCTTCGTGGGGCCTATAACTTAGTCCGTATTAGACCTGGGGATGAATGAAAGACTGCATTCAGGTCACGCTATGGACACTTTGAATATCTGGTTATGCCTTTTGGTCTGAGTACCGCCCCAGCCACTTTCCAACACTTGGTGAATGACATCTTCAGGGATCTCCTAGATACATTCGTGGTAATTTATTTGGATGATATTTTAATTTTTTCTAACTCCACAGAGGAACATCATGGACATGTGAGAATGGTCTTGGAACGTCTAAGACAAAATCATCTTTACATCAAGCTTGAAAAGTGTGAATTCCATAAGACCGAAATTCAATTTCTGGGGTATGTACTGTCTACACAAGGAATTAGTATGGATGGAAGTAAAACCCAAGCCATCAATGATTGGCCAAGTCCTAGAAATGTGAAGGAGGTACAGCGCTTCATCGGGTTTGCAAACTTCTATAGACGTTTCATTAGAAATTTCTCTGAGGTAGTGTCACCTATCACCCAACTTACCCGGAAAGAGTCTAAGTTCTCCTGGACTCCCCAAGCCCAGGAAGCATTTTCCCGTCTAAAAGATAAATTTACCACTGCACCTATCCTAGTACATCCCAACCCAGAGCTTGCCTTCATAATAGAGGTGGATGCTTCAGACTGTGCCGTGGGAGCTATACTCTCTCAGAGAACAGGTGAGAAGAATGTCTTGCATCCCTGTGCCTTCTTTTCCCAGCAGTTGTCTTCGGCTGAGAAGAACTACGATGTGGGCAATAGAGAGTTGTTGGCCATTATTGCCGCCTTCAAAGAATGGAGACACCTTCTTCAAGGAGCTGCACAGCAAATAGTCGTTCTGACAGATCATCGTAATCTTGAGTTTATCAGGTCGGCTAAGTGCCTGACTCCTCGCCAGGCTCGCTGGAATCTTTTCTTAAACCAATTTAATTTTATTATTTCTTATAGACCAGGATCGCGCAATGGAAAGGCTGATGCACTCTCTAGGATTTACTCAGCAGAGACACGTCCAATTACTCCTCCTAAGACTATTCTTCCTGACTCTAGATTCCTAGGAGTGATTCATCATCAAGACCTAATTAAAGACATCAAGGAAGCATACCATGCGGATTCTTTTTTGGCTCAACCCCCAAGGGACGTAAGTCTTGTCTTTAAGAATGGTGTGTGGATTCTGGGACAACGTCTGTATATACCTGAAACAGTCAGATTGAGAGTATTGCAACTCATTCACGATTCCAAAATAGCCGGGCATAGAGGAATTCTAAAGACACAGGAATTTCTTTCTCGTTTCTTTTGGTGGCCCACTTGTAGGAAGGATGTTTTGGACTATGTCACTTCGTGTGAGGTTTGTGCAAGATGCAAAACACCTCGCTCTTCACCAACTGGTCTGTTACAGCCTCTTCCCACCCCGTCCCGCCCGTGGGGATCCATTTCTATGGACTTCATTGTGGAATTACCAACCTCTCAAGGGAAGAACACTATTCTAGTGGTGGTTGATCGTTTAACAAAGGCAGCTCATTTTATCCCTTGTGTCGGCTTACCCACTGCAAAACAGACATCAGATTTGATGATTAAAGATGTGTTTCGTTTACATGGAGTACCGGATGAGGTTATTTCGGATCGAGGGGTGCAATTCACTTCTAGGTTTTGGCAAAATTTCTGTGCAGCATTGGACATTAAAGTAAACCTTTCTTCTGCTTTTCATCCCCAGACTAATGGACAAACCGAACGAACCAATCAAACCCTGGAGCAGTATCTCCGCTGCTTTATCTGCCACCTACAGGATGATTGGGTGGATCTACTTCCATTGGCTGAGTTCTCTTACAACAACTCTCAGAGTGCCTCCACTAAACAGTCTCCTTTTTTCTCTAATTTAGGTTATCATCCTAACATTCTACCACGATTTCCCATAGAGACGCCTTTGCCAGCAGTGGCTGAAAGAGTCACGACTTTACAGAAGAATATGGATCTTCTAAAGGAGAATCTGGAATCGGCTCAGGAAAGGTACAAGAAGGCAGCAGATAAATTTCGTAAACCTGCACCAGCTTTTAAGGTAGGAGACCTGGTCTGGCTGTCAACCAGAAATCTTAAGTTAAGGATTCCATCGTCTAAGTTGGGACATAAGTACATTGGACCCTATAAAATCAGTAAGATTATAAGTGCCGTTGCTTGTCGTCTTCAATTGCCCAGAACTATGAGAATCCACCCTGTCTTTCATGTATCCCTACTAAAGGCTGCAACACCCAATACGTTTCCTGGACGTTCTTCTCCTTGCCCTGACCCAGTGCTAGTCGATGGTCAGGAAGAATTTGTGGTGGAAAGGATTTTAGATTCCAGGTTGTATAGAAATCAGTTACAATATCTGATTAAATGGCAGGGCTACCCAGTGGAGGACAACTCATGGGAGCCAGTTAATAACGTTAATGCTCCTCGCTTGCTCCGTCAGTTTCATCAGAGGTACCCACACAAGCCTGGTCTGAGGTCATCCGGAGGTTGCCCCTAAGGGGGGAGTAATGTAAGGTTCTGTGTATCTGTTTCTGAAACTCAGTTTGTTCGTCGGCCATTTTGCTTTCTGTTTTGCTGCAGCTATCTTGCCCTCAGTTAAAATGGAGTTTTCCAGCTTGCATGTTCCCGCCCTGATTCTCTCCGTTTGCTTCTTAAACAGCCACACCTGAGCAATCAGTGCTTCAGAATCTAGCCTGCAGTGAACCTGTGTTCTGACTCCTGAAGCCTTGGACCTTGTGCTCCAGCCGTTTCTACTGAGAAGCTCTGAGGCACTTGTGGACTCTGAACTCTGCTCTTGGAAGCCTCACGTTTGCATGGACTTGCGGTAACATAGAAGAAGATCTGAATCTGTTGTGGAGAGTTATTGCTGAACTTAGATTACTCTGGCCTGCTGTGTCTCCTGCTTCTGTGTTTGCAACCTGTGTGTTTATTTTTGCCAATTTGTATGAAGCAATACAAGACTTTCTTTATCAACCTGTGTCTCAAGTATTTTCATCGCACCCAAGCACAAGACGCTATATGAACTGTATCACATACATTACACATGCAGATGCACTCACACCTGCCTGCTGCCATTCCTGAGCAAGCTCTGCACTGCTGGTAGCCCGATCCCGCAGCTGAAACACTTTTAAGAGACGGTGCTGGCACTTGCTGGTCTTTCTTGGGCGCCCTGAAGCCTTTTTGGCAACAATGGAACCTCTCTCCTTGAAGTTCTTGATGATGCGATAGATTGTTGACTGAGGTGCAATCTTTCTAGCTGCGATACTCTTCCCTGTTAGGCCATTTTTGTGCATTGCAATGATGACTGCACGTGTTTCTTTAGAGATAACCATGGTTAACAGAAGAGAAACAATGATGCCAAGCACCAGCCTCCTTTTAAAGTATCCAGTGGTGTCATTCTTACTTAATCATGACAGATTGATCTCCAGCCATGTCCTCATCAACACCCACACCTGTGTTAATGGAGCAATCACTGAAAAGAGGTTAGCTGGTCCTTTTAAGGCAGGGCTGCAATGATATTGAAATGTGTTTTGGGGGATAAAGTTCATTTTCTAGCCAAATATTGACTTTGCAAGTAATTGCTGTTAAGCTGATCACTCTTTATAACATTCTGGAGTATATGCAAATTGCCATTAGAAAAAGTGAAGCAGTAGACTTTGTAAAAATTAATATTTGTGTCATTCTCAAAACTTTTGGCCTTGACTGTACTGTCTGTTCATTGTGTGTATTCACACTGTTGTTCCAGCGCTTTTCACCACTACCTTAGCACACTGATGAAGGTCTTACATAGACCGAAACGTTTGTTGTGGCTATCGTATGTATTGCACAAATAAATACCCATTTTTGCACTTTGGAGTGTGCCCGGTTTTCCTATCATATACTTTTATAGTGACTTGGACAATATCCCCTGATTGGCTGTGCTTGACCATGTGATAGGTACAAGCCATTATAGGGAAATCAGTGCAATAGAAGTCCCGACAGTTCCGTATTACATATCCCTAAATATGTCATTATGGGCAATTGTAGGGTGGATCCCAGTTCAGGATCAGGAGCTCATCCTAAGGGTAAATTCACACGAGTGTATAAAAAATTGTTCAGAGTTTAATCCAGAAAAATGGTACGATTTTTTTTTGTCCCTTGCCATCCGTATGCAGTCTGTTTTTTACAGCAGCTATTAATCATTTACAGAACCATTTACAGTTTCCTATGTTACAGAATTGCAATGTATCCATAAAAATCGGATGCTAGGCTGTGTCAATGTATGGCACCCAATTTTTTTTTTTGGGTACCCATTGACTTGATTAGGTGACTCTCATCAGAAACTAGGGCATGCTATGATTTTTTTTTCGCTCGCAGATTGTGCTTTCTGTTTTTTCCATATGGTTGGGTGAACAAGCCCCTATTATAATGAATTGGTAAACCAGTGCCCCAATGGTTATGTAGAGACAAATTTCGCAATTTCGCAGACATGAACTCTGAGTTGTACATTAACATATTTCTTCAATAATCCCTTTATATTTGTGTAATGACTTTCCTGCTCATGTCACTATGCAGGCATTATTAATAACATCCCACGTTTGTCTCCCTTTTATCTGTTTACCTGTCTGCTCTACTCTTTCTATCTTTTTACGTTACCATATCTATCTGACATTAGTATGAGGTGCATTGCAGAGCATGTCATCACAGTTAGATCCATTATTATTGAGCATAAATAATGTATACTGATTGTAAAATGGGCTTTTTTTCTGCAGAAATTTTTCCTCTAATTCAGACCTGGGCAAAGTGCGGCCCACGGGCCACATCTGGCCCTTTGGCTTCACCAGACCAGCCTGCGGACCGAGACAGCCGAGGGGCTGAAAACAGTGGCCCACAGGCCGCACCGTGCCAGCCCTCTCTACTGCCAGTCTCCATCCACGCATGCTGACTGCATTGGTGGAGTGAGAGGCCTACGGCTCCTTCCTCCACCAATCAGCGGATGAAACAGCTGACGCAATGACGTCATGTCATCGCCTCAGCTGTGTACTGCAGCGAGTCAGCACACCGGAGACAGAAGCAGAGGCCGAGCGCCGTGGAAAAGGGAGCAAGGTGAGTATGTTTTTTATGTCTTTTTTTAATTTACGTGTATGGGATGTTTGGCTGCACTTGGGGAGGCTATGTGGGTCTCATCTTGGATATGGGGAGGCTATGGGGGTCTTATTATGTACATGGGGAGGTTATGGGGCTCTCATTATGGACATGGTAAGGCTATGGAGCTCTCATTCTGGACATGGAGATGTGGAGCCCAGCTGTGACTGGATCCATATCTTCCAGAAGGATGCACTAAAGGAAGATCCCACTAGAGGTCATGACACACACACACATTTGAGTTTACCTAGAAGACCATTAGAGGGAGCTGTGTTAGGCATATAAAAACAAGTTTAGTTTCAGTTTGCCTCAGATGAGATTAGAGAGAGATCTCCTCAGGACACTAGAGGAGAGGAGTTTAGCTCAATGAAGTGGAGAGCTCGTCCTGCAGAGAGCTAGTGCAGAGCTGTTCAATCAGTTCAACTTGAGCTTAAGTGGAGGCTAGTACGAGTGAAAGGGAAATCACTCTAGCCTAGTCAGAGCAGATTCTGAAGCGTAACTCACAAGGAAGCGTGCCGACGCTTAAAGAGCGGCGAAGAGGCCGATTACCAACTGCCGGCGTGTGTGATCTTAGTAGGACCCAGGTAGGCCGAAGGCAAGTGGAATTGGAGGGGTCAGTGAGCATTAATAGCTCCCCTCAGCAAGAAATACCGGATACCGGGGCCCGAGCCTATAAGGATCTCCACGACCTATTAGGAGAACACCGGAGTTCCTGGAGGACTACAAGTCCCAGGAGTACCACAGAGTTGATACGTAACAGGATCAGGAGGACGGAGTCCGGCTCGGCCAGCCTTCAAGGACCCTGTCCTGCCAGAGAGAAGGTCCAACCACAAAATCAGCCAGGTATAGGACAGAGATCAAGTTAGACCTTTCTATAAGCAGGTCAGGACTTTATTGTGTAACGACAGAGGATAGGAGGCCATACACCTACCAGTGGAGGAATCTGGATGTGCATCCTTCGCCCTATCGTGCTCCGGGGTGTACCTGCCATTTCTACAGTAAAGGTACCAAACTGACTTTTGTGTGTGTTCCCCTTATTGTCTCTGACGGCGGGATCCCCACCTGTCCTGCATCCTCCTATTTCTATCTGCCCTGGAAGGACACCGTCTTGCCTGTAGAAGACCTACCATCTAGCTGCCCAACACCATCCCTTCCAGAGTATTTGTATAGCAGCGCTGGTCACCCTGACCAGATACTACAGGTGGCGTCACGACAAACTATACGAACACTCCATCATCCCCTGTAAATATCCCACATTACGGTGAGCGCCCAGGGCACGGACCGAGCTGTGCTACCCGTGACATCCCCCATAGACATCAACGGGCTCGGTGCCGAGTACCCCAAAGCCCTGGTACGTGCGCATCATCTTTTTCTGGCGTCACGAACAGGATTTCGTGCCTGCAGCAATGGAGTAATTTGTGCCCGTTGCCACCGGGTACTGTGTGCCTTGCAAAAAGACTATTGTGTATAGTGGTGAAGATTTCCCGCCATTTGCCGCCATTTATAGCGTCCCGGCGCGAAAACCAGTGGGCGTACCTGTAAAAGCGCGCTGAGTCCTGAACACGCCCCCAACGCTGACGCGGCGGCAGGTCCTGTGGAGAGCTTCAGTGAACGCTCTGACATCAGAGCGCCAGCGACACAGGTCCTTTCTCCACCGCTGTGCCTGCAGAGCTGCAGCCTTCAGAGAAGGTAGGCAACGATTAACTAGGGGGGCGCAGATATGTCGCAGCAGCAAGCCGACAGCGCGGCCCAGGCCGACAACCCCAATGACTTACCACTTGGCGCTGCAGCGCAGGATAGAAATCCAGGCCCCTCACCTGGTCCTGTGTATCACGTTGTATAACAGTTATAGATAATGTCAGTAATCTATATCAAGTGGGACAACATTCTATATACCATATAAATAGGTTATATCAACATGAACATATAGTATTTGATAACATAGTATTACCTGACATAATATCCGAAGTACTGAGGATCTATACTGGATCTGTTTCACGCTGTCTCAGGCTAGAGGTGGACCGGGGTCTATACTGACCCTAAACTGGGGTCCTGACTAGTCCCTCTACCTGGAGGTACTGTTAATGGTACAGAGGTCCAGGCCGCCAGCGTAACCCTATCTCCTATAAGTCCTTGACCACTGTAATCTAGTCCTTAGAAGGACCCTGATTACCACCACAGGGATATGGGCAGGTCACCGCTTAATAAACAGTAAAGACAAACGAGACAGACAGGGGATAAAGTAAATACTGTCTTGCATACAACACTTAAACACAGAGGGAACACAAAAGGTCTAGGAGATAAACTATAAGCGAGGAGAGGAGAAACCACAAAGGAGCTCTTAGCTTAAGTCTTCTCAGAACCGATCCTATCTGCTGGTCTGTATGAATGCTTTCACCGGCATCTCCCAAGCAGACTGGCAGGTATATAAAGGAAGCTAATTAGTGCATAATCAAACTGCAGCGGGCGAGGCTGGACCTAGTCTTAGCACAGAGCTAGGTAGAATTAACTCCCTCACTGCCAAACACAAAGAAACAGCAACTCAGCTGCGAGAAGTCAGAATGTGTAATCGCGACGATCTTCGTGGCGATACACCCATGACAGTACCCCCCCTTCTACGAGGGGCCTCCGGACCCTCAGGGCCAGGTTTGCCCGGGTGAGTTGTGTGGAAGGTCCGAACCAATCGATCTGCGTTAATATCAGACGCAGGAACCCACGTCCTCTCCTCAGGACCATACCCCTTCCAATGAACCAAGTACTGAAGGGACCGGCGATTCAGACGTGAGTCAATGATCTTCGACACCTGAAATTCCAAGTTACCATTGACCACCACTGGAGGAGGAGGTAAAGGTGACGGTATAACTTGCGCCACGTACCTCTTAAGCAACGATTTGTGGAACACATTGTGGATTTTAAACGTAGGAGGGAGGTCCAGACGAAATGCCACAGGATTAATTATAGAACTGATCCTGTACGGCCCGATGAACCTGGGACCCAGTTTCCAGGAGGGAACCTTGAGTTTAATATTCTTGGTAGACAACCATACCAGATCGTTCACACTAAGGTCCGGACCAGACACTCTCCTCCTATCAGCCATACGTTTGTAACGGTTCCCCATAGCACTCAGATTATTCAGCACTCCTCTCCACACTGAAGCAAGTGACGACGAGAATCGTTCCTCCTCAGGAACCCCAGAAGGGCCCCCCCCATTGAAAGTACAAAACTGGGGATGAAAACCATATGCCCCAAAAAACGGGGACTTACCAGTGGACTCGCTCCGCCTATTGTTAAGAGCGAACTCTGCCAGCGGCAAGAAAGAAGACCAGTCCTCCTGGTTCTCTGAGACAAAACACCGAAGATATGTCTCTAGGCTCTGATTCAGACGCTCTGTCTGACCATTGGTCTGCGGATGAAAAGCCGAGGAAAATGACAATTGCATCCCCCGACGTGAACAAAATGCCCTCCAGAATTTGGACACAAACTGAGACCCCCTATCTGACACCACATCAGAAGGCAACCCGTGAAGTCTCACAATCTCCCCAATGAACACCTGCGCCAGAGTTTTAGCATTAGGAAGAGCAGGAAGAGCAATGAAATGTGCCATCTTACTGAACCTGTCAACTACAACTAGTATGACAGTTTTCCCTGACGACGGAGGGAGGTCCGTAATGAAGTCCATAGACAGATGAGTCCATGGACGCTCCGGAATTTTCAAAGGTAAGAGGGTCCCAGACGGACGGGTATGTGGGGTCTTAGAGCGAGCACAAACCCCACAGGACGCGACAAAAGTTACTACCTCTTTATTTAAGTTAGGCCACCAAAACCGGCGAGAAAGGAGATCCACAGTTGCTTTACTCCCTGGGTGTCCTGCCAAAGCAGAATTATGATGTGCCTCGATAACTTTTTGTCTTAACTGATCTGGAACAAACAGTTTCCCTGGAGGTCCTACAGGGGCGTCCCCCTGAGCCTCCAATACCTCCTCCTCAAGCTCAGAGCATACAGCCGACACCACAACTCCCTCCTGAAGGATAGGAACCGGGTCATCCGTCTTCCCGGCCCCTGGGAAACTACGAGATAAGGCATCAGACTTAACATTTTTTGACCCAGGACGATATGTGACGACAAAATTAAACCTGGTAAAAAACAACGACCATCTAGCTTGTCTGGAATTCAGACGCTTTGCAGATTCTAAATACAGGAGGTTCTTGTGATCAGTAATGACGGTGACCGGGTGGACTGCCCCCTCCAAAAAGTGACGCCATTCCTCAAAAGCCAACTTAATGGCCAAGAGTTCCCTATTGCCGACATCATAATTCCTCTCGGCGGACGACAATTTTTTAGAGAAGAAAGCGCACGGATGCCATTTACCAGGGGACGGACCTTGGGATAATACCGCACCCACCCCTACGTCAGACGCGTCTACCTCCACAATGAACGGTTGTGATGCATCAGGTTGAATAAGTATGGGTGCCGAAGCAAAACATTTTTTCAAGGAGGAAAATGCTTGACAAGCTTTGTCAGACCACCTAGAAAAATCCGTCCCTTTTTTTGTCATGTCAGTGAGAGGTTTGACAACAGATGAGAAATTACGAATAAATTTCCGGTAGTAGTTAGCAAACCCCAGGAAACGCTGCAGTGCCTTAAGATCGTCTGGCCGATCCCATTCAAGCACTGCTCTCACTTTCCCAGGGTCCATACGGAAACCGGAAGCTGACACCAGGAAACCCAAAAACTGAAGTTCCTGTACGGCGAATACACACTTTTCCCATTTGGCGTACAGTTTATTGTCTCGCAAGATCTGCAACACCTGTCTCACATGCTCCTGATGAGACACAAGATCTGGCGAGTAAATTAAGATGTCATCTAAATAAACGACCACAAACTGCCCCACAAGGTGGCGAAAGATGTCATTAACAAAATGTTGAAACACCGCCGGGCAGTAGTCAGACCAAAAGGCATGACAAGGTTCTCATAATGTCCCTCCGGAGTGTTAAACGCCGTCTTCCACTCATCCCCCTCCTTTATCCTAATCAGATTATACGCCCCCCTGAGATCCAACTTAGAGAACCATTTGGCGCCCACAATCTGATTGAAGAGATCAGGAATAATGGGAGCGGATACGGATCTCGGACAGTAATCCGATTAAGCTCACGGAAATCCAAGCAAGGGCGTAGGCCTCCATCTTTTTTCTTCACAAAGAAGAACCCCGCGGCCACTGGGGAAGATGAAGGTCTAATATGCCCCTTGGCCAGACTTTCCGAAATATAATCCTTCATAGCCTGCCTCTCAGGACCAGAAAGGTTATATAACCTAGATTTAGGTAACTTAGCATCAGGAAGCAATTTTATTGAACAGTCATACGCGCGATGAGGAGGTAATTCTTGACACCCCTCCTCAGAGAACACATCCTCAAAGTCCTCCAGAAAAGGAGGCAAAGTTCTAGGCACGACCGCACTGATGACCGTGTTCATGCAGTTACTCTTGCAAAATTCACTCCACTGGCTTATCTCTCTGGATTGCCAATTAATCACTGGGTTATGTTTAGCCAACCAAGGAAGTCCCAACACAATAGGAGTAGGAAGACCTTCCAACACATAACAAGACAATCGTTCTTTATGTAATGCCCCTACTCGAAGGTCTATGTTATGAACAGCTTGTACAAAGCTACCTTGACCGAGAGGCCTGGCGTCAATAGAGAAAATAGGGATCGATTTGGCCAATACACTCAGTTGCATACCTTGCACCTGGGCAAACCGAGCGTCCACCAGATTAGCCCCGGACCCACTATCAAGAAGAACAGAAATCCTCTCAGCTCTCGTACCACCACCTCCGCTGGTACGAGAAACTGAGACGGACCTGGGGACGAAATACACACTCCCAGGTTGTCGTCCACCACACAACCTGGGATCAACAGTTTTCCGGCGACTTCTTGCTCAGCGAGGCACGGAATGGACACCCCTCAACAAAATGCCCCTCTCTCCCGCAGAAGAAACACTTTCTTGTCTTGCGGCGCACCGCCGATCCCCTCCCTTGAAAAGATGTCCCTCCCAACTGCATAGGTTCCTCAGAACAGACCAGGGGAACCTCAATATAAGGGACTTTAGTAGTGGGTGGAGTCATAACAGGGGGCGGAGTTACCTCGCACCTCTCCGAAGCCGTCTATCAATGCGAATAGCAAGGGCCATAGCGGCCTCCAGAGACGGGGGAGAATCATACTGAGCCAACACGTCTTTTAATTTGTCAGATAACCCTTGACAAAACTGGCTCCTAAGAGCTGGGTCATTCCACTGAGTATCTGTGGCCCATCTACGGAACTCAGAAGAAAACTCCTCCGCCGGACAATCTCCCTGCTGTATCTTACGTAACTTCGTTTCAGCAAGGGAGACCCGATCCGGGTTATCATATACCAGACCCAGGGCTGTAAAAAATCGATCTACTGACTGGAGAGCCGGGGAGTCTGGAGGAAGAGAGAACGCCCAGGATTGAGGGTCCCATTGTAAGAGCGAGATGACAATTCCCACCCTCTGCTCTTCACTCCCTGATGACCGAGGCCGTAGCCGAAAGTATAACTTACATGCCTCCCGGAAGGTAAAAAATTTGTCCCGCCCACCAGTGAACCTGTCCGGGAGAGCAACTTTAGGTTCAGATCTGGATTGCTCCGGGGGAACAAAACCTTGGACTTAATGTCCGTCAGCTCCATGGACAAACTCTGCAACTGCAGGGCAAGCTGGGCTACTGGATCCATGGTAGCTGGGGAGAATCTTTTTAGTATGGCCGGTGAAAATATCACGCTGTATAACAGTTATAGATAATGTCAGTAATCTATATCAAGTGGGACAACATTCTATATACCATATAAATAGGTTATATCAACATGAACATATAGTATTTGATAACATAGTATTACCTGACATAATATCCGAAGTACTGAGGATCTATACTGGATCTGTTTCACGCTGTCTCAGGCTAGAGGTGGACCGGGGTCTATACTGACCCTAAACTGGGGTCCTGACTAGTCCCTCTACCTGGAGGTACTGTTAATGGTACAGAGGTCCAGGCCGCCAGCATAACTCTATCTCCTATAAGTCCTTGACCACTGTAATCTAGTCCTTAGAAGGACCCTGATTACCACCACAGGGATATGGGCAGGTCACCGCTTAATAAACAGTAAAGACAAACGAGACAGACAGGGGATAAAGTAAATACTGTCTTGCATACAACACTTAAACACAGAGGGAACACAAAAGGTCTAGGAGATAAACTATAAGCGAGGAGAGGAGAAACCACAAAGGAGCTCTTAGCTTAAGTCTTCTCAGAATCGATCCTATCTGCTGGTCTGTATGAATGCTTTCACCGGCATCTCCCAAGCAGACTGGCAGGTATATAAAGGAAGCTAATTAGTGCATAATCAAACTGCAGCCGGGCGAGGCTGGACCTAGTCTTAGCACAGAGCTAGGTAGAATTAACTCCCTCACTGCCAAACACAAAGAAACAGCAACTCAGCTGCGAGAAGTCAGAATGTGTAATCGTGACGATCTTCGTGGCGATACACCCATGACACTGTGGTCCCAATAAAACCGCTAACGCTGCCATACATGCCTGGAGCGAAGTGGCTCCCTCAGTACAGCGGCAAGCCAGACACCCTGTCAGGGTTCAAGCGAAAAATATGCAGCATAATGGACATGTACCCTATGACAGAAAAGCAAAGAGCTGCAGTGTTAGTGGGACAATTAACTGGTGCTGCTGAGAGAGAGGTAGAGACTTGGACAGCTGCAGACCAGGAGTCAGTGCATGCAATTTTCTTAAAGCTACAGACTATCTTTGAAGACCGCACTGAAACAGATCTCCAGATGAGATTTTATCAATGTTCCCAGAAATCAGATGACAGCATTAGAGACTATGCTTGCCGGCTACAAGGGGCCCTGCGAGCTCTTAAACAAGTTAACCCTATAAGTGTCATCAATGAAAATAAAATGTTAAAGGAACAATTTGTACGGGGACTGAGGTCCCAAGCGGAAAGCAGGACTGTGCACTGGTGGTCCTTGGATCATCCTGATGCTACCTTTGATGCCCTTAAGGATATGGCTATAAAAGGACTGCGACCTCTGGAGACACCCGAGATGGCAACCCAGTGTCACCCAAGTGAAACCACCCTAAAGCCAACAGCATCCACCTTTTCCCCGCTGGTTGCGGAAGCCAAAACGCAGGAGGCGCCCCCTACTGAGCTGGACTGCCTGCGCTCAGAAGTGCGCCAGCTGACCAAAAACCTGGCCACTGTAGTGAGTGCCCTGCAACTCTCGACGAAGGAAGAAGGAAAGATCTTGCTGGCTGACTGCCCGGAGGATGTCCCTTGGATGCGCCGGAGGAGAGGGAGGACGTCGCCCCACCGGAGGAGGACAACGCCACCCCCAGGAAGGACCCGCGACCAGCAACATCCTCGCCGAGAGATCATCTGCTACCGCTGCCACAGGGAAGGTCACCCAGCACGTCTGTGTCCTTTAAATGAGCAAATCCTGGGTCCGAGGGCCAACCCCTAGGAATAGACTCCTCAGGCCCCTCAGACTGGAACCGCAGGTTTGTGGGAGGAAGACCATACCTGTCCATCATACTGGACGGGATCGCAATCCCTGCCCTGCTGGACACTGGATCCCAGGTAACCATTATACCTGATGTTCTCTACAACAAGTACTGGTCCAGTGACAGTCTCCAACCCCCAAACCCTGACTTTACCGTATACGCCTCAAATGGTCTCCCTCTTGAATTACGGGGGCTAAAGATGTAGACGTAAAGGTGGGGAGAGTGGAGCTAAAGAATCAGGGACTTCTTGTAGTAAAGACTGTTAATGAAGAAAATGGGTTGAATGTGGTCTTAGGCACTAACATTATTAGTAACTGTTTGGAGGAGGTTGTGTTTTTACTCCAACAGCTTGCCGAAATCGCCAGACCAAGGCAAAAAGGAGAGCTCCGGAGGGAGATCCGAACCCTGATGTGCCAGCAGCAAGTGAAAATGACCGGTGGTGAGATTGGTAATGTACGGGTAACAGACCTGAATCCCATTGTGATACCCCGATGAGTGAAATGCTTATTTGGTGTAGAGCAGCAATAGGTCTGAGAGGACAAAACTACCAAGCAGTAGTAGAGCCCCATTGTTCAGAACACAGACCTACACTCTTGACTGCCAGAGGGGTAGTGGAGGTACATAATGGGAGGGTGCCAGTGCGTCTTCTCAACTGGGGAGAAGATGAAGTCAACTTGCCACGTTACGCCACTGTTGCTAAGTTACATGCTGTGGATAATAACTCCATTCACCCAGCGGAGCCCTTAACCTCCCCACAACCAGTGGAGGATAACGGTCCGACCACCCAGGTGGAGGATTGGTGTCAGCAGCTCCATGTTGGGACAGACACCACTCCAGCCCACCAGAAACAAGGAGTATACCGAGTAGTTCAAGAGTATGCTCAGGTATTCAGCAAACACCCGCTCGACTTTGGGACAATTAAAGGGGTTCAACATCACATCCCCACAGGCAATCATCCTCCCATCAAAGAACGGTACAGGCCTATACCACCAGCACACTATCAGAAAGCCAAGGAGATGTTGCGTGATATGAAGGAAGCAGGGGTGATAAGGGATAGTTGCAGTCCCTGGGCAGCACCTCTAGTCTTAGTCAGGAAAAAGGATGGAAGCATGCGAATGTGTGTAGATTACAGACAAATAAATCGCATTACACATAAGGATGCATACCCATTACCACGCATTGAGGAATCCTTGGCTGCACTAAAAACTGCTAACTACTTCTCCACCCTTGACCTCACTAGTGGGTACTGGCAAGTAGCTGTGGCTGAGGAGGATCGGGAGAAGACGGCTTTCACCACCCCGATGGGACTCTGTGAGTTTGACAGAATGCCGTTTGGACTCAGCAGTGCCCCTGGCACGTTCCAGAGAGTGATGGAGAGCTGCCTGGGCCATCTCAACTTCGAGACTGTGTTGCTGTACTTGGACGACGTCATCGTATACTCCAAAACGTATGAAGACCATTTGAAGCACCTGGTGGAGGTATTTGAGTCACTGTCCAAGTATGGGATGAAACTGAAGCCTTCTAAGTGCCATCTGCTCAAACAAAAAGTACAGTATCTGGGACATATTGTCAGTTCAGAAGGGGTAGCGCCAGACCCTGAAAAGATCACCGCCATCCAGAAATGGCCGGAGCCGAAAAATCTTAAGGAGGTGCGACAGTAGGTGCGACAGTTCCTGGGACTGACGGTACTACGGAGGTTTGTGAAGGACTACACCAAGAAAGCAGCGCCTCTGCAAGACCTCCTGGTGGGACAGTCCCTCAAGAGCAGAAATTCTCCCTTCCACTGGGGTAAAGAACAGGCAGAAGCATTCAAGGAAATGAAGGAGATCCTGACAGGTGATGAGATCCTAGCTTACCTTGACTACAGCCAGCCGTTCCTGCTGTATACTGATGCCAGCAACGAAGGATTGGGAGCAGTCCTCAGTCAGAAGCAAAATGGCCTGGAGAAAGTCATCGCCTATGCTAGCAGGAAGCTCCGCCCGACCGAAAGAAACCCAGAGAACTATAGTAGCTTCAAGTTGGAGTTCCTGGCACTGGTCTGGGCCATCACGGAGAGGTTTAAACACTATTTGGCCTCCAGCAAGTTCACTGCCTACACTGACAACAACCCCTTGACGCATCTTGAAACAGCTAAGTTGGGAGTCATGGAACAACGATGGATGGCTCGACTGTCAAATTATCAATTCACAATTAAGTACGGGCGGGCCGCAAGAATGCCAATGCTGATGCCCTGTCCAGGATGCCTCATGAATCAGACACTGAAGAGTAAGTGGATGATCTGGAAGAGATTGAACTACCTGCCTTTCACCGGAATGGGGTGATCTACGAGCAACAAGCCAGCAGGAGACCGAGTGGTAAGACGTTAAATCCTTTACCTCACCACAGCTGGAAAGAGACTCAGGACAGCGATCCAGTGGTCAGCCGTATCAAGGAGCTGATAACACAGGAAGGTTCATCCTTGGCGAAGGACGCGCCCCTACCAGCAAGGCAGCTGTGGAATGAAAGAAGCCGGTTGTTCATCTACCGTGAGAAGCTGTGCAGGAGATACGTCAACCCGAGGACCCATGAAATGGTCTGGACAGATAGTAGTTCCCAGAGCAGACATCCAGATGGTGTTAGAAGCCTACCACGATCAAGCGGGACACTTTGGCTGGAAAAAGCTGGAACCCTGTTGAAGTGTCGGTTCTACTGGGTAGGGATGCGCAGCTCAATCGAGAAGTGGTGCCGGAACTGTGAACCCTGTGGCCTCAGACGAAAAGACTACAGCAGTCAGAAGGCACCCCTGCAGCCCATCCAGACGACTCGCCCTTTGGAAATCGTGGCCCTGGACCATGTGAAGTTGTCACCCAGCCGGTCAGGATATTCCTATGCCCTGACTATGGTGGATCACTACTCCAGATTCCTGGTGGTCGCCCCTGTCAAAGATCTGACGGCAGAGACAGCTGCAAAGACGTTCCAGACTCATTTCTGTAGACCACACAGATATCCGGAGCAGGTGCTAACTGATCAAGGCCCAGCCTTTGAGGCCGAATTATTCAAAGAGTTCTGTCACTTGTACGGGTGTAAGAAGATAAGAACTACACCGTACCACCCCCAAACCAATGGACTTTGTGAAAAGATGAATCACATCGTCATTTACTTACTGAAAACTGTACCACTGGAGGAAAGAAACCGGTGGCCAGACTTGCTACCTGACCTGGTAGACCTGTACAACCATATACCGGTGAGTTCCACCAACTGCACCCCAGCCTATCTCATGCGGGCAAGACCAGGAAAGCTGCCCATGGATCTAGAGCTTGGAGTTGTAGAACCCGAGGCGGATGTAACTACTGGAGACTGGGACACAAACAGACAGGAACAGTACAGAAAAGTACAGACCTGTGTGGAGGAAAGTCTCAATCGAGGAAGGATAAACAAGCAGATCGCTACAATAAAAGTGCGCCAGCTGAACCTTTCGCACCTGGTGAAATCGTACTGAAAAGAAAAAGGAGGTTACACAAACTCGACGATCAGTGGGAAAGAGAGCCCTACATCATACAGAGTTCAAGGTTTGATAACAAGAAAACGTGCATAATAAGCAAGGATGGGGGAAAAAACAACTGCAACTGTGTCTAGAGACCATCTAAAGTTGTGTCCGGACCCATTAAAGCTTTCATGAGGAAGAACTTGTTGTTAATCAGGAAGAGAGTGATGAAGCAGTTATACAGACTTGGGAGATTTCCCCGCAGATTGGCCCAGAATTGGAGAAGCTGTAATCATCCCCGTGCTGCAATTCTATCAACCACAAGAAGAACCTCTACATCCAGCTGCACCAATTGTGCCAGTAGAGTCAGTTCCAGAAGGACCTGTTCCGGCGGAACCTCAACCAGTGGAATTACAAGAAGCAGAACCCCAAGAAATTGAACCTCAGGAGGAAGGATCCCCTGCAGAAGTTGCACCAGTTCACTCAGTTTACAGTGTGCTTGCCAGCCCAGTAGGGAGGTTGAGACAATTCTATAATTCACTCTCACATAGAACAAACAAGGAAACTGCTACCTCACAAGTCATTGCACCACGCAGATCAGAACGTAGCACAAAAGGACACATCCCTGCTAGGTTCAGAGATTAGTTTAGCCTTTGGCAAATGTAAATAATTGTTTAAAGTCATTATATATAAATGTATATATGTTTGCTTATAATATGCTGTATATACCATTATTTATTTCCCTTATCATCTTGGGACAAGAGAAATGGACATTATTTCTACTTGTTTTCTCCACCCCTATTTTGAGCATCCTTTCCAAAAGAGACTGGGACTTTTATGGTTGCTCAATTCCTCAATCCCTCATTGTATATAATTGTTCAGTTACCGTTTATGCAACAGTTCAAGAGTGCCTTACCTCCTGTAAAGGAAGAATTGTTTTTCTGATATGTTATTGTTCTGTTACCTGTTTTTGTATTTCAGCCCCGGAGTGCTGAGTTCTACTAGGGGGGAATGTGGAGCCCAGCTGTGACTGGATCCATATCTTCCAGAAGGATGCACTAAAGGAAGATCCCACTAGAGGTCATGACACACACACACATTTGAGTTTACCTAGAAGACCATTAGAGGGAGCTGTGTTAGGCATATAAAAACAAGTTTAGTTTCAGTTTGCCTCAGATGAGATTAGAGAGAGATCTCCTCAGGACACTAGAGGAGAGGAGTTTAGCTCAGTGAAGTGGAGAGCTCGTCCTGCAGAGAGCTAGTGCAGAGCTGTTCAATCAGTTCAACTTGAGCTTAAGTGGAGGCTAGTACGAGTGAAAGGGAAATCACTCTAGCCTAGTCAGAGCAGATTCTGAAGCGTAACTCACAAGGAAGCGTGCCGACGCTTAAAGAGCGGCGAAGAGGCCGATTACCAACTGCCGGCGTGTGTGATCTTAGTAGGACCCAGGTAGGCCGAAGGCAAGTGGAATTGGAGGGGTCAGTGAGCATTAATAGCTCCCCTCAGCAAGAAATACCGGATACCGGGGCCCGAGCCTATAAGGATCTCCACGACCTATTAGGAGAACACCGGAGTTCCTGGAGGACTACAAGTCCCAGGAGTACCACAGAGTTGATACGTAACAGGATCAGGAGGACGGAGTCCGGCTCGGCCAGCCTTCAAGGACCCTGTCCTGCCAGAGAGAAGGTCCAACCACAAAATCAGCCAGGTATAGGACAGAGATCAAGTTAGACCTTTCTATAAGCAGGTCAGGACTTTATTGTGTAACGACAGAGGATAGGAGGCCATACACCTACCAGTGGAGGAATCTGGATGTGCATCCTTCGCCCTATCATGCTCCGGGGTGTACCTGCCATTTCTACAGTAAAGGTACCAAACTGACTTTTGTGTGTGTTCCCCTTATTGTCTCTGACGGCGGGATCCCCACTTGTCCTGCATCCTCCTATTTCTATCTGCCCTGGAAGGACACCGTCTTGCCTGTAGAAGACCTACCATCTAGCTGCCCAACACCATCCCTTCCAGAGTATTTGTATAGCAGCGCTGGTCACCCTGACCAGATACTACAGGTGGCGTCACGACAAACTATACGAACACTCCATCATCCCCTGTAAATATCCCACATTACGGTGAGCGCCCAGGGCACGGACCGAGCTGTGCTACCCATGACATCCCCCATAGACATCAACGGGCTCGGTGCCGAGTACCCCAAAGCCCTGGTACGTGCGCATCAGAGAAGCTATGAGGCTCTCAGGCTGGACATGGAGAGGCTATGGGGCTCTCATGCTGAACATGGGGAGGCTATAGGGCTCTCATGCTGGACATGGAAATTCTATGGAGCTCTCATGCTGGACTTGGGGAGGCTATGGAGCTCTCATGCTGGACATGGGGAGGCTATGGGACTCTCTTGCTGGACATGAAAAGGCTATGGGGCTGTCATGCTGGACATGGAGTGGCTATGGGGCTCTCATGCTGGACATGGAGAGGCTATGGAGCTTTCATGCTGGACATGGGGAGGCTATGGGGCTCTCATCCTGGACATGGTGAGGCTATGGGACTCTCATTCTGGAGATGGGGAAATTGTGTAAGGCTCATATGCTGGCAATGGGGAGGCTGTGTGGGGCTCATATGCTGAACATTTGGAGGCTGTGTGGGGCTTATATACTGAACATGTGTGGGGCTCATATGCTGAACATGGGGAGGCTGTGTGGAGCTCTCATCCTGGACATGGGGATGGTATGGGGCTCTCATCCTGGACATGGGGAGGCTATGGGCATCTCATGCTGGACATGGGTGTGAAGGACCAAATTCTTGTGACTCCATCTTTTTTGTTTATGAGATAAATTCTGTTACTTAACTAGAGTAAAGTTCACGGCTGTAATAAAACCAGACTGTTCCAGCCTGAACAAGATATGAGACCTGGGGGTGTATCATTGTGTAAGACTCTGATGAATGTGCTATTGTGCTTCTTTCTATGCCACGTAGATACGGACATATATGTAGTTTCCATTTTTCCTGCATTTTTATAGGTTAAGTGCTGCAAGTGTGTTTTTATACTATTGGTTGAAGTACAACTTGCTAAATATTATAAAAGAGGTGATATAATAAATGGGGTTAGGAATCTGCTTTGATACTCCCAAACAGAGACACGTCTCCGTCTGGTCATTTTCAGTTGCTGGCAACGTCCTTTGGATTAATTTGGAAATCACTTGGTGAACCGTGAAGGGTCACTCCAGATCCTCCCCAACAGCTTGGTGCCCAATGTGGGGCCCCAAATAGGGACGCCTCTGCCCCGGAGGACAGCAAGATAAAGAATCCTCGGACCGGACACAGGCACTGGAAAATTGGGACTGATCATCCCCCACGGCAACCACGGTAAGTTGGCAGTAATACTGTTCAGACTGACCGTTTGGTGTGGTTTTCCTGTGTTTGTTGCTGCAAAGAGGATCTGAGGTTTGTCCCCGATGGTGGGGTGATTCTTGGGTGGAATCATATAGAGGTGTAGTTCCGTTGGGGGCCCAGTGTTCAAACCGTACCTCATAAGGGACGGACACCCCGGATTGACCAGTGATTGTAACTGTCTTTTTAGTCAAAATATCCTGAAATCCTGATCACTGTTAGAATCAGGCTTGGTGAGGTGATCAAAGATTGGGTAGGATACGTAACTCAGGAATATATATATATATATAACCAAAGATGTCTGGATGGATAGTCTAAGACACCCTCCTCCTTTCACTAAGTATCGCGTTGGAATTTTGGGGCCATCCCTGTGGGGGATAGACCCGGTGGAACAGACTGTACGGCCGCTCCAGTACTGTGCACAACTGAAGTAAGGATATTTAGCTCTAAAGGAGAATCATGTTTCCGTGGAAGAATAAGAAGAATTTGGATTTATGTGATGGATCGGATACTGTTATCCTTATGGCTCAAAGGCGGGGAAAGAAATCTGTCAGGAATGCAAGAAAAATATTTTCGATTATGGGAATTCCTGAGGGCGGGAGGCTACAGCCTACTCTATGGGACGAAGGTATTAGGAAGAACAAAGGAAGGTTGATTGATGATGGTTTGCTTAAAGATGCTGAAGAATTCCGTGGCTTGGCACATGAATTGTCTGATGAAGGTTATATGGAGGTAGAAGAGGAAGTGAATTCTGGTTGCTTCTGTTATTGTTATGTTGAAAAAGGAAAGCTGTCTACTACTATGACAAAAACTGGATGTTTTGTGGAACGAACTGATAAAGTGACTGAGAGTAATGTGCCTGAAAGACAAATAATTAAAAATGATGATCTGGAACAAGGGGTCTCCTTGCTAGATAATAAGGTCCCTCCCCAGGAAATCAAGCCTCTCCTCCCAAGTGTAGGCTCTGAGCCCCTCAATATATCCTGAGTTGCCAAAACCCAGTGCGCCCCCACCCTATGATCCTGCCGGGTGGATTTGTGATGTATGCGGAGTTACTAATCCTCAGTGGAGAGAGACCTGTTGCAGTTGTGGAGCAAGGAGACCCAGAGTCGTAGTCCCAACCTTTCCCTTGTTAAATGCTGACGGCACCTATTATCAGCCACCGCCAGCACCAGTCCTTGCTATGCCTAGTATTGCTAGTGGTCATGAGCATCCACCCCCTCCTAGTTTAGTCACCCGGTCAGAGACAGGATACACAGAGGAGGTAGAAGATTTCCAGGAAATGTATTCCAATGTTATTCCTGGACCCCACCGTCAATATGTGCTCTTTAGGATAGGGACAGTGGATCTTACGAAGCAGCACGTTGGGGCCATAGTAAATGCCGCGAATAATCAACTCCGCCATGCTGGAGGACTGGCCGCAACAATTTCACAGAAAGGCAGGCCCATGATACAGGAAGAATCTAATTTGTATATACAAACGTATGGCCAGGTAGAAACAGGACAGGTCGCAGCAACCAGAGCAGGACAGCTGCCGTATCAATATGTAATACATGCAGTGGGACCACGATATAATCCTACCAACATTCCTAGGTCCCAACAATTGCTTACTGAGGCTGTCCAGAACGCAATCCTGTATGCCTCCTCTGTCGTCCCCCGGTAAGATGCCTCAACGTACAATGGCCATACCATTAATCTCTGCCGGTATCTTTCAATATTCCAGGAAGGATGCCGCCATGGTCATAGTACCAGCAATAGAGCGGTGTATACAGGAAAACCCCATAAAATTGGAGGAGGTCCGATTTGTCCTTGACAGCTGCCTAACGGCCCATCAGGCAATACAATCTCTAACTGTAACAGAGCCTCCTGCCCCGATTCTGCAGCAGATGCCTCTTGTGCCCGTACTACCGCCACCTCCTCCCGCCCTCGAGTCAGTAATATCCGAATTTGAAGAGGATGATGTGGAAACTACTCCTGACAGGCCAAAGTATACCCCCTTTTCTCCATCCCAAATAAGCACACTTTGCAATCAATTACCCGATCCAGAGACTTCCCCCATGGCCTTCTACAGGCAAATGGTAGCGAATCAAGAGATTTATTCCACTCCCCGAAGAGATCTATTACACTTACTTCGAGTAAAAGCTGGGGAGGGGTATTTTCCAATTATTGAGGGTGGCATAATGTATAATGTGAACCTGGATGTGGGAACCTATGAGAGTGGTGTTGATTTCTGCAATGCTTTAAAGGTTTGGGCATAAGATAGACTAGCGGACCAAGCTACCTCTCTCACAGATGTCACACAGGACAAGGAGGAGACTGCCGAGAAGTTCTATGGGCGTCTTATGGTAGTATTTAAAGATCTGGGATTCTCATTGTATAATAAAGCCCATTCACACCTTTTTGTGGTAGCTTTGATGTCCGGCCTTAAATCCGAATTGAAAGAGGCGATAATGTCAGTTTGACCTGACATCGAGAATTCCACTCCGGACGATGCATTAAAAGTAATAAAAAGTTTTGAGAAGAATTTAGCCCGCTCTGCATCAGCAGGAAAACCAAAAAGCAAACCAGCAGCTGCAGCAGTTCCAGCTCCTGCTCCAACCCCAGCCCCACCCCAGCTGCAAGCACACAGCTCGTTCCTTATCAGTGGCCCACACAGCAGACTCCAGCTTCCACCCTCCAACAATACACAAACTTAGCCCCCTACTCTAATATCTCCTCCAATCCTATGATTGGGAACCCTGCTCCCCAGCCCCGCCGCGCCAATTCTCATCTGCAATGCTGGCGCTGTGGCCGACCCGGTCACTTTCAGAGAGATTGTCACACCCCTGCTGATAGATGCTACCCTCAAGTTCCCCCTTCCAATCGTAACCTAAATACTGGGAACCCTAGAGGATACTCTGGTTACGGACAGCCCCAAAATCCTGATAATCGCCCATACTGAAAGGGTGGCCAACCAGGGTCTGCCATCACAATGTCCTTCACCAAACCTGGGGCATGCTCATCAGTCACGCTCCCTGTAGGGGACACCCTTGTTAAGTTCATGTTAGACACTGGGGCGGCTAATTCTACAATCAAGTCATCAGATGTACCTACGGATATCCCTATTCAATTCTCAGACCAAGAGCTTGTTTTAATCGGAGTAGATGGCAGACCAATAAACATGCTCTTACAATACCCATCCCTGTGGGACCTTTCCCTGAAGTTACTGCTCAGTTCGTAATCTCTCCCACATGTCCAGTAAATTTCCAGAATACAATTCCAAGACGATGGTCAGATGGTTCTTACGTTATGTAACCCTTATGCAGATGAAGATAGCAAGGAAATCTGTATTTTACATGCCCTTCCTACGGTTATGATGGCCCTGATAGGCCCAGACCCTCCCCCGATGGTGCCTGAGGATCAACGACTTGTCCCATATCTCTCAGAGATACCATCTAAACTTTGGTCAAAAGGGCCAGATGATATAGGGAAAATGCTTGTAGAACGAGTAAAAGTGTTTCTCAAACCTGGTGCCCCTTTTCCCAAAGTCCATCAATACCCTTTGAAACATGATCTGAAGCGGGGCCTCAAGGGACAAATACAAATGTTACTCGATAATGGTGCCCTGGTACCCTGTGTTTCTCCATGTAACACACCCTTGTTTCCAGTTAAGAAAAAGACCCCACCCTGCCAACCCCCTGTGTACCGGCTGGTACAAGATCTACGGGCAGTTAATGCAGCTACTGTACTGGAAACTCCGGTGGTGCCTAATCCACATACTCTTTTGTCCGAGATACCTCAGGATGCTGCTTGGTTCACAGTCATTGACCTTGCCAATGCCTTCTTCAGCATTCCATTACACCCAGATTGCCAGTTTCTGTTTGCATTCACTTATCAGGGACGACAATTGACGTGGACAGTTCTGCCACAAGGAGCCCAAAACAGTCCCAATCAGTTTGCAAAAAATATGGGCGAGTGTCTTTTACCCTGGCAATTGGACCACCCCCATGTCACGCTGCTCCAATATGTGGATGATCTTTTGTTGTGTGCATGGACGGAGCAGGAAGCCATTGCTGCCACTGTTAGTCTGCTCAAGTATCTGGCAGATCTGAACTGTCGGGTTTCGGCCTCGAAACTCCAGTTCTGCCTTGGTCAAGTGATTTTTGGGTCACTGTCTCCTTCAGGGTGTCAGACACCTCACAGAAGAAAGAAAAATAGCTGTCAGCTCCCTTCCTTTCCCAAAAGATGAAACTGAACTCCAGCGTTTCCTTGGACTATGTACTTATTGTCGTCAGTGGATACCGGATGCATCCCGCATAATGCAACCCCTTTACAATGCCTTAAAAGACAGTATAATGAACTACTGTATAAGGAAAGATCACTGGTTTGTATGGAAAGCCTTTATCATGCCTTCTTTGAACTAAAGCGGCTTATTGCTTCCGCCCTGCCTTGGGCATCCCGGACTATACTCGACCATTTAATTTGTATGCGTCTGAGAATGAAGGACACGCAGCAGGGTATCTTACACAATCACATGGCGATAGGCAACGACGGCTATTATTCGGCCCGCCTCGACCCTGTGGCCCGAGCATCACCAAGTTGCATGAGGGAAGTTCACGCCACTCACTCGTTGCTTGACAAGACTGCAGACATAATTCTTGGACATGAAACGCACATTTTTGCCCCGCATGATATTGCAGCAATACTAACACTCCAACAGCCAAAACATTTGACTGTACAACGACATTTACGGCTGCAGTGTTCACTCCTTTTGCCTGACTATTCAAGTTGCATCGCTGTACTACAATCAACCCCGCTACTTTACTGCCGGTCCCCAAGAAAGATGGTGGTGATGAGGATTATCTCCAACATGATTGTTCCCAACTTGTGACTGAAGAAACAGCTACTCCGCCAAATGTCAGTGAGAATCCACTTCCAAATCCCGATCTGGTGTTATACACGGATGGTTCAAGATATGCTGATGAGTTTGGTAGATTCCATACAGGATATGATGTTACCACAGAGGACACTATAGTGCACCCAGCTGCGCTCCCGCCATCACAGTCAGCACAAGAAGCAGAACTTCAGGCTCTGTCTACTGCATGTATTTTGGCCAAAGACAGGCGGGCTAATACACAGACTGACGGTATGCATTTGGTATTGATCACGATTTTGGGGCTCTACGGGCCAATCAAGGGTTTATTACTACTGCCGGAACTCCAGTGAAAAATGCTGAAGCTGTTAAACCCCTCATGGATTTGATCAAATTGCCTACTCAGGTGGCCATTATCAAAGTTAAGGCGCACAGTCCTAGGAACAGTCCACAGACTATTGACATTGCATTTCCGGATATGCAAGCAAAGGCCGCTGCTCTTCTGCCCATTGAACTAACCATACCAACTGTGGTGACCACACGCTCTCAGCGTAAACAGTTGCGAGAGATGTTGACTCTACAAGAACCTGATGATCTATGACAGACTGAGGTTTTCTGTTGGACCCCGCGAGACCACTTAATGATGATGCAGAGAATGTCTTCAAAGGAAGAGGTGTACCAGTGGAAGGCTGATGGAGCACGTATGGACAATGTTCTCTGGCAAAAGGACCAACTTGTGTGTCTCCCTAAGCGGATGTACCCTGCTATTGCCACGTGGGCACATGGACCCATACATCGAGGAAAAAAACAGGCCCTAGCCCTGGTACAAAAATTCTACAGGGCTCCAGGTATTTCTACAGTCCTGACAGCACTCAACCGTGCATGTAATATCTGTCAGACCTGCAATCCTGGTCAACTTCAATGTGTACTTCCGAAGTACCTTGCTAAGCCCGACTATCCTTTCCAAAGGCTCCAGGTGGACCATATCACGTTGCCTAAGTCTGGAAGGTATGAATATTGTCTGGTGGTTGTCGACATGTTCTCCAGTTGGCCGGAAGCATTCCCCATTACCAACATGACTGCAAAGATCACAGCGAAGAAACTGGTGATGGAAGTCATATGCAGATATGGTGTTCCAGAAGTCGTTGAAAGTGACCAAGGTCCGGCTTTTTCTTTTCATGTGTATTAGGAGGTTCTGACAATGCTTGGATCCACTGTAGCCCTCCATACTCCGTACCATCCACAATCCAGTGGGAAAGTTGAGAGGCTGAATGGCACACTGAATGGACAATTGACCAAAATGATGCAGGAGACTACGGCTCCATGGCCAGAGCTCCTACCCATTGTACTATACCACATTCGCACTACCCCTATTGCAAAACATGGCCTGTCCCCATATGAGATATTGTTTGGTGCCAGGCCCCCAGATCCCCTCTTCTGCATACATGGTCGACTATGGAAAAGACATAACTATATATTTTGCATTTGGGAGGGATCCAAATCTACCCTACAACAATTTTTTGAAAAATTAAATACGGCATGGCCAGGCCTTTCATTTACCGACTGAAAGTCGAGAGAAGGTCAATTTCCTCGATACCACTGTTATCAAGGACCACCATGGCAATCTGAGTACCGATCTCTTTACTAAACCCACGGATCGCAATAGCCTCCTACATTTTAGCAGTCTACATCCACCAGCTGTAAAAAAAATCGATACCACGATCACAATTTAAACGGGTACAAAGAGTGGTATCTGACCATTGCAATCGCACTCATCGCCAGAATGAGATGCATAGCAGATTTTTGGAATGGGGATATCCCCCAAACCTTCTAACGGAGGCTGTGGCACCATTGGAGAGACCAAAACCTCCGATTGGGAAGAGGATTCCCTTTGTCCATATGTACCATCCCTTCGTTCAAATCCTGCACAAAACCATCAGACGCCATTGGGGCCTACTTACTAGAGCACACCCAGAGGTACCTGAATTTAAAAATCCATTCTTACCCTGCTATAAAAGGGCACCTAACCTCCGGGACGACCTAGTTAGGGCAGACATAGGCGACAATAGCCATGTACACACTCAAAGATTTCTGTCCAATCCGAAAATGGGACTTTCCCATGCTTGCAGTGTAACCAGTGCCATAATGTGCTAAAAGGTAATGTTATACATCATCCCCATTCCGGCAAAAAGTACAATATCAAATGCTACTCCACTTGCAATTCTTCTTTTGTCATTTATCTCATTAAGTGTCCATGTGGTCTACTCTATGTGGGGGAGACCACACAAGCCATAAAAGACAGGATTTCGAAGCATAAATCTACGATTAGATGCAAGAACTTACTACTTCCCATCCCGTTTCATTTTGTTACAACAGGTCACTAGATTTCACAGCTAAAGTTTCAGGTTATTGAGCACATTCCCACGAGTACGCCTCCTTAAAAAACGGGAGGTATACTGGATACATGAACTTCAGACATTATCTCCCAAGGGTCTAAATAGAGACTATGACCTCTTGTCCTTTATTTTGTGGGATCAAATTGGCCCCTTTGCATCACCCAACTCATCTCTTGGTTTTTTGATCTCCTTATAGGACATTCCTATTTATCTTACCAGGCCATGGTTACCTCATTCCATGTATCATTATATATCGTTTATTATGACATTATAATTATATGTATTGGATTGATACCGTCTTTATGTGTTATCTTTGTCTTATATCAGACTTAATGAATCATGAAATCCTCTCTTTCTATTAGGTTCCAATTCCAGTCTCAATACCATAATGTATGCTTCATGTTTATTATGACGATTCATTTTAACTCTGGTTTCTCTCTATTACAGAGTCGGTTATACTGAATCTCTCATCTAGATCCTTACCCTTGGACTCTCCCTACCCGACTGCATTCTGGACTTTTTCCTTTGTTCTGGGCTGTTCTATTAATATATTTACATAGACACGTATTATAATAAACTTCTTTAATTATGCTGAACCTGCTATAGTATCTCATTATTTCTTTCCCCCTTTTTTCTTTCTTCCTTCTTTTCCCTTACTCCCCATTGCCTTAATTAGTACCATTCACAATACAGTACATACATACCGTTTTCTTTTCTTTTTTTTTTTTCCCCTTTCTTGTTAATCATTCATACAGATGTTAACAGGTACTATCCGCCTTCCACACCGCTCTTTTTTTCTTTGAACGCAAGCCCCCACTTGCAGTGGAACGCTCACGCCATCTATACTGACGTACCTCCAGCGTCACATACATCCTAATGAGTGGAACGCAAGCGGTAGCGACGGTGGACCGCAGACGTCACTTCCGGTGACGCATTTCCGACCCACACGTCATGATGTCCCGCCCCTTCCTTTCTTAAATCCCTGAGGAATGCTCTCTCTCCAACTGACAAGCAGCGGACACCACGTCAGGGTTGGAGAGACCAGCGACTCCATCTGGTAAGTAATGCCCTACCTCTGCGCCGACCCACTGCCTCCTATGTACTTACCTTCCGTTTATACCACATTGGTGGATCGCAACTGTGGACCTTTCACCTACATACATGGTGGATCGCATTTTATAAATGTATATGTTGTGGACCGCATAGTCCCTTATGTACAGGGAACTAATAAACTCCTTTAATTGTATATGTCCTTAGGTACCACTAAAGCCTATTCAGTAGCCATTTGGAACTGTTAGGCTGTGTTTCCACCATCAGGAAACACAGCGCTTTGGACGGAGCGGAAAGTCTGCTTCGCACAAAGCCCCGCCCCCTAGTGAACGCCCGGTGAATCCGGATGTATTCATTGAACACATCCGGAATCACCGCAGGGCTGCATAGGACATGCTGCTATCTGAAAAGACGCGCAGCATGTCCGTTAACGCAGGTCTGCCGACTGCGTGTTTTTAAGCATAGTGGAGACGGGATTTCTTGAAATCCCCTCCACTATGTTGTAACATCTGGACACTGCGTGTTTGATGCTGCGCCAACACACAGCGTCAAACACGCAGCATTTACTGAAGAAATCCGGATGGTGGAAACACACCCTAACACTTGCATTTGGATTCACTTGCCCACAGGTACTTATACATTCCCTTACATAGGCACCACCATATCTCTGATCTGCCATGGTTCATATAGATACACATGTGACTTTTTTCTTCAGGTTCCATTATTTCTTTTTTTCTACCACATAGAAGGTACATTCCATGGTCCTCCTTTCTTCAAGGTAATACACCTCCCTATTTACAAACTATAATAGACTTACTACCTGTATCACACTGGCCTTTGAATACTTACCTCATTTTCCTGTTTTTTTCAGGCATATCATATTGCCTCTACACTGTGTTCCAAATTATTATGCAAATAATATTTTCTCAGATTTTCCCAAATTACCTATATGAATATCAGTCATTGTAATTTTCCAGTCAAATAACTATTAGAGTACAATTGAAAAGTTTTTGTACAAACTATGATACTATGATAACAGTATATTTTTTAAAAACTAAAACACTCAAACTGCACTCAAAATGCATGTTCCAAATTATTATGCACAGCAGAGTTTTCAACCTTTTCATTTTAATAAAGAACAAAAAAATGGTCATTTTTGAAATTATAAGCATTAGCAGTTCTTACAAACTGAAATCAAACTCAAAACTTTATTCTAGGTGATGTTACATTTGCACATAGGACTCCTTGTTCGAAAGGAGCTTCTGAACTCTCTCGTCCATTGAATTTGTCAGGTTTTGGATGGTTTCTGCTTCAATTGTTTTGCATAAGGACAGAATACCCTCCCAGAGTTGTTGCTTAGATGTGAACTGCCTCCCGCCATCATAGACACTCCTTTTGATGATGCTCCAGAGGTTCTCAATGGGGTTGAGGTCAGGGGGGCATGGGGGCCACACCATAAGTTTGTCCCCTTTTATGCCTATAGCAGCCAGAGGTGTAGATGTGTTATGTGCAGCATGAGACGGTGCATTATCATGCATGAAAATGATCTTGCTGCGGAATGCACGGTTCTTCTTCTTGAACCATGGCAGGAAGTGCTGTTTGAGAAACTCAACATACACTATGGAGTTCATCTTTACCCCTCCAGGGATCCTAAAGGGGCCAACAATCTCTCTCCCCATGATTCCAGCCCAAAACATTACTCCACCTCCTCCTTGTTGGCGCCATAGCCGTGTTTGCATGGGTGTCCATCAACCAGCCATCCTCCACTCCATCCATCTGGACCATCGAGCGTTGCACGGCACTCATCGGTGAACAAAACAGTTTTGAAGTCAGTCTTCATGTATTGTTTGGCCCACTGGAGCCGTTTCTGCTTGTGTGCAGTGGATAGAGGAGGTCGACAGGATGGCTTACGCACAGCTGCAAACCTCTGAAGGACCCTGCATCTTGTTGTTCGAGGGACGTTGGAGGCACCAGCAGCTTCAAAAACTTGTCTGCTGCTATGACAAGGCTTTTTTACCGCTGCTCTTTTAACCTGACGTAATTGCCTGTAGGAAAGAGTCCTCAATTTTCCCTGAGCAGCACGCACACGTGTGTACTGTGAATCAGCTACATACTTCTTGATTGTGTGATGATCACGATGAAGTGTCTTGGCAATGTTGATTGTAGTCATGCCTTGACCTAAACACTCCACAATTTGTTGCTTCTCAGCAGCCGACACATCCTTTTTCTTTCCCATTTTGGCAGAAAATGTAGGCTGCTTAATAATGTGGGACAGCCTTCTTAAGTAGTCTTGCCTTTCATTGGACACACCTGCCAAACTAATTAGCACAGGTGGCTGCAACTGCTTACAGTGATATAAAGAGCCCTGACACACATCACCATCAATGAGTTTAACTGACAAACAAAAAAATTCTTACCTTATCACTCCTAAACAATTTTTGCATAATAATTTGGAACACAGTGTATTGTCAAATAAACCTCCTCTCATAAGCAGTGAATACCGTACACCTATTCACTCTCATATTGTACCTCACCTTTTTCATTGAATTATGGTAATTACCCCTATATGGTCTTTACCCCGTATTTATTCTTCTTCTTTTCTTATTTAACTTGCTCATGTTTTTTTCTGTTAATTTTTTTATTTTTTTATTATTTATTATTTTTATTATTACTTTCTATTACCGTCAGATTGATTCAGTTCAATATGTTATTCAGCTTAGTAAAAATCTTGCTAACACCCATGCTCTAGTTTCTTCTTCTCTTCCAGATTCAGCAGAAACCGACACTTGTCATAACTTGAAGCCTGGTGATTTTGTGGTCGTGAAAAGGCATGTCAGAAAACACGGACTAGAACCCTTGTATGATGGTCCCTATCAAGTCCTCCTCATCACCCCTACATCAGTGAAACTGGAAGGAAGACCGACTTGGATCCACATATCGCACTGCAAGCTGGTTAAACAAGCCATTAGCAAATAAAGGGGGCATAATGTTTTGGTTTTTCGCATTTTCCATGTTATTATTAGTAACCGTATGGGACAGCCTAAATTCCCCAACGTCCTTGAATAGTATCGTAATAAGGACAGTTGGTGGTCAGACACTTTCTTCTTTCTCAATCCAGCCAATTGGTTTAAGGGAATTGGGGGCTAGATAGCTGGAATCTTGCAAAGTTTGTTACACATCGCTGCCTTTATCCTTGCTGTATATGTAATACTAAAACTTGTGTATTTCTGTATGTATTAGGAAATTCTGTACTAGGACAGAAATGATGATACCAAAGGCGTTGTCACCCCTGCTCTTCTCTACACCGATTTCAAGAAGTTACCTGATGAAGATGTTGAAGCCAAGTGCATGGCTACCTTCAAAAGATCCCCACCACCGTTATCAAAAATTGTTATTCGTAAATTGTAGCATACAGGGGGGTGCGTACTCCGCAACAGACATGGCTGGTAACATGGCATTAGACATGTGAAGACCAGTACCCCTCGAACTTATAGCTTGGGCTAGTACTCCTGATGCTGGTTATTAGTTAACAAAATTTATCTAGGGGGATTGTGAAGGACCAAATTCTTGTGAACAAGATATGAGACCTGGGGGTGTATCATTGTGTAAGACTCTGATGAATGTGCTATTGTGCTTCTTTCTATGCCACGTAGATACGGACATATATGTAGTTTCCGGCTTCCTGCATTTTTATAGGTTAAGTGCTGCAAATGTGTTTTTATACTATTGGTTGAAGTACAACTTGCTAATTATTATAAAAGAGGTGATATAATAAACGAGGTTAGGAATCTGCCTTGATCCTCCCAAACAGAGACACGTCTCTGTCTGGTCATTTTCAGTTGCTGGCAACGTCCTGTGGATTAATTTGGAAATCACTTGGTCAACCGTGAAGGGTCACTCCAGATCCTCCCCCAACATGGGGAGGCTATGGGACTCTCATGCTGAACATAATGAGACTGTGTGGGGCTTTCATGCTGGACATGGGGAGGCCGTGTGGGGATCATATGCTGGCCATGGGGAGGCTGTGTGGGGCTTTCATCCTGGACATGGGGAGGCTATGGGGCTGTCATCCTGGATATTGGGAGGCTATGGGCCTCTCATGCTGGACATGGGAGGCTATGTGCCTCATGCTGGAGATGGAGAGGCTATGGGCCTCTCATGCTGAACATGGGGAGGCTGTGTGGGGCTCATATGTTGGCCATGGTGAGGCTCTGTGGGACTCATATGCTGACCATGGAAAGGCTGTTTGGGGCTCATATGCTAGCCATGGGGAGCCTGTGTGGAGCTCATATGCAGGCCATCGGGAGGCTTTGTGGGGCTGATATGCTGGCCATGGGGAGGCAATGTGGGGCTCATATGCTGGACATGAGGAGGCTGTGTGGGGCTCATTAGCTGGCCATGGGGGGGCTGTGTGGGGGTCATATGCTGGCCATGGGGAGGCTGTGTGTTGGTCATATGCTGGCCATGCGGAAGCTGTGTAGTGCTCTTTAGCTGGCCATGGGATGCTGTGTGGAGGTCATATGCTGGTCATGGGAGGCTGTGTGGGGCTTATATGCTGGACATGGGGAGGTTTTGTGGGACTTTCATCCTGGACATGAGGAGGCTATGGGGTTCTCAATCTGGACATAGGGAGGCTATGGGCCTCTCATGCTGGACATGGGGAAGCTATGGGCCTCTCATGTTGGACATGGTGAGGCTATGGGCCTATCATGCTGGACATGGGGAGGATGTGTGGAGCTCATATGCTGGCCATGGGAGGCTGTGGGGGGCTTTCATCCTGGACATGGGCGGCTGTGTGGGGCTCATATGCTGGTCATGGGGATGTTGTGTGGGGCTCATACAATATATAAAAGTGTCTGTATTCTGGTTCAAACGTTATATAGGGGGATGTCAGCATACTTTGTTCTGCTCAAAATTAAGTGATACACGTAATATTAATATAATTATTTATATAATACTGAAAAATTAGTATGTTAATATTAATTGAGCCAAATTAATTTCAGCCTATTGGTTTGGCTCTTCCCATCAGTCACGGTTTCTCAAATGGACCCTTGGGAAAATTAATTGCCCACCCCTGCTCTAATTAAACTTTATAGCGTATTGTCTTATCCCAACATGACATGAGAATATGTGAAACATATCCTTGAGTTCAGTCAGTAGTGACAATGACGTCACTATGTTTCCAAAGTGACATCACTTCTGCAGCACAGCCAATGAGGATTTCATATTTATGGTATAAATATAATGTAAAAATAATCTCCCGCTGTAAAATCAAAAACATATTAAAAGTCACCTTATGATAACCTGCAGCCTTGTGATTTTCACGACCAAAGAACCCTTTAGTGCCTGTTATTACATTGGGGACCACATAATTCCCATCTTCCTTAATAACACACATGCATTGCCTGATATTACTGCCTTCCTCCAGCCCAGGATTCCTTTATTTTTATGGTATAAATTACAGGAACTAAGATTTGGGAATTGGGAAAACATCTAAATTAGGGTTTACAATTTATACAATTCACAAGTATGTACCATGCGTATGTTATATTTCTGACATTGGTAGTGCAACTGTGCCAAAGAATAAGATTGGGGTTCTGTGGAATACACAGACAGAAATATTATGCTTGTGTAGTATAGAAGAGATCACCACTTCCATGTTTGCTATTTACCTACATGCTGGTCTCTTCGCTCTAATCTAATTTACCTGATTATTTATTCACACTGGTTCATTTCATCCATCCACATGTAAATTGTCCTTCAGATGTACATTCTCTCTGGTGCTCTGTGTCTACTTGTATTTACAGCATTAAATGTGACCTTCACATACAGCTTATTTTTTAGACATTTATTATAGACATTTATTATGTTTAATATATGATACTGGCTGGAAAATATAGAATGTGGGAAAGTTGATAGGAGGAGAAGCAGTTCAGCAGCTAAGCAACCAGATGTCATTTCATCCGTCAACTTGGATAAAGATGTCTAGTTATATATATATATATATATATATATATATATATATATATATTTATATTATTAATAATTATTTGTAAAGCACCATTGCTTCCATGGTGCTGTACATGAGAAGGGGTTACATACAAATTACAGTAAACAAACTAAAATCACAGACTGATATAGAGGGGAGAGAGGACCCTGCCCTTTCGGGCTTACATTCTACAGGATAGTGGAGAATATATACATTTATCTATATCTATATATATCTATATCTATATATATTTATATATATAGATATAGATATATATATATATATAATATATTTTATCTATTTATATAAATATATATATACAGTACATACCAAAAGTTTGGACACACCTTCTCATTCAAAGATTTTTCTGTATTTTCATGGCTATGAAAATTGTAGAATCACACTGAAGGCATCAAAACTATGAATTAACACATGTGGAATTATACATTACACTTTACAAAAAAGTGTGAAACAACTGAAAATATGTCTTATATTCTAGGTTCTTCAAAGTAGCCACCTTTTGCTTTGATTACTGCTTTGCACGCAGAAAAGGTGAATGGCTGGATTCTACATGCCTAGTTCCCACCGTGAAGCATGGAGGAGGTGGTGTGATGTGTGGGGGTGCTTTGCTGGTGACACTGTTGGGGATTTATTCAAAATTGAAGTGGTGAGCGGTCCAGCTCACCCCAAACCATCTCTATTGGGTTCAGGTCTGGTGACTGTGGAGGCCAGGTCATCTGGCATAGCACCCCAACACTCTCCTTCTTGGTCAAATAGCCCTTACACAGTCTGGAGGTGTGTTTGGGGTCATTGTCCTGTTGAAAAATAAATGATGGTCCAACTAAACGCAAACCGGATAGAATAGCATGCTGCTGCAAGATGCTGTGGTAGCCATGCTGGTTCACTATGCCTTCAATTTTGAATAAATCCCCAACAGTGTCACCAGCAAAGCACCCCCACACCATCACACCACCTCCTCCATGCTTCACGGTGGGAACCAGGCATGTAGAGTCCATCCGTTCACCTTTTCGGCGTGCAAAGCAGTAATCAAAACAAAAGGTGGCTTCTTTGAAGAACCTAGAATATAAGACATATTTTCAGTTGTTTCACACTTTTGTGTTAAGTATATAATTCTACATGTGTTAATTCATAGTTTTGATGCCTTCAGTGTTATTCTACAATTTTCATAGTCATGAAAATACAGAAAAATCTTTGAATGAGAAGGTGTGTCCAAACTTTTGGCCTGTACTGTATATATATATATATATATATATATATATATATATATATATATTGCACAAGTGCTTAACACTAAATTAGAATATCATCAAAAAGTTAACTTATTTCAGTTCTTCAATACAAAAAGTGAAACTCATATATTATATAGAGTTATTACAAACAGAGTGATCTATTTCACGTGTTTATTTCTGTTAATGTTGATGATTATGGCTTACAGCCAATGAAAACCCAAAATTCATTATCTCAGTAAATTAGAATAATTAACAAAAAACTCCTGCAAAGGCTTCCTAAGCGTTCACAAAAGGTCCCTTAGTCTGTTTCAGTAGGCTCCACAATCATGGGAAGACTGCTGACTTGACAGACGTCCATAAGGCAGTCATTGACACACTCTACAAGGAGGGTAAGCCTCAAAATGTCATTGCTAATGAAGATGGCTGTTCACAGACTGCTGTATCCAAGCATATTAATGGAAAGTTGAGGAAAAAGTGTGGTAGAAAAAAGTTCACAAGCAACTGATAGCCGCAGCCTCGAAAGAATTGTTAAGAAAAGGCCATTCAAAAATTCGGGGAGATTCACAACTTAGTGGACTGCTGCTGGAGTCATCTGTATCAAGGACATGGGCTACAAGTGTCGCATTCCTTGTGTCAAGCTACTCTTGACCAGTAGACAACTCCAGAAGCGTCTTAGCTGGGCCAAGGATAAAGAAAACTGGACTGTTGCTCAGTGGTCCAAGGTGTTGTTTTCAGATGAAAGTAAATTTTCCATTTCATTTGGAAATCAAAGTCCCAGAGTCTGGAGGAAGAGTGGAGGGCCACATAATCCAAGCTGCTTGAGGTCTAGTGTTAAGTTTCCACAATCAGTGATGGTTTGGGGAGCCATGTCATCTGCTGGTGTAAGTCCACTGTGTTTTATCAAGACCAAAGTCAGCACAGCCATCTACAAGGACATTTTACAGCACTTCAAGCTTTTTGGAGATGGAAATTTCATTCTCCAGCAGGACTTGGCACCTGTCCACACTGCCAAAAGTACCAATACCTGGTTAAAAAACATTATCACAGTGCTTGATTGGTCAGCAAACTCGCCTGACTTTAACCCCATAGAGAATCTATGGGGTATTGTCGAGAGGAAGATGAGAGACATCATACCGAACAATGCAGATGAGCTGAAGGCTGCTTTCAAAGCAACCTGGGCTTACATAACACCTCAGCAGTGCCACAGGCTGATCGCTTCCATGCCACGCCGCATTGATGCAGTAATTGATGCAAAAGGAGCCCCGACCAAGCATTGAGTGCATTTACTGAACGTACATTCCAGTAGGCCAACATTTCGGATTTTAAAATAATTTTTCAAGGTGGTGTTTATAAGTATTCTAATTTACTGAAATAATGAATTTTGGGTTTTCATTGGCTGTAAGCCATAATCATCAATATTAACCCCTTTCTGTCATGAGACGTACTATTCCGTCCATGTGCCCTGTTACTTAATTCCCATGGACGGAATAGTATGTCATATGCGATCAGCTGCGCTTCCGGGGGGAGCACAGGTGATCGCGGCTGGGTGTCAGCTGATTATCACAGCTGACACCCGGCACTATGTGCCAGGAGCGGTCACGGACCACTCCCAGCACATTAACCCCCGGCACAATGCGATCAAAGATGATCGCAGTGCTCCGGGGGTATAGGGAAGCATCGCGCACGGAGGGGGCTCCCTGCGTGCTTCACTGAGACCCTCAGAACAGCGCTATGTGATCGCGCTGTTCCGAGAGCCTCCTCCCTGCAGGACCCCGGATCGAAGATGGCCGCGGGGTCCTTCCGAGTCCTGCAGGGAGGTGGCTTCTTCAGTGACTGCTGAGAAAGCCTTCTACACTGCCTGTGAGATCGCCGATCTGACACAGTGCTGTGCACAGTGTCAAATCAGCGATCTAACTCTATACAGTGATGTCCCACCCTGGGACAAAGTATAAAAAAGTAAAAAAAAATGTGTAAAAAAAAATTACTAAATAAAGAAAAAAATATATATATTCCCCACTAAATTCATTTCTACATGTAAATAAATAAAAAAAAACAAGAAAAGTACACATATTTAGTATTGCCGCGTCCGTAACGACCCGCGCTATAAAACTGTCCCATTAGTTAACCCCTTTAGTGAACCACTTTAAAAAAAAATCAAGGCAAAGAAACAATGATTTATTATCATACCGCCGAACAAAAAGTGGAATAACACGCAATCAAAAAGATGGATATAAATAAACATGGTACCACTGAAAACGTTATCTGGTCCCGCAAAAAGCGAGCTGCCAAATAGCATCATCAGCGAAAAACTAAAAAAGTTATAGCTCGCAGAATAAAACGATACAAAATAATTATTTTTTATATATAATCGTTTTTATTGTATAAAAGCGCCAAAACATAAAAAAATGCTATAAATGAGGCATTGCTGTAATCGTACTAACCTGAAGAATAAAACTGCTTTATCAATTTTACCACATGCGGAATGGTATAAACGCCCCGCCCCAAAAGAAATTCATGAATTGCTGGTTTTTGTTCATTCTGCCTCCCAAAAATCGCAATAAAAAGCAATCAAAAAATGTCATGTGCCCGAAAATAGTACCAATAAAAACGTCAACTCGTCCCGCAAAAAATAAGACCTCACATGGCTCTGTGGGCCAAAATAGGAAAAAATTATAGCTCTCAAAATGTGATGATGCAAAAACTATTTTTTGCAATAAAAAGCGTCTTTTAGCGTGTGACAGCTGTCGAACATAAAAACTCGCTATGAATAGTAAATCTAACCCCCCTTTATCACCCCCTTAGTTAGGGAAATATAATAAAATTAAAAAATGTATTTATTTCCATTTTCCCATTAGGGTTAGGGTTAGAGTTTGGCTAAAGTTAGGATTAGGGTTAGGGTTGGGATTAGGGTTAGGGGTGTGTTAGGGTTAGGTTTGTGGTTAGGGTTATGATTAGGGTTGGGATTAGGCTTAGGGGTGTGTTGAGGTTAGGGTTGGAGTTAGAATTGGGGGATTTCCACTGTTTAGGCACATCAGGGGCTCTCCAAACGAGACATGGCATCTGATCTCAATTCCAGCCAATTCAGCGATAAAAAGTCAAACGGTGCTCCTTCCCTTCTGAGCCCTGCCATGCTCCCAAACAGTAGTTTTTCCCACATGGGGTATCAACGTACTCAGGACAAATTGCACAATAACTCTTGGGTCCAATTTCTTCTGCTACTCTTGGGAAAATAAAAAATTGGGGCGAAAATATCATTTTTGGGGAAAAAAATATGATTTTTTATTTTTATGGCTCAACGTTATAAACTTCTGTGAAGCACTTGGGGGTTCAAAGTTCTCACCACACATCTAGATAAGTTCATCTGGGGGTCTAGTTTCCAAAATGGGGTCACTTGTGGGGGTTTCCACTGTTTAGGCACATCAGGGGCTCTCCAAATGCGACATGACGCCCACAGACTATTCCATCAAAGTCTGCAATGCAAAACGTCGCTACTTCCCTTCCGAGCCCAGACGTGTGCCCATACAGTAGTTTTCTCCCACATATGGGGTATCAGCGTACTCAGGGCAAATTGGAAAACAACTTTTTGGGTCCTATTTCTCCCGTTACCTTGGTTAAGTAAAAAATTGGTGACTAAAAGACCATTTTTGTAGGAAAAAAATAGGATTTTTTATTTTCATGCCCGGGCATTATAAACTTGTGTGAAGCACTTGGGGGTTCGAAGTACTCATTACAGATCTAGATAAGTTCCTTAGGGGATCTAGTTTCCAAAATGGGGTCACTTGTGGGTGGTTTTACACTGCTTAGGCAATCAGGGGCTCTGCAAACTGAACATGACACCCATCAAAGTCTGCATTCCAAAATGTCATTACTTCCTTTCTGAGCCCTGCCGTGCTCCCAAACAGTATTCCCCCCCACATATGGGGTATCAGCGTACTCAGGACAAATTGGACAACAACTTTTGGGGTCCAATTTCCTTGGGAAAAATCAAAAATTGGGGACTAAAAAAATCATTTTTGTGGAATTTTTTTTCTTTTTCACACCCAGGCATTATAGCCTTTAGTGAAACACTTGGGGGTTGAACGTGCTCACGTTCAACCCCCAAGTAGTTTTCTCCCACATATGGGGTATCAGCGTACTCAGGGCAAATTGGAAAACAACTTTTTGGGTCCTATTTCTCCCGTTACCTTGGTTAAGTAAAAAATTGGTGACTAAAAGACCATTTTTGTAGGAAAAAAATAGGATTTTTTATTTTCATGCCCGGGCATTATAAACTTGTGTGAAGCACTTGGGGGTTCGAAGTACTCATCACAGATCTAGATAAGTTCCTTAGGGGGTCTAGTTTCCAAAATAGTGTCAATTGTGGGGGGTTTCCACTGTTTAGGCACATCAGGTGCTTTCGAAACACGACATGGCGTCCAGCCAATTCTGTGTTGAAAAAGTCAAACTGCGCTCCTTCCCTTCCGAGCTCTGCCATGCACCCAAACAGTGGTTTACCCCCACATATTGGGTAACAGCGTACTCAGGACAAATTGCACAATAACTTTTGAGGTCTTGTTACCCTTGGGAAAATAAAAATTGGGGTGAAAAGATAATTTTTGTGGAAAAAATATGATTTTTTAATTTTACGGCTCTACGTTCCTTAGGCGGTCTAGTTTCTGAAATGGGGTCACTTGTGGGGGTCCCCACTGTTTAGGCACATCAGGGGTTATCCAAATGCGACATGGTGTCCAATCTCAATTCCAGCCAATTTTGGTTTGAAAAAAGCAAAATGGCTCTCCTTCCCTTCCGAGCTCTACCGTGCACCCAAACAGTGGTTCTCCCCACATATGGGGTATTAGTGTACTCAGGACAAACTGGACAACTTTTATGGTCCAATTTCTCATGTTACCCTTGGGAAAATAAAAAATTAGTGACTTAAATATCATTTTTGTGGGAAAAAATAGGATTTTTTATTTTCATGCCCGGGCATTATAAACTTGTGCGCAGCACTTGGGGGTTCAAAGTGCTCACAACTTAGGGGGTCTAGTTTCCAAAATGGGGTCTCTTGTGGGGGGTTTCCACTGTTTAGGCACATCAGGACTCTGCAAACTGAACATGACACCCATCAAAGTCTGCATTCCAAAACGTCATTACTTCCTTTCCGAGCCCTGCGTCTAAACAGTATTTCCCCCCACATATGGGGTATCAGCGTACTCAGGACAAATTGGATAACAACTTTTGGGGTCCAATTTCCTTGGGAAAAATCAAAAATTGGGGACTAAAAAATAATTTTTGTGGAATTTTTTTTTTTCACACCCAGGCATTATAAACTTTAGTGAAACACTTGGGGGATCAAAGTGCTCACCACAGATCTAGATATGTTCCTTAGGGGTCTAGTTTCCAAAATGGTGTCATTTATGGGGGGTTTCCACTGCTTAGGCACATCAGGGGCTCTCCAAACACGAAATGGCGTCCAATCTCAATTCAAGCCAATTTTGGTTTGAAAAAGTCAAACGGCGCTCCTTCCCTTCCAAGCCCTTCCATGCGCCCAGAGAGTGGTTTTCCCCATCATATGGGGTATCTGCGTACTCAGGAGAAATTGCACAACAATGTTTTCTGTCCATTTTCTCCTTTTACCCTTGTTAAAATAAAAAAATTGTTTGTAAAAGATAATTTTTGTGACTAAAAAGTTAAATGAACATTTTTTCCTTCCAAGTTGCCTCAGCTGCTTTGAAGCACCTGAAGGGTTAATAAACTTCTTGAATGTGGTTTTGAGTACCTTGAGGGGTGCAATTTTTAGAATAGTGTCACTTTTGAGTATTTTCTGCCAGATAGACCCCTCAAAGTGACTTCAAACGTGAGGTGGTCCCTAAAAAAAATGGTTTTGTACAATTTGTTGTAAAAATGAGAAATCGCTGGTCAAATTTTAACCTTTATAACATCGTAACAAAAATAATTTTGGTTCCAAAATTGTGCTGATGTAAAGTAGACATAAATGTTATTTATTTATTATTTTGTGTGACATATTTCTCTGTTTTAAGGGAATAAAAATTCAAAATTTGAAAATTGCAAAATTTTCTAAATTTTCACCATATTTCCATTTTTTTTCGTAAATAACCACAAGTTATATCGAAAAATTTTTACCACTATCATGAAGTACAATATGTCATGAGAAAACCATCTCAGAATCACTAAGATCCGTTGAAGTGTTCCAAAGTTATAGCCTCATAAAGAGACAGTGGTCAGAATTGCGAAAATTGGCCTGGTCATTAACGTGCAAATGACCCTTGGGGGTTAAGGGGTTAACAGAACTAAACACTTGAAATAGATCACTCTGTAATGATTCATATATCAAAATGCGAAAATGGTTGCACTTAATCGTGTTAAAGCATGTCAATGTGAAATACATGAAGCGTGAATCGCAAAATAGCTTTTGAAATTTAGGAAAAATATATGAGACGCTTAGCACAAAATTTGGGCAAATAGTGTGAGCCCATCAACCATCGACAAGGTGGTGTCATGAATCTGATGTGTCCCTCACCTACCTGCCCAGTGTGAACACTTACCTATGGCTAATATCTGAATGCATGGGTGAATATAAACACCTCTCTTGGTAAAGCCTACATTTATGGGTGGTTTGGAACCTGATGTGATTAGATATAATTAAAATCACCACATGGTGAAGGGCAGAGTACTTAGTCAGAAAGCTTAGCATATAAATAACAGAAAAACTGACTGATTGTGGAAACTTCACAGTAGACCTCAAGCAGCTTGGATTGTGTGCCTCTCCACTCTTCCTCCAGACACTGGGACCTTGATTTCCAAGTGAAATGCAAAATTAACTTTCATATGAAAACAACACCTTGGACAACTGAGCAACAGTACAGTTCTTTTTCTCCTTGGCCCAGGTATGACACTTCTGGCATTGTCTATTGGTCAGGAATGGCTTGACATAAGGAATGCGACACTTGTAGCCCATGTCCTGGATACATCTGTGTGTGGTGGCTCTTGAAGCAATTAATTCAGCAGCAGTCCAGTCCTTGTGAATCTCTCCCAAATTTTTTCTTAACAATCCTTTCAAGGCTGGGTTATCCCGTTGCTTGTGCACCTTTTTCTACCACACTTTTTCCTCAAGTTTCCATTAATATTCTTGGATATAGCACTCTGTGAACAGCCAGCTTCTTCAGCAATGAATAGTGATTAGCGAGTATACTCGTTGCTCGGGTTTTCCTGAGCATGCTCGGGTGTCCTCCGAGTATTTGGCCGTGCACGGAGATTTACTTTGTGTCGCTGTAGTTGCATGATTTGGGGCTGCCAGACAGCCTGAATACATGGGGGATTCCCTAACAAACAGGCAATGACTATGTGATATTTCAGTTTTTCTTTTTGAATAAATTTGCAAAAAATTCTACATTTCTGATTTTTTTCAGTCAAGATGGGGTGCAGAGTGTACATTAATGAGAAAAAGAAGAACCATTATGAATTTACCTAATGGCTGCAATGAAACAAAGAGTGAAAAATTTTAAGGGGTTTGAATACTTTCCGTACCCACTGTATATATTTATTTATTTATAGGGATGGTCTCACAATGAAATATTTCATTTTGTTAGATCAAATAAAAGAAATAATCAATTGGAATCAGCTTGAAAAAATGCTCCTGCATCCACATGCTATTACCTAAATGGCACCTACATCCAATTAATGTGACCAGTGATAATTTTATTAGTTGCTCTGTTTCAGTTTAAAGGTCAGATTATAACAAAGCTATAACTATCCTGACATTGACTTAAAAGCTTTTAAAGGGGTAATCCGAAATACAAATTTTTATTCATCCTAAATGCCTATATGTTTAACGCCACAATCTAATCTATTTTTTAATATACTTTAATTAAAAATTCCCTATCCTTCCATAACTGCCACAACCCCTGCCTGAAACAAAATATTACCTTCATTTTAGGGACCTGGCTAGTCCCTGATCTGTCATTGTGTGATGTGCACAATGACAGTGCATACATCTGTAGTAATGAGCTAGCAACAGAGTGCACTCTCAGTACGCGTTGTAAGAATATATCTCTTGCAGGGGTGGCTTTGGTCTCTGCAAGTCAGGTATTCATCTTACAACGCACATTGACAGTGCCCACTGTTGCTGGCTCATTACTGAAAATCCAAGCTGGTGATACAGTGCAGTATCATTGTGCACATCACACAGTGACAGAGCAGGAACTAGTTGAGCAACTGAAACAAAGGTCACCAATGACACTTTGTTTCAAGGAGGGGGCAGAGGATTCGACAGTGACTTTAGCCTGTGCCCCCTGATGATGTTTCATTTGAGTATCCCAACATGCACTGGGATTGTCATACAAAGTGTCATAAAAAAAAGTTGTAAAAAATGATAGCAGTTACTGTAGATAGTGTAGTGAGGAAAAGATAGGTAATTTTTCTTTGAAGTACATTAGAAAATGGATTAAATTATGGCATTAAATAGGTAGGCATTTAGGGTAAAAAAAATTTAAAATTTTCCCCCAAATATGTTATATTGGCCCCAATTTTTTTTATTTTCGCTAGGGTAACAGCACAAAATGGACCAAAAAAATTGTGCAATTTCTCCTTAGTGCACTGATACCCCTTATATTATTGAAAACTGCTTTTGAGGCACATGTGCAAAGATCAGAAGGGAAGAAGCGTTATATTGGTTTTCATATTTTGCTAGACTGGTTTGAGGGTGCCGTGTCACATTAGCAGAGCCCCTGAAGTGCCAAAATAGCAGAACCCCACAAAAGTGACCCCTTTTTACACTTCTCAATGAATTCCTCTATGGGTACAGTTATCATATTGACACCACTGGTGTGTCACAGAATTTTATAGCATTGGGTATTGTTTTGTTGCCATTTTGTAACAGCTTTGTATATTTTATTTATAAATACTGCCTGCCTTTCAGAATTAAATATATAAAATTTAGTAGCTCTCTTCCTCTTGCTCTGTAAACCACACCCCTGGAGCCATACACTACCTATAGCAGGTGTCCAGTCTCCCTCTATAAACGATAGGTGGTGGCAGCTATTAGTTCATTTTTTCATTTTGCTATTGTGGAGTTGGCAGTGATCGTACCAAGGTATATATTCTGTACAGTCATGGCCAAAAGTTTTGAGAATGACACAAATGTTATATTTTCACATGATCTGCTGCCCTCTGGTTTTTATGTGTGTGTTTGACAGATGTTTTTATCACAGACAGAAATATAATTGCAAACATATGAGTAACAAAAGCTTATATTGACAGTTAGAATGAGTTAATGCAGCAAGTCAATATTTGCAGTGTTGACCCTTCTTCTTCAGGACCTCTGCAATTCTCCCTGGCATGCTCTCAATCAACTTCTGGACCAAATCCTGACTGATAGCAGTCCATTCTTGCACAATCAATGCTTTCATTTTGTCAGAATTTTTAGGTTTTTGTTTGTCCACCAGTCTCTTGATGATTGACCACAAGTTCTCAATGGGATTAAGATCTGGGGAGTTTCCAGGCCATGGACCCAAAATCTCTATGTTTTGTTCCCTGAGCCATTTAGTTATCACCTTTGCTTTATGGCAAGGTGCTCCATCATGCTGGAAAAGGCATTGTTGATCGCCAAACTGCTCTTGGAGGGTTGGGAGAAGTTGCTCTTGGAGGACATTCTGGTACCATTCTTTATTCATGGCTGTGTTTTTAGGCAAGACTGTGAGAGAGCCGATTCCCTTGGCTGAGAAGCAACCCCACACATGAATGGTTTCAGGATGCTTAACAGTTGGCATGAGACAAGACTGGTGGTAGCGCTCACCTTGTCTTCTCCGAATGAGGCATTTTCCTGATGTCCCAAACAATCGAAAAGGGGATTCATCAGAGAAAATAACTTTACCCCAGTCCTCAACAGTCCACTGCCTGTACCTTTTGCAGAATATCAGTCTGTCCATGGTTTTTTTCTGGAGAGAAGAGGCTTCTTTGCTGCCATCCTTGAGACCAGGCCTTGCTCCAAGAGTCTCCGCCTCACAGTGTGTGCAGATGTACTCACACCTGCCTGCTGCCATTCCTGAGCAAGCTCTGCACTGCTGGTAGCCCCATCCCGCAGCTGAAACACTTTTAAGAGCCGGTCCTGGCGCTTGCTGGTCTTTCTTGGGCGCCTTGGAGCCTTTTTGGCAACAACGGAACCTCTCTCCTTGAAGTTCTTGATGATGCGATAGATTGTTGACTGAGGTGCAATCTTTCTAGCTGCGATACTCTTCCCTGTTAGGCCATTTTTGTGCATTGCAATGATGACTGCACGTGTTTCTTTAGAGATAACCATGGTTAACAGAAGAGAAACAATGATGCCAAGCACCAGCCTCCTTTTAAAGTGTCCAGTGGTGTCATTCTTACTTAATCATGACAGATTGATCTCCAGCCATGTCCTTATCAACACCCACACCTGTGTTAATGGAGCAATCACTGAAAAGAGGTTAGCTGGTCCTTTTAAGGCAGGGCTGCAATGATGTTGAAATGTGTTTTGGGGGATAAAGTTCATTTTCTAGACAAATATTGACTTTGCAAGTAATTGCTGTTAATCTTATCAATCTTTATAACATTCTGGAGTATATGCAAATTGCCATTAGAAAAAGTGAAGCAGTAGACTTTGTAAAAATTAATATTTGTGTCATTCTCAAAACTTTTGGCCATGACTGAATATTCCATGCATTGGAATCGGAGGTGCAAATTCCATATGCTCACTGTGAGTTCCCCAATAACCGGCCAAATAGTAGAAGCAGCTGCGGCCTCCTCCATCACTGATCAGTCAATTGTGTAATTGTCCTCACGATTAGAGGTAGCGGAGTTGTGTCTCCCTGACAAACTGGTGGCATCAATGGGATCTGAGTGAACTCCCTGATGCCCTTGTTCACAAACTGGAGGCAGCAGGTGGATCTGTGTGATTCCCCCTTCTGTTATCCATGACACAAGGCTAGGTCTGGCCCACAGGAGAGCAGGAGAATCCTCTGGTAGGCCCCTGTGAAGGAGAGCTGATGAGGAGTGCTAGTACACTTGATTTTCAAGTTGCATGAAAATATATAATTTAATCATTCATTAAACAAGCTAGGCAAATTACTATTACATAGAAGCAAAAGTTAATTTATATACTAGGTCTAGGTTATAATTGCATCTAATTAACCCCTTTCTGCCATCGGACGTACTATCCCGTCCATGGTACCTGGGCCCGTATGACCACGGACGGGATAGTACGTCCCATGCGATCGGATGCGCTCCTGGGGGGAGCGCGGCCGGGTGTCAGCTGATTATCACAGCTGACATCCGTCACTATGTGTCAGTAGCGGTCACAGACCGCTCCCGGCACATTAACCCCTGGCACACCGCGATCAAACATGATCGCGGTGTACCGGGGGCACAGGGAAGCATCGCACAGGGAGGGGGCTCCCTGCGTGCTTCCTGAGACCCTCAGAACTGCGCGCTGTTCTGAGGCCTTCCTCCCTGCAAGACCCCGGATCCAAGATGGCCACGGGGTCTTGCAGGGAGGCGGCTTCCTGAGTGCCTGCTGAGAGGAGGCGCTGAGGAAGCCTGCAGCACTGCCTGCCAGAAGGGTGGTCTGACAGAGTGCTGTGCACACTGTCAGACCAGCGATCTGACCCTATACTGTGATGTCCAACACTGGGGAAAAGTAAAAAAGTAAAAAAATTGAAAATCACAAGTGTAAAAAAAAATTCCAAAATAAAGGAAAAAAAATATTCCCCAATAAATTCATTTCTTCCTGTAAATAAAAAAACAAAACAATAAAAGTACACATATTTAGTATCACCGCGTCCGTAACGACCCACCCTATAGAATTGTCCCACTAGTTAACCCCTTTAGTGAACCCCTTAAAAAAAAAAACAAAGCAAAAAACAATGCTTTATCATCATACCGCTGAACAAAAAGTGGAATAACACGCGATCAAAAAGACCGATATAAATAAACATGGTACAGCTGAAAACATCATCTTGAACTGCAAAAAACAAGCTGCCATACAGCATCATCAGCGAAAAAATAAAAAAGTTATAGCTCGCAGAAAAAAGCGATGCAAAAATAATTATTTTTTGTATAAAATTGTTTTTATTGTATAAAAGCGCCAAAACATAAAAAAATGATATAAATGAAGTATCGCCGTAATCATACTAACCAGAAGAATAAAACTGCTTTATCAATTTTACCACATGCGGAACGGTATAAACGCCCCCCCCCCAAAAGAAATTCATGAATTGCTGATTTTTGTTCATTCTAACCTCCGAAAAATCGAAATAATAAGCGATCAAAAAATGTCACGTGCCCAAAAATGGTACAAATAAAAACGTCAACTCGTACCGCAAAAAATAAGACCTCACATGACTCTGTGGGCCAAAATATGCAAACATTATAGCTCTCAAAATGTGGTGATTCAAAAACTATTTTTTGCAATAAAAAGCGTCTTTTAGCGTGACAGCTGCCAAACATAAAAACCCGCTATAAATAGCAAATCAAACCCCCCTTTATCACCCCCTTAGTTAGGGAAAAATAATAAAATTTAAAAAATGTATTTATTTCCATTTTCCCATTAGGATAGTGTTGCAGCTAAAGTTAGGGTTAGGGTTAGGGTTGGGATTACGGTTAGGGGTGTGTTGGGGTTAGGGTTGGAGTTAGAATTGGGTGTTTCCACTGTTTGGACATCAGGGGCTGTCAATGTGACATGGCGTCTGATCTCAATTCAGCAATTCTGCGTTGAAAAAGTCAAACATGCTCCTTCCCTTCTGAGCTCTGCATGCACCCAAACAGTAGCTTACCCCAATATGGGGTATCAGCGTACTCACACAAATTGCAAAATAACATGCTCCATTTCTTCTGTTACCCTTGGGAAAATAAAACATTGGGGCGAAAATCTCATTTTTGGTAAAATTTTGTTTTTACAGACTGTAGTTATAAACTTCTGTCAAGCACTTGGGGCTTCATAGCACTCACCACACATCTAGATAAGTTCCTTATGGGGTCTATTTTCCAAAATGGGGTCACTTGTAGGGGTTTTTCCACTGTTTAGGCACATCAGGGGCTCTCCAAATGCGACATGACGCCCGCAGACCATTACATCAAAGTCTGCAATCCAAAACGTCACTACTTCCCTTCCAAGCCCCGACATGTGCCTATACAGTATTTTTCTCCCACATATAGGGTATAGGGTATCAGCGTACTGAGGACAAATTGGACAACAACTTTTGGGGTCCAATTTTTCCTGTTACCTTTGTGAAAATATAATATTGGGGGCGAAAAAATCATTTTTGTAAGAAAGAAAGGATTTTTTATTTTTACGGCAGTACGTTATAAACTTCTGTGAAGCACTTCGGGGTTCAAAGTGCTCACCACACATCTAGATAAGTTCCTTGGGGGGTCTATTTTCCAAAATGGGGTCAATTCTGGGGGGTTTCCACTGTTTAGGCACATCATGGGCTCTCCAAACGCGACTTGACGCCCGCAGATCATTCCATCAAAGTCTGCAATCCAAAACGTCACTACTTCCCTTCCGAGCCCCGACGTGTGCCCATACAGTGGTTTTCTCCCACATATGGGGTATCAGCCTACTCAGGACAAATTGGACAACAACTTTTGGGGTTACCCTTGGAAAAATAAAAAGTTGGGGACTAAAAGATCATGTTTGTGGAAAAATTATGATTTTTTTATTTTCATGCTCAGGCGCTATAAACTTTAGTAAAACACCTGGGGTTCAAAGTTCTCACCACACATCTAGATAAGTTCCTTGAGGGGTCTAGTTTCCAAAATGGTGTAATTTGTGGGGGTTTCCACCGTTTAGGCACATCAGGGCTCTCCAAACACGACATGGCGTCCAGCCAATTCTGCGTTGAAAAAGTCAAAAGGCGCTCCTTCCCTTCTGAGCTCTGCCATGCACCCAAACAGTGGTTTACCCCCACATATGGGGTATCAGTGTACTCAGGACAAATTGCACAATAACTTTTGGGGTCTTGTTACCCTTGGGAAAATAAAAATTGGGTGAAAAGATCATTTTTGTGGAAAAAATATGATTTTTTAATTTTACGGCTCTATGTTATAAACTTGTGTGAAGCATTTGGGGGTTCAAATTGCTCACCACAGATCTAGATAAGTTCCTTATGGGGTCTAGTTTCCAAAATGGGGTCACTTGTGGGGGTTTCCACTGTTTAGGCACATCAGGGGCTCTCCAAATGCAACATGGTGTCCAATCTCAATTCCAGCCAATTTGTGTTGGAAAAAGTCAAATGGCGCTCCTTCCATTCCGAGCTCTGCGGTGCGCCCAAACAGTGGTTCCCCCACACATATGGGGTATCAGCGTACTCATGACAAATTGGACAACAACTTTCGTGGTCCAATTTCTCTTGTTTCCCTTGGAAAAAAAAATTGGTGACTAAAAAATAATTTTTGAGGGAAAAAAAGTAGGATTTTTTATTTTCATGCCCGGGCATTATAAACTTGTGTGAAGCACGCGACATGGCATCCAATCTCAATTCCAGCCAATTTTGGTTTGAAAAAGTCAAACGGCGCTCCTTCCCTTGCGAGCTCTGCCGTGTGCCCAAACAGTGGTTTTCCCCACAACGTGAAGTACAATATGTCACGAGAAAACAGTCTCAGAATCGCTAAGATCCATTGAAGCATTCCTGAGTAATAGCCTCATAAAGAGACACTGGTCAGAATTGTAAAAATTGGCCCGGTCATTAACGTGCAAACCACCCTTGTGGGTTAAGTGGTTAAACAGTGGGGCTTAAGAATGTAACTGGCAGACCTTTGCCAACCCAGTTGTACACTGCTGATAAGGAGTGTGTCACGACGTATAACAGATATATTCTATGATAGTAACATATATCTAATGAGACAACACTCTATATTTCATATTATAGAAAATATCAACATGTATACGTAGAATCTGCCAGCAATGTCTTACCTGACATAATATCCAATGTATTGTGGGTCTATACTGTGCACGTGAAACGCTGTTTCAGGATAGAGGTGGACCGGGGTCTATGCTGACCCTGAACTGGGGTCCTGACTAGTCCCTCTACCTGGAGGTACTGTTAATGGTACAGAGGTCCAGGCCGCCAGCGTAACCCTGTCTCCTGTAGATCCCTGACCACTGTAATCTAGTCCTGAGAAGGACCCTGATTACCACCACAGGGAATGGGCAGGCAACAGCTTACACACAGTCAAATACAAACGAGACAGACAGGGGGTAAAGAAAACACTGCCTTGCATACAAAACTTCCACTACAGAGGAACACAAAAGGTTAAGAAGATAAACAATAAGCGAGGAGAGGAAAGACCACAACAGGCACTCTTAGCTTAAGTCTTCTCAGAAACGATCCGCTCTGCTGGTCTGAATGAATGCTTTCACCGGCAACTTCCCCAGCAGACCAGCAGGTATATGAAGGAAGCTAATTAACAAAACATCAATCGCAGCTGGGCGAGGCTGGTCTGTCCAGCATCGAGAGAGAAAGAATTAACTCCCTCAGTGCTGAAAAACACCAGCACCAGAAACTCAGCTGTGCGAAGTCAGGGTGTGCAATCGCGACGATCTCCGCCGCGACACACCCGTGACAGTACCCCCCCTTCTACGAGGGGCCTCTGGACCCTCAGGGCCTGGTCTATCTGGGTGAGTAGTGTGGAAGGCCCGAACCAATCGGTCTGCGTTAATATCCGACGCAGAAACCCACATCCTCTCCTCAGGACCATACCCCCTCCAATGAACAAGGTACTGAAGGGACCGGCGATTCAGACGTGAGTCAATGATCTTCGATACCTGAAACTCCAAATTACCATTGACCACCACAGGAGGAGGAGGTAGAGGTGACGGTATAACTGGTGCCACGTACCTCTTAAGCAACGATTTGTGGAACACATTGTGGATTTTAAACGTAGGAGGGAGGTCAAGACGGAAAGCCACCGGATTAATTATTGAACTGATCCTGTATGGCCCGATGAACCTGGGATCCAGTTTCCAGGAGGGAACCTTAAGTTTTATATTCTTGGTAGACAACCATACCAGATCGTTCACACTTAGGTCCGGACCAGACACTCTCCTCCTATCAGCCATACGTTTGTATCGGTTCCCCATAGTGCTCAGATTATTAAGCACTCCTCTCCACACTGAAGCAAGTGACGACGAAAATCGTTCCTCCTCAGGAACCCCAGAAGAGCCCCCCCCATTGAAAGTACAAAACTGGGGGTGAAAACCATATGCCCCAAAAAACGGGACTTACCAGTGGACTCGCTCCGCCTATTGTTAAGAGCGAACTCTGCCAGAGGCAAGAAAGAAGACCAGTCCTCTTGGTTCTCTGAGACAAAACACCGGAGATATGTCTCTAAGCTCTGATTCAGACGCTCTGTCTGACCATTAGTCTGCGGATGAAAAGCCGACAAAATGACAACTGCATCCCCGACGAGAACAAAATGCCCTCCAGAATTTGACACAAACTGAGACCCGATCCGACACATATCGGAAGGCAACCGTGAAGTCTACAATCTCCCAATGAACACCTGCGCCAGAGTTTTAGCATTAGGAAGACAGAGAGCAAAAAATGTGCCATTTGCTGAACCTGTCAACTACAACTAGTATGACAGTTTTACCTGAAGACGGAGGGAGGTCCGTAAATGAAGTCTAGACAGATGGTCCAATGGACGCTCCGGAATTTTCAACGGTAAAAGGGCCCAGACGGACGGGTATGTGGTTTAGAGCGCGCAAAACCACAGGACGCGACAAAAGTTACTACTCTTTATTTAAGTAGGCCACCAAAACCGGCGAGAAACGAGATCCACAGTTGCTTTCCCTCCGGGTGTCGCAAAGCAGAATTATGAGTGCCTCATAACCTTTTGTTAATGATCTGGAACAAACAGCTCCCTGGAGTCCTACAGGGTCCCTGAGCTCCAATATCTCCCTAGCTCAGAGCATAAGCCGACACCACAACTTTAACCTGAAGAATAGGAACGGTCAGTTCCCGGCACCCCGAAACTACGAGACAAGGCATCAGCTTTAAAATTTTTGACCCAGACGATATGTGACGACAAAATTAACCTGGTAAAGAACAACGACCATCTAGCTTGTCTGAATTCAGACGTTTTGCAGACTCTAAATACAGCAGGTTCTTGTGATCAGTAATGACGGTGACCGGGTGGACTGCCCCCTCCAAAAAGTGACGCCACTCTTCAAAAGCCAACTTAATGGCCAAGAGTTCCCTATTGCCGACATCATAATTCCTCTCGGCGGACGACAATTTTTTAGAGAAGAAAGCGCACGGATGCCATTTACCAGGGGACGGACCTTAAGATAATACCGCACCCACTCCTACATCAGATGCGTCTACCTCCACAATGAACGGTTGTGATGCATCAGGTTGGATGAGTATGGGTGCTGAAGCAAAACATTTTTTCAAGGAGGAAAATGCTTGACAAGCTTTGTCAGACCACCTAGAAAAATCCGTCCCTTTTTTTTGTCATGTCAGTGAGAGGTTTGACAACGGATGAGAAATTACGAATAAATTTCCGGTAGTAGTTAGCAAACCCCAGGAAACGCTGCAGTGCCTTAAGATCCTCTGGCCGATCCCATTCAAGCACTGCCTTCACTTTCCCAGGGTCCATACGGAAACCAGAAGCTGACACCAGGAATCCTAAAAACTGAAGTTCCTGTACGGCGAATACACACTTCTCCCATTTGGCGTACAGTTTATTGTCTCGCAAGATCTGCAACACCTGTTTCACATGCTCCTGATGAGACACAAGATCCGGCGAGTAAATTAAGATGTCATCTAGATAAATGACAACAAACTGTCCCACTAGGTGGCGAAAGATGTCATTAACAAAATGTTGAAACACCGCCGGGGCAGTAGTCAGACCGAAAGGCATGACAAGGTTCTCATAATGTCCCTCCGGAGTGTTAAACGCCGTCTTCCACTCATCCCCCTCCTTTATCCTAATCAGATTATACACCCCCCTGAGATCCAACTTAGAGAACCATTTGGCGCCCACAATCTGATTGAAGAGATCAGGAATAAGTGGGAGCGGATACGGATCTCGGACCGTAATCCGATTAAGCTCACGGAAATCCAAGCAAGGGCGTAGGCCTCCATCTTTTTTCTTCACAAAGAAGAACCCCGCGGCCACTGGGGAAGATGAAGGTCTAATATGCCCCTTGGCTAGACTTTCCGAAATATAATCCTTCATAGCTTGCCTCTCAGGACCAGAAAGGTTATATAACCTAGATTTAGGTAACTTAGCATCAGGAAGCAATTTTATAGCACAGTCATACGCGCGATGAGGAGGTAATTCTTGACACCCCTCTTCAGAAAACACATCCTCAAAGTCCTCCAGAAAAGGAGGTAAGGTTCTAGGCACGACCGCACCGATGACCGTGTTCATGCAGTTACTATGGCAAAATTCACCCCACTGGCTTATCTCTCTGGATTGCCAATTAATAACTGGGTTATGTTTAGTTAACCAAGGAAGTCCCAACACAATAGGAATGGGAAGGCCCTCCAACACATAACAAGACAATAGTTCTTTATGTATTGCCCCCACTCGAAGGTCTATGTTATGCACGGCTTGCACAAAGCTACCTTGACCGAGAGGCCTGGCGTCAATAGAGAATATAGGGATAGGTTTGGCCAATACACTCAGTTGCATACCTTGCACCTGGGCAAACCGAGCGTCCACCAGATTAGCCGCGGCCCCACTATCCAGAAGAACAGAAATCCTCTCAGTTCCTGTACCTACCACCACCTCCGCTGGTACGAGAAACTGAGACGGACTTGGGGACGAAATACATACTCCCAGATTGTCGTCCACCACACAACCTGGGATAAACAGTTTACCGGCGACTCCTTGCTCAGCAAAGTACGGGATGGACACCCCCCAACAAAATGTCCCTTTCTCCCGTAGAAGTAACACTTTCCTGTCTTGCGGCGCACCGCCGATCCCCTCCCTCGAAACGATGTCCCTCCTAACTGCATAGGCTCCTCAGAACAAACCAGGGGAACCTCAATATGAGGGACTATAGTATAAGGTGGAGTCATCACAGGGGGCGGAGTTACCTCGCACCTCTCTCGAAGCCGTCTATCAATGCGAATCGCAAGGGCCATAGCGGCCTCCAGTGACGGGGGAGAATCATACTGAGCCAACACATCTTTTAATTTGTCAGATAATCCTTGACAAAACTGGCTCCTAAGAGCTGGGTCATTCCACTGAGTATCTGTGGCCCATCTACGGAACTCAGAAGAAAATTCCTCCGCCGGACGATCTCCCTGCTGTATCTTACGTAACTTCATTTCAGCAAGGGAGACCCGATCTGGGTCATCATATACCAGACCCAGGGCTGTAAAAAATCGATCTACTGACTGGAGAGCCGGGGAGTCTGGAGGAAGAGAGAACGCCCAGGATTGAGGGTCCCCTTGTAAGAGCGAGATGACAATTCCCACCCTCTGGTCTTCACTCCCCGAAGACCGAGGCCGTAGCCGAAAATATAATTTACAAGCCTCCCGGAAGGTAAAAAATTTGTCCCGCCCACCAGTGAACCTGTCCGGGAGAGCCACTTTAGGTTCAGATCTGGTTTGCTCCCGGGGTTACAAAACCTTGGACTTAACGTCCGTCAGCTCCATGGACAAACTCTGCAACTGCTGAGCTAACTGGGCTACTGGATCCATGGTAGCTGGGGAGAATCTTTTAGAAGAGGCCGGTGAAATGTCACGACGTATAACAGATATATTCTATGATAGTAACATATATCTAATGAGACAACACTCTATATTTCATATTATAGAAAATATCAACATGTATACGTAGAATCTGCCAGCAATGTCTTACCTGACATAATATCCAATGTATTGTGGGTCTATACTGTGCACGTGAAACGCTGTCTCAGGATAGAGGTGGACCGGGGTCTATGCTGACCCTGAACTGGGGTCCTGACTAGTCCCTCTACCTGGAGGTACTGTTAATGGTACAGAGGTCCAGGCCGCCAGCGTAACCCTGTCTCCTGTAGATCCCTGACCACTGTAATCTAGTCCTGAGAAGGACCCTGATTACCACCACAGGGAATGGGCAGGCAACAACTTACACACAGTCAAATACAAACGAGACAGACAGGGGGTAAAGAAAACACTGCCTTGCATACAAAACTTCCACTACAGAGGAACACAAAAGGTTAAGAAGATAAACAATAAGCGAGGAGAGGAAAGACCACAACAGGCACTCTTAGCTTAAGTCTTCTCAGAAACGATCCGCTCTGCTGGTCTGAATGAATGCTTTCACCGGCAACTTCCCCAGCAGACCAGCAGGTATATGAAGGAAGCTAATTAACAAAACATTAATCGCGGCTGGGCGAGGCTGGTCTGTCCAGCATCGAGAGAGAAAGAATTAACTCCCTCAGTGCTGAAAAACACCCAGCACCAGAAACTCAGCTGTGCGAAGTCAGGGTGTGCAATCGCGACGATCTCCGCCGCGACACACCCGTGACAGAGTGGTTACCTCGTATTTTGGTCAAAATATCAACCAATACATCATGTATTTAATTGTCCTGCTATGGGATGCAGCCAGGCACTGTAGTGTTGATGGTGGAAATTGAGGTGCACTTATATAGTGTTGATCTAATAGTATGGGAGTCACTAATAGGCTGTAAGCCCTATACAAATATCATACGTATGGATTTATAATACTGGGCGACCACCTCCTCCATGAATGGTCGTTGCTTGAGTGGTTGTTTCATCAGTGTTTTGTACCTGTGATGTCTCCGACTTTATCAGGGGCAATGCATCCTGCAGTGCATTATTGTAGTGACGTAGTGTTGGCAGCCAATGTCAGTGGAGGTCCCGGAGATTATTGAATATGCCATAAATAGCTCAAGGGAAAACCCTTTTACTGCCTTATAATAATCAATGTCAGGACTTATTCACATGCTGTGGTTTAGTCACATTTTTTTAAAAATTTTTGAAAAAATGTGGCCCCAAAACATAAACAAAACAACATTCCCTTTTGACCACTTTATTAACCAACTAGCTCCCATGTTGGTCCAGTGTAGGCCGTCAAATCCATTGAAGTTCAAATCGTGGTAGGAAAAATGAAAAAGATCTCGAATATTAGTTTTACATGCGCCATCTTACTGTACAGAGCGCTGTCCTCATTTTTGCAGCAGATTTTGTCCTGTCTTATTTCTAAATGACTTGATGGTGGGTCCCAAGAATGATGTTCTCTGGTGGGCCTGCATGACACACAATATTTACTGTGGCATGAAAAATTTGATACTCGGCAATTGTGCACGGATATATCAACCGACGGGAGCGGGATATGTTATGTTTCGGTAGCTGAGGAGTGCAGGTAAAAAAGGCAATACACCAGAGCAGTTGGAATCTATGAGATTGCAGTACCCTGACTAACCACCACAACTAGAGGCAGCCGTGGAGCGTTCCTACGTTGGTCCTAGACGCCTCGTCACAGCCTGAGAAACTAACTACACCTAAAGATAGAAAGAGGAAAGCTATCTGCCCCGGAGCAGATCCCCACAGAACATAGAAAGCCCCCAAACATGTAATGGCGGTTAGACAAGAAGAAATACTGACACAGACAGAAAATAGTATGAGCAAACGTTGGGGCCCAAACTACCTAAATAGAAAAGGATAGGAAGGGCACTTACTGCAATCCCAAAAAACCCTGAAAAGCACCAACTCTACTAATTTCAAAAACACCTGAGATCACACGACCTCTACCACCTAAATTAGTTCTCTGGTGTAACAAAATCAAAATAGCAGCCACTGAAAAAACTGGAAAAAGCAAATGTACAAACATCAGTGGCTGAACTAAACTGAGAGGGCAAAAGCCCCCAGAGGGGACCCTGAAGGCCCCCAGAGAAGTGCAGGACAAAATGCAAAAACAAAGCACAAAAACAAAAAGAAGAAAATGTCTTATCTGTTAGCAGGAGATGCAGACACGACACAGCAGGCTACAAAGGAAACAGGAATCAAGGATTGAGACCAGAACAATTGATCACCGGCAACCCTGATGGGAAGGCGACTCCCTTATATAAGACCAGTCAGTAACACCTGATTCCCAATCCTCACAATCTTCACTGGACAGTCCAGTACCGCTTGTAACCACCAGAGGGAGCCTCTGCTCAGAACTCATTTCATGTCCATTCACAACAGTACCCCCCCTTGAGGAGGGGTCACTGAACCCTCACTTGAGCAACCAGGTCGGTCAGAATGAGTTCTATGATACGCACGGATGAGTCTCCTAGCATGGATGCCCGAAGCAAACACCCAAGAATTGTCTTCCTGACCATAACCTCTCCACTTAACCAAATACTGGAGTTTCCGTCTAGAAAAACGAGAATTCAATATTTTCTCAACCACAAACTCCATATTGCCCTCAACCAGAACAGGGTCAGGAGGCAAAGCAGTAGGAACCACTGGCTCAACAAACCTCTTCAACAAGGACTTGTGGAACACGTTATGGATCTTAAATGTCCCTGGAAGAAGCAAACGAAAAGAAACAGGATTAAGAATCTCCATGATCTTACAGGGTCCAATGAACCTAGGCTTAAATTTAGGAGATGCCACTCTCATAGGAATATTTTTTGAGAACAACCAGACCAAGTCCCCCACTTTAAACCGAGGACCATCAGTCCTATGCCGGTTAGCAAACCGCTGGGCCCTCTCCTGAGAGAGGGACAACCTCTCCACTACCTGGTCCCAAATCTGTTGCATACGCTCCACAACAGAGTCAACACCTGGACAGACAGAAGCCTCCGTCTGTCCTGAAGAAAATCGAGGATGAAACCCAGAATTACAGAAAAATGGAGACATCAAAGTGGCAGAGCTAGCCCTATTATTAAGAGCAAACTCAGCCAAAGGCAAAAAAAAGACCCAGTCATCCTGATCAGCAGACACAAAGCATCTTAGATAAGTCTCCAATGTCTGGTTTGTTCTCTCAGTTTGACCATTGGTCTGAGGATGAAACGCCGAGGAGAAAGACAATTGAACACCAAGTTTAGAACAAAAGGTCCTCCAAAATCTGGAAACAAACTGGACTCCTCTGTCAGACACAATGTTCTCAGGAATGCCGTGTAAACGAACCACGTGCTGAAGGAACAAAGGCACCAATTCAGAGGAGGAAGGCAACTTAGGTAATGGCACAAGATGTATCATCTTGGAAAACCTATCACAAATCACCCAGATGACGGTCATTCTCTGAGAAACAGGGAGGTCGGAAATGAAATCCATAGAGATATGGGTCCATGGTCTCTTGGGCACAGGCAATGGCATCAACAAACCACTAGAGCGAGAGCAAGGCTTGGAGCGAGAGCAAGTCCCGCAGGACTGCACAAATTCCCTGACATCACGAGACAAGGTAGGCCACCAAAAGGACCGACTAACCAAGTCTCTGGTACCAAAAATTCCGGGATGACCGGCCAACGCGGAACAATGAATTTCAGACATCACACTCTTTTTCCACTGGTCCGGGACAAACAATTTCCCAACAGGGCAGCGCTCGGGCCTATCCTCCTGACACCCCTCCAGAGCCAGTCTCAAATTGGGCGAGATGGCGGAAAGAACTACACCTTCTTTCAAAATAACAGAAGGATCAGATACCTCAGGAGAGTCCGCAAGGAAACTCCTCGAGAGGGCATCCGCCTTAACATTCTTAGTGCCAGGAAGAAAGGAAACCACAAAATTAAAACGTGTGAAAAACAAGGCCCACCTGGCCTGTCTAGGATTAAGTCGCTTGGCAGATTCCAGATAAATCAGATTCTTATGGTCAGTAAGGACCACCACCTGATGTTTGGCTCCCTCCAGCCAATGTCTCCATCTTCAAAAGCCCACTTCATGGCCAATAACTCCCGATTACCCACGTCATAATTACGTTCAGTAGGAGAAAATTTTCGAGAGAAAAAGGCACAAGGGTTACTTTTAGAGGTCTCTGGATCTCTTTGGGACAAAACGGCACCTGCCCCAATTTCAGAAGCATCAACCTCCACCTGAAATGGCAGAGAAACATCAGGCTGCCGTAGAACAGGAGCAGAAGTGAATCTCTGCTTAAGTTCCTGAAATGCAGAGACTGCCTCAGGAGGCCAATTCACCACATCAGAACCCTTTTTTGTCAAATCAGTTAATGGTTTAACAATAACCGAGAAATTACCAATAAATTTACGATAAAAATTGGCAAAACCCAAAAATCTTTGAAGAGCCTTTAATGAAGTAGGTTGGACCCAATCACAGATGGCCTGAACCTTGACCGGGTCCATTTCAATAACAGATGGGGACAAAATGAATCCCAAAAATGAGATCCTCTGTACACCAAAAAGACACTTTGATCCCTTTACATACAGAACATTCTCTCTCAAAATCTGGAATACAGTTCGAACATGTTTCACATGAGAGTCCCAGTCATTGGAAAAAATCAAGATATCATCCAAATAAACAATCAGAAATTTATCCACAAAATCCCTGAAAATGTCATTCATGAAGGACTGGAAGACAGAAGGAGCATTAGTGAGCCCAAAGGGTATCACAAGGTACTCAAAATGCCCCTCAGGGGTATTAAATGCCGTCTTCCATTCATCCCCGTGCTTAATGCGAATAAGGTTATATGCCCCCCTGAGGTCAAGCTTGGTAAACCAAGTAGCGTTTTTCACTCTGGAAAACAGGTCAGAAATCAAGGGTAACGGATATTGATATTTCACAGTAATATTGTTCAAAAGACGATAATCAATACACGGCCTTAATGAACCATCCTTTTTGGCCACAAAGAAAAAACCGGCACCTAAGGGTGAAGAGGATGGTCTGATATGACCCTTCTCCAATGACTACTTGATATAAGACCGCATAGCGTCATGTTCAGGTGCAGACAAGTTAAAAAGTCGACCTTTAGGGAATTTACTACCAGGCACTAATTCAATAGCGCAGTCATAGCTCCTATGGGGAGGCAAGGATGCAGGTTTACTTTCGCTAAACACATCAGAAAAATCAAACAAAAAGTCAGGAACATCCTGAGCCTGGGGGGAGGCAGAAAAAACAGGAGTGTTGGCATTAACACATTGGCAGCCCCAACTGGTTACAGACACAGATTTCCAATCCAAAACAGGATTATGAGACTGTAACCAAGGGAAACCCAGTACGATAATGTCATGCAGATTATACAGAACCAAAAATTTGCAGCTCTCTGATGATCAGGTTCAACCATCATTATCACCTGAGTAGAGAACTGAGGTTTATTCTCAGCTAAAGGGGTAGAATCGATCCCCAGTAGGGGAATAGACTTCCGTAGGGGTATCAAGGGAAACCCACAACGTTTAGCAAAATCAAAATCCATCAGGTTAATAGCTGCTCCCGAATCAACGAAAGCCTGAGCAGAAAATGAGGACAGAGAGCATATCAGAGTAACAGTTAATAAAAACTTAGTCTGAACACTACCCAAGACAACTGAGCGTGCAACACGTCTTCCCCGCTTAGGGCAGACTGAAATAGCATGAGAGGCATCACCACTGTAGAAACATAACCATTGCGCTTTCGAAACTCATGACGCTGTGCCCCAGAAACCACAATATCACACTGCATGGATTCAGAAGCAGGTTCACAAGGCAACACTATTCCACGCATACTTCTCCGCTCACACAAACGTCTGTCAATTTGAATTGCTAATGACATAGAATCATTGAGACCAGAGGGGACAGGGAATCCCACCATAACATCCTTTACATTATCTGACAGACCCTTCCGAAAAAGGGCTGCCAAAGCGTCGTCATTCCATTTGGTCAGGACTGCCCACCTACGGAATCTCTGACAGTATAACTCAGCGTTATCAAGCCCCTGATTTAATGCCAACAAGGCTTTTTCAGCTTGATCAGTGACATTAGGCTCATCGTACAATAACCCCAGGGCCTGAAAAAATGCATCAACATCACTCAAAACAGGATCCCCAGGTGTCAGGGAAAAAGCCCAATCCTGAAAATCGCCGCGCAGGAGAGAGATGACAATTTGAACCTGCTGCGCTGCGTTCCCTGAGGACTTAGATTTTAAGGCAAAAAACAATTTACAATTATTTTTGAAATTCAGAAACTTGGCTCGATCCCCAAAAACAAATCTGGCATGGGAATCCTAGGTTCCACAACAGGCAACCCAGCAAGATAGGTAGCAATACTCCGAACCTCAGTGGCAAGCTGATCCACATGGCCAGACAGCTGTGCAAACTCCATTGAGAGAAAAAATCCTCCCCAGCACCCAGAGATACAGAGGGAAAAAAAAAAAATGCAACAAACAGAAAAATATCTCTGACAACTCTGACAACCTTTTTTCTTTCACAATATTTTTCCCTTCTGTGAGTACCATACAATTTTCAATTTTTAGGCCGGTGATACTGTTATGTTTCGGTAGCTGAGGAGTGCAGGTAAAAAAGGCAATACACCAGAGCAGTTGGAATCTATGAGATTGCAGTACCCTGACTAACCACCACAACTAGAGACAGCCGTGGAGCGTTCCTACGTTGGTCCTAGACGCCTCGTCACAGCCTGAGAAACTAACTACACCTAAAGATAGAAAGAGGAAAGCTATCTGCCCCGGAGCAGATCCCACAGAACATAGAAAGCCCCCAAACATGTAATGGCGGTTAGACAAGAAGAAATACTGACACAGAAAGAAAATAGTATGAGCAAACGTTGGGGCCCAAACTACCTAAATAGAAAAGGATAGGAAGGGCACTTACTGCAATCCCAAAAAACCCTGAAAAGCACCAACTCTACTAATTTCAAAAACACCTGAGATCACACGACCTCTACCACCTAAATTAGTTCTCTGGTGTAACAAAATCAAAATAGCAGCCACTGAAAAAACTGGAAAAAGCAAATGTACAAACATCAGTGGCTGAACTAAACTGAGAGGGCAAAAGCCCCCAGAGGGGACCCTGAAGGCCCCCACAGAAGTGCAGGACAAAATGCAAAAACAAAGCACAAAAACAAAAAGAAGAAAATGTCTTATCTGTTAGCAGGAGATGCAGACACGACACAGCAGGCTACAAAGGAAACAGGAATCAAGGATTGAGACCAGAACAATTGATCACCGGCAACCCTGATGGGAAGGCGACTCCCTTATATAAGACTAGTCAGTAACACCTGATTCCCAATCCTCACAATCTTCACTGGACAGTCCAGTACCGCTTGTAACCACCAGAGGGAGCCTCTGCTCAGAACTCATTTCAAGTCCATTCACAACAGGGATATAATTTGAATCATAGAATGGTAGAGTTGGAAGAGACCTCCTGGGTCATCGTGTCCAACCCCCTGCTCAAAGCAGGATTCACTAAATCATCCCAGACAGATGTCTGTCCAGCCTCTGTTTGAAGACTTCCATTGAACGGGAACTCGCCACCTCTCGTGGCAGCCTGTTCCACTCATTGATCACTCTGTCAAAAAGTTTTTTCTAATATCTAATCTGTGTCTCCTCCCATTCAGTTTCATCCCATTGCTTCTAGTTTTTCCTTGTGCTAATGAGAATAAAGATAATCCTTCTACAATGTGACAGCCCTTGAGATATTGGTAGACAGCTATTTAGTCTCCTCTCAGTCTTCTTTTTTGCAAGCTAAACATTCCCAAATCCTGTAACCGTTCCTCATAGGACATGGTTTGCAGACCGGACACCATTCTGGTCGCTCTTCTCTGAACTTGCTCTAGTTTGTTGATGTCTTTTTTAAAATGTAGTGCACAAAACTGGACACAGTATTCCAGATGAGGTCTGACCAAAGAGGAGTAGAGGGCAATAATGACTTCATGTGATCTAGACTGGATATTATTATACAATATAATAATATTATACAGTACAGACCAAAATTTTGGACACACCTTCTCATTCAAAGATTCTTCTGTATTTTCATGACTATGAAAATTGTAGAATCACACTGAAGGCATCAAAACTATGAATTAACACATGTAGAATTATACATTACACTTTACAAAAAAGTGTGAAACAACTGAAAATATGTCTTATATTCTAGGTTCTTCAAAGTAGCCACCTTTTGCTTTGATTACTGCTTTGCACGCAGAAAAGGTGAACGGATGGACTCTACATGCCTGGTTCCCACTGAGAAGCATGGAGGAGGTGGTGTGATGGTGTGGGGATGCTTTGCTGGTGACACTGTTGGGGATTATTCAAAATTGAAGTGGTGAGCGGTCCAGCTCACCCCAAACAATCTCGATTGGGTTCAGGTCTGGTGACTGTGGAGGCCAGGTCATCTGGCATAGCACCCCAACACTCTCCTTCTTGGTCAAGTAGCCCTTACACAGCCTGGAGGTGTGTTTGGGGTCATTGCCTTGTTGAAAAATAAATGATGGTCCAACTAAATGCAAACCGGATGGAATAGCATGCTGCTGCAAGATGCTGTGGTAGCCATGCTGGTTCAGTATGCCTTCAATTTTAAATAAATCCCCAACAGTGTCACCAGCAAAGCACCCCCACACCATCACACCACCTCCTCCATGCTTCAAGGTTTGAACCAGGCATGTAGAGTCCATCCGTTCACCTTTTCTGCATGCAAAGCAGTAATCAAAGCAAAAGGTGGCTACTTTGAAACCTCCGATCCATCACTGCCAGGGTTTCTAAATACCACCAGGACGCTATGCTGCCACCAGTTCCTCGTTTGATACTTAAAGCCTATATCGGGTCAGTAATAAACCCACAGGTAGCATAATATGGCGCAGAGTACATGTCAGTTCAATCATAGAGCAAAAAGAATGAACCTAGTAAATTTATAAGTTTACTCCAGAAAATATAGGCAGTTTTTACAAAATACAAAAGATATTACAAAAGGAGACGAAATACAGTATGTACAGACAGTTATAAATAAAAGGGATTAAAATAAGAAACTTACGCTATCTCAGTCACAGGTATGAGGTATCAATAAAAGGGAGGAGGGCCTTCCCAAGGAAAAAAAATGATTCATCAGCACAGCATGGATGTTAGCTGGCTCTCCGGGCATCTGACACCTCCCCAACTGAGCGTTTCAGTTTTATGCTTTGACCCAAAACCAAGGAACTCCTCTCTTGCTGACCTCACTTGGTGGGCTGTTTTAGAGGACATACACCACTTTTGAAAAGTTATTAAAACTCCTATCTTTCCATATCTTTGGACGGGGGGTTCACAGGGTGATGACAGGGGCATTACCTTTTTCCCTGTGATGTGCCCATTCTTTTGAGACCAAATATGACATGCTTGCATGTTACTGAGGGACAGAAAGTATTTCCCCGGTTTCTGATGGCCATAGCGGCTGCAAAATATGCCGTATGTAGCCTTAAATATAATGATTCTGGAAATATATTTTTCCTGTCTCTAGGATTATTGCGTGTTCAATCTGGAATAGACAAAGGAAATCTTGGCGGGAAAGAATAAAACCACACTTAACTGGACAGATGCAATAAAAGTGACCATCTGCTGAAGGGAAGGGGGAGTGGATAGACTTTCACAGAGACATAGAGAGGGGGGCTGCAGCTGTGAGAGGGATCGCTTGTGAAGCATGATCTTTCACAAACCAATGGGGAAAAAGCAACAGGCAGCACTGGATGTGTACTTAGGATATTGTGAAATAACTCATGTTTTTCTTACACTTACCCTACTTGTGAAGTGTGTCAATGACTGCCTTCTGGACATCTATCAAGTCAGCAGTCTTCCCCATGATTGTGGAGCTTACTGAAACAGACTAAAGGATCTTTTTAATGCTTAGGAAGCATTTGTAGGTGTTTTTGGTAATTGTTATATAATTTACTGAGATAATGACTTTTGGGTTTTCATTGGCTGTAAACCATAATCATCAACATTAACAGGAATAAACACTTGAAATAGATCACTCTGTCTGTAATGACTCTATATAATATGAATTTCACTTTTTGTATTGAAGAACTGAAATAAATTAACTTTTTGATGATATTCTAATTTTGTGAGAAGCACCTGTAAATATGGCATTAGATGTTAGATCATGTTTGATGTGCTGTTTAAATTCTGGATTTTGTTGTACTTTTTAATGACTAGAGACCAGCTTTGATTGTTCCCTGCCCTATTTACTGGAATGGTACAGGAAAAAGTGCATTATAATGTTTTCTCCTTTCACCGCCAAGTGCTACATATTACACTGACAAGATCCGGATGGTGATTATAGCCCCTAGCTTTCCCTGCCTTTACTTACATAGGGAACCCTGACCTAACAGGTTTCCTTTAAAATATATTTTTTCTATTTCGAGTTGTTAAATGTAAATGCATAGCTTTGAACACCCTGTATTGATTGGAACAAATAAATGGTAGAAGTACAGAAAGGATTATAAGAAATATGTACCCAAAGATTATTACATAAAATTGTTAAAATGATTTGAAAACTGTAGACACTCATGAACCTCATGAATATTTAGAAAATTCCTTTATCTACTGTTTTATGTTTTAACATAGCCTGAGAACACTTGGTCCCAGATCCAAGAAGAGATATATGCTAATAAAATCATAAAATAATAACTTTTCATTAAGCAATGCATACAAAATATAATGCAAATAGATGAAAAACTATTCCATGCGAAAATATTACATATCAGGTTACTGAAACACCTGATACAATAGATGGATCAGAAAAATATATAGATGAAGTGCAATGCAAACCAACAAAGTGCCTAGCGCAAACTTCGGAATATTCCTGTACAGGTTTGTATGTACAAGATCATAAAGACTTAGGGCCCCGTCTCACATAGCGACACACCAGCGATCCCGACAACGATCAGGATCGCTGGTGTGTCACTACATGATCGCTGCTGAGCTGCCAAACAGGCAGCGATCAGGACAGCGACACTGCGGGTAACGTCGCCTAGTTACCCGCAGTGTACGTTGGATACCAGCCCGCTGATGCAGGAGCTGGTAACCAAGGTACACTTCGGGTTTCCAGGCGCTGCGCAGTCCCGCGCCTGGAAACCCGAAGTGTACCTTGGTTACCAGCTGATCGCTGGTCTCCTGCCTGCCACATGCAGCGATGCGTGCTAGCCAGCGGGAGACCAGCGATCAAAAAAAAGTCCAGGCGATCTCGCTATGTGAGATGGGGCCTTTACATTCTTATTCAAAGTACTCAGTGTCTGCAATAGATGTGTGGGAACCCAGTATTTACCTATTTGTTCCAGCTAAAAATATTCTAACTTTTTGTTAAAATACCAAACTGAGAAATCACACTTCTGTCATTTGTGTCGTAAAATAATAGAGACATTTAGCTGCAATTTGTTGAAATTATGTTATAAACAGCACATGTCAGATCACAAATTATGGGAAGATTTAAAGAAGTCTGGTTTAACACCAGGAGTTTAGATATGTTTTGCGTCTCCGTAGACTCTTTCAAAAGTTTTAGCAAAACTGCAAAATCCTTAATATATTTCTCAATAAATTTTGACATCTGCAACCATCAAAACACTAAGTTAAAAGTTAATTTTTCTGCCAATACATTTAGTTTATTAAAGCACCACTCCAACGTCTTTTTTAGTGCAGCACTGGATTGGTGACTTCAGAATCGCCCAGGAAACAATGGAGCAATTTGGCAGGTCACAAACTGTGCAAGTGATTACCTATCCACGGAATTTATGATAAACGATTAATTGGTGGGGGTCCGACACTGGGACCTAGACCGATTGACAGAATGGAGAATTTTCTCACCAATGAAATGCTCCACCATTCACTCCCTTTGTTGTTATGTTTCGGTAGCTGAGGAGAAAAAGCAAAACAGTAATACACCAGAGAGGCTGGAAGCTATTGGATTGCAGTAACCTGAACTAACCACACAACTAGAGGTAGCCATGGAGCGTTCCTACGTTGATCCTAGACGCCTCGTCACAGCCTGAGAGATAACTACACCTAAAGGCAGAAAGAGGAAAGCTATCTGCCCCGGAGCAGATCCCCAAAGAAAATAGGAAGCCCCCAAACATGTAATGGCGGTTAGTCAAGAAGAAGCACGGACACAGACAGAAAATAGAATGAGCAAACGCTGGGGCCCAATCTGTCTAGACATAAAAGTACAGGAAAGGATTCTCACTGCAATCCAAAAAAAACCCTAAAAATACCAACTCTTCTGATTGCAAAAACACCTGAGATCACACGATCTCTACCACCTAAATCAGATCTCTGGTGTAACAAAACTAAGCCGCAGCCACTGAAAAAACAGGAAAAAGCAAATGAACAAATAACAGTGGCTTCAGATAAACTGAGAGGAGCACAGGCCCCCAGGAGGGGACCCGGCTGACCTCCACAGAAGTGCAGGGAACTATGCAAAAAGCAAGCACAAAAATAAAAGCAGAAAATATCTTATCTGAAAGCAGAAGATGCAGGCAAGACTCAGCAAACTTCCAAACGAACCAGGAACCACAATGGAGACAAGAATAATTGATCACCGGCGAACATCATGGGAGGGAACCTCCCTTATATCAGTCCAGTCCGTGATCCCAGATTGCCATTCCTTGCTGTGAGGTTCAGTACTGTCTGCAACCACCAGAGGTAGCCTCTGCTCAGAAACCATCTAAAGCACATTCATATCAGTACCCCCCCTTGAGGAGGGGTCACCGAACCCTCACTTGTGCAACCAGGCCGATCAGGATGAGCTCGGTGATAGGCACGGATCAGTCTCCTAGCATGGATGTCCGAAGCAAACACCCAAGAATTGTCCTCCTGACCATAACCTCTCCACTTAACCAAATACTGGAGTTTCTGTCTAAAAAAACGAGAATCCAATATTTTCTCAACCACATACTCCAGATTGCCCTCAACCAAAACAGGGTCAGGAGGTGCAGCCATAGGCACCACTGGCTCGACAAACCTCTTCAATAAGGTCTTGTGGAACACGTTATGGATCTTAAATGTCCCTGGAAGAAGCAAACGGAAGGAAACAGGATTAAGAATCTCCATGATCTTATAAGGTCCAATGAACCTAGGCTTAAACTTTGGAGATGCAACCCTCATAGGGATATTTCTTGAGGACAACCAAACCAAGTCCCCCACTTTAAACCGAGGACCATCAGTCCTATGCAAACCGTTGGGCCTTCTCCTGAGAGAGAGACAACCTCTCCACTACCTGGTCCCAAATCTGCTGCATACGCTCCACAACAGAATCAACACCCGGACAGACAGAGGCCTCCGCCTGTCCCGAAGAAAATCGAGGGTGAAACCCAGAATTGCAGAAAAATGGAGACATCAAGGTGGCAGGGCTAGCCCTATTATTAAGAGCAAACTCAGCCAAAGGCAAAAAAGAGACCCAGTCATCTTGATCAGCAGATGCAAAACATCTCAAATAAGTCTCCAAGGTCTGGTTTGTTCTCTCAGTTTGTCCATTGGTCTGAGGATGAAATGCAGAGGAGAAAGATAATTGAACACCAAGTGTAGAACAAAATGTCCTCCAAAATCTGGAAACAAACTGGACTGCGCATCGGTCTTCACGTGTGCCGGGGAAAAGGACGCTGCCTCCTGGTGGTATGTGATAGCTGGGCGCTGGAGGGGTACAGTGCCACTTGGGGTTGGTTCTCGCAGCACCCTGATGGCCCGGTCTTTAAATTGTGCAAAGTCCAGGTCAGGGTTTTGCGGGGCCATAATGCGCAGTTGTGTCCGGTGAGCGGTAGACAGGAGCCCCTCAGTAAACTGCTCAGTTAGCAATCTGTCCTCGTCTCGCACACTATTGGGGTCTACTTGTTTAATGGCCTGCAGTGCCTCTTGCAGTTTTAGGGCATAGCTCTGTACAATGTCCTGCACCCTTAGTTTGCACCCGTAGAATTTCATTTTAATCTCCGCTGCTGTGCGGGTGTCAAAAGTATCCTTCATCTAGGCCAGGATTTGCCTAACAGTTCTTTTGTCGGTGTCCGGCCAGGACTTCACCTCCCTCTGGGCTGCATCGGTTAGCTGGCCAATAAGGATGCTGACTTTTTGGCTCTCTGACAGGGGGTACACTTCGAATAAACTATGTAGTCTCTCCTTAAAGTCACTCAGGGTGTGCGACTCCCCTGCGTACTGAGGTAGCCAGACCACCCCTTGTATATATGGCATTGATAAAGGCATTACGGTGGCTGTGGCCGTGCCCGCCGCTGAATCCTCTTGTCATGTATAGTGTACAGTTCCTATAGCGTCTTGTGCTTGGGTGCGAGGAAAACACAGGAGACATAGGTTGAAATGAAATGACTTGTATTACTTCATACAAGCATGCTGAAAAGTTCACACAGTTTGCAGGAACAGCGACAGGAGACACAGCAGGCCAGAGTAACTTCAAGCACTACAGTAAATCTCCAAAGCAGGTTCAGGATCTCTTCTCTGTACCGTAATTCCTCTGCAAACATGGATTCACCAAACAGCAGGTTTCCAGAGTCCAAAAGTGTTCCAAGGTTCCTCAGTAGGGAATAGCTGGAGTACAAGTCCAAGGCTTCCAGGAGTCAGGTCACAGACTGACTGAGGCTTGATTCAGGAGCACTGATTGTTCAGCTGAGGCTGCTTAAGAAGCAAGAGGGAAGAATCAGGGCGGGAACATGAAAACTGGAAACTCCATATTAACTGAGGGCAAGAGCTGCAGAAAGACAGAAAGCAAAATGGCCGACGGAAAACTGAGTTTCAAGGAACATGTCAACAGAGACAAAGAACCTTACATTACCCCCCCCTTAGGGACAACCTCCGGATGACCTCAGACCAGGCTTGTCAGGGTACCTCTGATGAAACTGGCGGAGCAGGCGAGGAGCATTTACATTATTGACTGGTTCCCATGAGTTGTCCTCCACTGGGTAGCCCTGCCATTTAATCAAATATTGCAACTGATTTCTGTACAACCTGGAATCTAGAATCCTTTCCACCATAAATTCTTCCTGACCATCGACCAGCACTGGATCAGGGTAAGGAGAAGAACGTCCAGGAAACGTATTGGGTGTTGCAGCCTTTAGTAGGGATATATGAAAGACAGGGTGGATTCTCATAGTTCTGGGTAGTTGAAGATGACAAGCAACAGCACTTATAATCTTATTGATCTTATAAGGTCCAATGTACTTATGTCCCAATTTAGACGATGGAATCTTTAATTTAAGATTTCTGGTTGACAACCAGACCAAATCTCCTACCTTGAAAGCTGGTGCAGGTTTACGAAATTTATCTGCTGCTTTCTTGTACCTTTCCTGAGCCAATTCTAGATTTTCCTTTAGAAGATCCATATTCTTTTGTAAAGAAGTGATTCTTTCAGCCACTGCCGGCAAGGGCGTATCTATGGGAAATCGAGGAAGAATGTTAGGATGATAACCTAGATTGGAGTAAAAAGGAGACTGCTTAGTGGAGGCGCTCTGAGAGTTGTTATAAGAGAACTCAGCCAGTGGAAGTAGATCCACCCAATCATCCTGTAGGTGTCAGATAAAACAGCAGAGATACTGCTCCAGGGTCTGATTGGTTCGTTCTGTCTGTCCATTAGTCTGGGGATGAAAAGCAGAAGAAAGGTTTACTTTAATGTCCAATGCTGCACAGAAATTTTGCCAAAACCTTGAAGTGAATTGCACCCCTCGATCCGAAATGACCTCATCCGGTACTCCATGTAAGCGAAACACATTCTTAATCATCAAGTCTGATGTCTGTTTTGCAGTGGGTAAGCCGACACAAGGGATAAAATGAGCTGCCTTTGTTAGACGGTCAACCACCACTAGAATGGTGTTCTTCCCTTGAGAGGTTGGTAACTCCACAATGAAGTCCATAGAAATGGATCCCCACGGGCGGGACGGGGTGGGAAGAGGTTGCAACAGACCAGTTGGTGAGGAGCGAGGTGTTTTGCATCTTGCACAGACTTCACATGAAGTGACATAGTTTAAGACATCTTTCCTGTAAGTGGGCCACCAAAAGAAACGAGAAAGAAATTCTTGTGTCTTTAGAATTCCCCTATGCCTGGCTATCTTGGAATCGTGGATGAGTTGCAATACTCTCAATCTGACTGTTTCAGGTATATACAGACGTTGTCCCTGAATCCACACACCATTCTTAAAGACAAGACTTACGTCCTTTGGGGGTTGAGCCAACAAAGAATCCGCATGGTATGCTTCCTTGATGTCCTTAAGTAGGTCTTGATTATGAATCACTCCCAGGAATCTAGAGTCAGGAAGAATAGTCTTAGGAGGAGTAAGTGGACGTGTCTCTGCTGAATGAATCCTAGAGAGTGCATCAGCCTTTCCATTGCGCGATCCTGGTCTATAAGAAATGACAAAATTAAATTGGTTTAGGAAAAGATTCCAGCGAGCCTGGCGAGGAGTCAGGCACTTAGCCGACCTGATAAATTCAAGGTTACGATGGTCTGTCAGGACGACTATTTGCTGTGCAGCACCCTGAAGAAGGTGTCTCCATTCCTTGAAGGCGGCAATAATGGCCAACAATTCTCTATTGCCCACATCGTAGTTCCTCTCAGCCGAAGACAACTGCTGGGAAAAGAAGGCACAGGGATGCAAGACATTCTTCTCACCTGTTCTCTGAGAGAGTATAGCTCCAACGGCACAGTCTGAAGCATCCACCTCTATTATGAAGGCAAGCTCGGGGTTGGGATGTACTAAGATAGGTGCGGTGGTAAATTTATCCTTTAAACAGGAAAATGCTTCCTGAGCTTGCGGGGTCCAGGAGAACCTAGACTGTTTCCGGGTAAGTTGGGTGATAGGTGACACTACCTCAGAAAAATTCTTAATGAAACGTCTATAGAAGTTGGCAAACCCGATGAAACGCTGCACCTCCTTCACATTTCTAGGAATTGGCCAATCCTTGATGGCTTGGGTCTTGCTTCCATCCATACTAATCCCTTGCGTAGATAGTACATACCCCAGAAATTGAATTTCGGTCCTATGGAATTCACATTTTTCAAGTTTGATGTAGAGATGGTTTTGTCTTAGGCGTTCTAAGACCATTCTCACATGTCCATGATGTTCCTCTGTGGAGTTAGAAAAAATTAGAATATCATCCAGATAAATCACCACAAATGTATCTAGGAGATCCCTGAAGATATCATTCACGAAGTGTTGGAAAGTGGCTGGGGCAGTACTCAGACCAAAAGGCATAACTAGATATTCAAAGTGTCCATAGCGTGACCTGAAAGCAGTCTTCCATTCATCCCCAGGTCTAATACGGACCAAGTTATAGGCCCCACGGAGATCCAGTTTAGAGAAAATTTTGGCATGCCGCACTCTCTCCAACAACTCAGGGATTAAAGGCAATGGATAACGGTTTCTAATAGTAACCTTATTGAGTTCCCTATAGTCTATGCAGGGTCTCAGAGATCCATCTTTCTTCTTCACAAAGAAGATGGGTGCACCTGCGGGAGATGAAGAGGGGCGTATGAAGCCCTTGGCTAAATTTTCGTCTATATAATCCTTCAAAGCTTTTAGCTCGGGCCCCGCTAGGGGTAGATCTTACCAAAAGGTATCTCGGCTCCGGGTAATAATTCAATTGGACAATCATATGGACGGTGAGGAGGAAGCTGATCAGCGTTCTTCTTGTCACATAAATCGTCATAGTCCTGGTATACAGCTGGTAGTTCAGGGACTGACATGGTTCCTTTAGGAACAGAGCAAGCTGAAACTCCTTAACTCATCTGTTTCTCCGGAAAGTGTAATTCCTTGGTCTCCCAGTTAATCATAGGATTCTGCGCCTGCAGCCATGGTAGCCCTAGAATGATGGGAAAGTGGGGAGAAGAGATAAGCAAAAAAGACATTTTCTCCTGATGATCTTTACCCATAAGGACCCTCAAAGGCTCTGTTTCTTGATCCACTGGTCCAGAAGTCAGTAGAGAGCCATCCACAGTCTCCATCTGTACTGGAGTAGCCTTCTTCACTGAACGTATCCCCTGTTTCAGAGCAAAGGAGATATCCATAAAATTTCCACTTGCTCCTGAGTCGATCATAGCAGAGCTAGACACCCAGACTGAGTCAACCCAGAGTTTGATGGAAAGGAAGCAATGAGAATTGTTTCTTTTACAACTCAGCTGGGACACCGCTGAGGAAACTTGAAAAATTGCAGCGTTTATACCGTCATCGTCCCCAGAACTAACAGAGTTTAAGTCCGAGAAATCAAGATCTCTTGCAGCAGATCTCTCTGGAGCCTGAGGCTCTGACATGACAGAGCTCCTCTCGCAACACTCACAGTGAATGACTGCTGCAGTAGTCTTACGAGAACGGCTGGGGCAGTTTATAATGAAGTGCCCTGACTTACCACAGTAGAAACATAGATTTTCCTTTATACGATGTTCTTCGCGTGCATCACTAACCCGTCTTTGTAAAGAGTCCACCTGCATGGGTTCAGGTTCTGGTTCCCTTGTGATCCTACTCAAAGGTTCCTTAGCTGAGGAGGGAGGTAGTAAAAGGTTAGTGCGATTATTTTCTAACCATCTCTCTTGTCTGCGTTCAGTCAGACGAGCATCAATACGGATACAATAGTTAATAAAGTCACCTAACGCAGTGGGAGGGTCGGCACGAGCAAGTTCATCCTTAATCAGTGGAGACAACCCTTTCCGAAAAATAGATTTTTTAGCGGAAGTGTCCCAAGTGGTATCAAGAGCCCATCTCCTGAAATCCAGGGCATAGTCGGCTACTGAACGCTTACCTTGGCGCAAAGTTAACATGGCTGCTTCAGCTGTTGCACCTCGATTGGGGTCATCAAACACCTGCCCCATGGCTGAAATAAAAGCATCAAGGTGATTCAAACAATCATCCTCAGTCTCAATCAGAGGGTTTGCCCACATCAAAGCCTTATTGGTAAGCAACATGATTATAGTAAGCACTTTGGATCGTTCAGTGGGAAATTGTGAAGCATGTGCAGAGAAAAATAAATTGCATTGATTAATAAATCCCCTGAATTTCTCACGTTCACCGCCAAAACGAAAAGGAGGTAATTTGGGGATCCCAGAACTTGGGGTTATGGCAGGAGCCTGGGCTCGTTCCTCTAGAGCCTCAATCCTGGCTCGCAATTCCTGGGTAGTCTGTCCAAACACTTGCAAATTATGATTAGTGAGGTCCTGTAGGCTTGCAAAACGGGTTTTTAAAGTCTGTACATCTGAAAGGATTGTATCAGTCACTCCGCAAAGTTCCTTTATGCGGGCCTCCATCTTCCAGATCTTTTAAGGCAGAGGTGCTGGAAGGAGAAGAGGAAAGGAAAAAAAAAAAAAAAAACAATAGTGTTTACCTGTGGTAACACTCCAGAGTAAAATTTTAAGGGAATGCGCTCACCTGGAATGGTTGTGAGAAGTCACAACCACTGTCATCACATAAGTTATTAAACGGACATCTGATATCCACAGTCACAGCAGACACGGCTTTCCCAGACCCAGCAGACACTAAACATTGGCTCCTGAATCTTGTCATGTATAGTGTACAGTTCCTATAGCGTCTTGTGCTTGGGTGCGAGGAAAACACAGGAGACATAGGTTGAAATGAAATGACTTGTATTACTTCATACAAGCATGCTGAAAAGTTCACACAGTTTGCAGGAACAGCGACAGGAGACACAGCAGGCCAGAGTAACTTCAAGCACTACAATAAATCTCCAAAGCAGGTTCAGGATCTCTTCTCTGTACCGTAATTCCTCTGCAAACATGGATTCACCAAACAGCAGGTTTCCAGAGTCCAAAAGTGTTCCAAGGTTCCTCAGTAGGGAATAGCTGGAGTACAAGTCCAAGGCTTCCAGGAGTCAGGTCACAGACTGACTGAGGCTTGATTCAGGAGCACTGATTGTTCAGCTGAGGCTGCTTAAGAAGCAAGAGGGAAGAATCAGGGCGGGAACATGAAAACTGGAAACTCCATATTAACTGAGGGCAACTGAGCAGGAGCTCACTCTCCTGCTGCTAACTGTCTCTCTCTCTCATGGCAGGCAGTTCGAGCCTATCACAGGTGCGGCTCCTTTGTGTCGGCTCCAGGCTCTGATATGCTGCTGTGCGGCAGGGTATTAGATCGGGCCAGGAGGCCTGCAGTCCCCTGCCCTCCGGATTTAGCTGCCGGGACATCAGTACCCGCGCAACCACAGACTCCATTATCCGGTCCCTAGTGCTCAGCTCTGGGTCGAGTTTAATCACAACTCCACTCCCTAGCTTCTGTTCGACTTCTCTCCTACTGACACCTGGTAAGGGGACCCCTCCTTGCTTCCAGGCATGACATTCCTCCCTGTGAGGGAGGCAATGCCACTGTGGCAACCGGACTCCTGGGGTGCCACAGAAAAATCACAGCTCAGGGATTCTTGGCTGTTCCTTTACCATATTCTTTTGTCGGCTCTTGGATAAATAAACTCTCATTTCTTAATTGACTAGATCTACTTCCAATACTTCCAAAGCAAAATTCATGCTTCTTGAAAGGGATACACTGTACTTTTGACATGTTAACTATTTGCTGAAGTACAGTATGCGAAATCAATGATTTATGTGTATAGATCACATCTAACAAAAAGCACCTAAAGTATCAAATTGTTCTGAGAAAATGGAATTTATAGACATTTTTATGCATATCTCTCTCAGAACACTGCTAAGAAAAATTTATTAACAATGTCCAGTGTCACACAGATAAGAGATGTACATATGGGAACTCGACATGTAGTATCTCAGAAGATCATATGTGCCATTACAAAATAAACAGATATTCATCTACCTCCCCTCTTTTAAGTCTCATTTTCTTTTCCCTCACAATTATGTGGTGAGAAGATTTATGATTCCTTTATCTGTTTGGATCTGTCATGGGACATTACCATTACATGCATCATATCTTGTTACATGATGCTGGCTGTTTGGAAAGAGGTCAGGGACTCAGGATGAGGCAAGCCTTTTACTTCTTGTTAATGGCTTGTGTAAATATAGCAGAAAACTTTCTCTAAATTACTTGATCACATGAAGTTATTTTTTTGGTCACTTCTTACTAAGCAAAGTTAATTTTAAGGCTTCTTAAAGGGAACCTACTAACAGCAAAAACACTATTAACATGCAGATATGGGGTAAATTTGCAGGTTAATAGCGTTACTAACCTGCTTGGTGTCTGCACGTAGCCGAACGCTGCGGGGAGAAAATGAACTTTATTCTCCCCAGCAGCATTTGGTTTCAGTATGGGGCGGCACCGGCACTGGTTCAGTCACTGCTCTGAGTATGGAGATCGGCGCCTGTAACCGCACCACCGCACTGACACTGGCTCTGCATTGGGACTGACTGTCAGTCAGGGCCGGGGGGCACGGTTACAGCCACTGTATTTTCAGAAACTGCGCCGGTGCCGCCCTGTGAGTGAAACCGATTGGCAAATAGTGCTCTGTCTCTTCCGAGTCTCGCCATATGGCTAAGCAGTACTATACAGCCAACACATATAGGGTATGTGTACATTCAGCAGAAACTGTGGGACAAATTTTGGTGCCATTTTTGCCCATTTCCCCTTGTGAAAATGTAAAATCTGGGGCTAAAACTAAAGTTTGGTGGTGAAAATGTAATTATTTTTTTTTACTGCCCAATGGTATAAAATTCTGTGACACACCTGTGGTGTCAATATGATCACTGCACCCCTAGATGAGTTAATTGAGAAGTGTAGTTTGTAAAATGTGGTCACTTATGGGGAGGTTCTACTGTTCAGGCACCTCAGAGTCTCTGCCAATGTGACATGGCACCCTCAAACCAGTCCAGCAAAATCTGAATTCCAATATGGTGCTTCTTTCTTTCTGACCTTTGCACTGTACCTCAAAAATAGACACATTTGGGGATAAAATAACAATTTTGAGGCTAAAAAACATTTTTGTGGGAAAAATGTGATTTTTTTTATTTTTACGGCTCAGCATTATAAACTTTTGTGAAGCACCTGGGGGTTCAAGGTGCTCACCAAATATCTAGATAAGTTCCCTGAGGAGTCTAGTTTTGAAAATGTTGTCACTTGTCGGGGGTTTCCACTATTTTGGCACATCTGGGGCTTTCCAAACGCGGCATTTGCTAATTATTCCAGCAAATGTTACATTCAAAAGTCAAATGGTGCTCCTTCCCTTCCAAGCTCTGCCGTGAGCCCAAACAGTGGTTTCGGTTTCCCCCACATATGGGGTATCAGTATACTCAGGAGAACTTGCACAACAAAGCTTGAGGCCCATTTTTCCCTGTTACCCTTGTAAAAATAAAAAATTGGGTCTAAAGTAAAATTTTTGCGAAAAAAAATTAAATGTTCCTTTTTTTTCCTTCTACATTGCAAAAATTCCTGTGAGGTACATGAAGGGTTAATAAACTTCTTGAATGTGGTTTCGAGAACCTTGAGGAGTGCATTTTTTAGAATGGTGTCAATTTTGAATATTGTCTGTCATATAGGCCCCTCAAAGTCACTTCAAATGTAATGTAGTACCTAAAAAAATGGTTTTGTAAATTTTGTTGGAAAAATGAGAAATCGCTGGTCAACTTTTAACCCTTAGAAAATCCTAACAAAAAAATGATGTTTAAAAAATTGTGCTGATGTAAAGTAGACATGTGAGAAATGTTATTTATTAACAATTGTGTGTGACATAACTCTCTGATTTTAGGGTAAAAAACTTCAAAGTTTGAAAATTGCAAAAGTTTCAAAATTTTTGCCAAATTTCCATTCTTTCACAAATTAACACAAGTCATATCAAAGAAATTTTACCATTATCATGAAGTACAATATGTCACAAAAAAAATTCTCAGAATCAGTGGGATCCGTTTATGTGTTGCAGAGTTATTGCCACATAAATTGACACTGGCCAGAATTGTAAAATTTGGCCTGGTCATTAGGTGAAAACAGGCTTGGGGTTTAAACGGGTGAAAATATATGAAAAAATTACCAGCTAAGCAACATCTTTCTCTTTGTAAATCCACATAATTCCTACACAACCTGAAATGTGGAAAATGTGAAAGTGTATTGAGCACAGTCCTTTGCCAAAAGTAATTGCAACATCAATTTGTCAATGTATTCATACCTTTCCAGAAGTAATAACAGAGAAACAGCATAATGTAAAGATCTAAAAAAACATGCTGTAGAAATGTTATTTTATGAAATAAAAGTAATTACTAAAATAAATATCAGGATAGCTGACAGGTCTTCTTTAAGGGTTCGCTGTTGTGAATGTGCTAGAAATGAATTCTGAGCAGAAGCTCCCTCTGGTGGTTACAAACAGTACTGAACTATCCAATGAAGATTGTGAAGATTGGTGATCAGGTGTTACTGACTGGTCTTATATAAGGGAGGTTTCCTCCCATCAGGGTTGCCGGTGATCAATTGATCTGGTCTCATCTTTGATTCCTGTTCACTTTGTAGCTTGCTGTTTCGTGCCTGCATCTTCTGCTAACAGATAAGACATTTTCTTCTTTTAGTTTTTTGTGCTTGCTTTTTGCATTTTGTCCTGCACTTCTGTGGGGGTCTGCCGGGTCCCCTCCGGGGGCTTGTGCTCCTCTCAGTTTAGTTCAGCCACTGTTGTTTGTTCATTTGCCTTTTCCAGTTTTTTCAGTTGCTGCTGTTTAGTTTTGTTACACCAGAGAACTAATTTAGGTGGTAGAGGTCGTGTGATCTCAGGTGTTTTTGTAATTAGTAGTGTTGGTACTTTTCAGGGTTTTTTGGGATTGCAGTAAGTGTCCTTCCTATCCTTTTCTATTTAGGAAGTTTGGGCCCCAACGTTTGCTCATACTATTTTCTGTCTGTGTCTGTGTATTTCCTCTTGTCTAACCGCCATTACATGTTTGGGGGCTTTCTTTGTTCTTTGGGGATCTGCTCCGGGGCAGATAGTTTTCCTCTTTCTGTCTTTAGGTGTAGTTAGCTTCTCAGGCTGTGACGAGGCGTCTAGGACCAACGTAGGTACGCTCCACGGCTGCCTTTAGTTGTGGTGGTTAGTCAGGGTACTGCAATCCCATAGATTCCAACCTCTCTGGTGTATTTCCTTTTTTGCCTGCTCTCCTCAGCTACCAAATCATAACAGTATCACCGGCCCAAAAACTGATATTTGTATGGTACTCACAGAAGGAAAAATAGTGTTAAAGAAAGAAGATTGTCAGAGTTGTCAGAGATTTTATTTTTTTTTTCCCTCTGTTTCTCTGAATGCTGAGGAGGATTTTTTATTTTTTTTCCTCTCAATGGAGTTTGCACAGTTGTCTGGCCGTGTGGATCAGCTTGCCACTGAGGTTCGGAGTATTGCTACCTATCTTGCGAGGTTGCCTGTTGTGGAACCTAGGATTCCCATGCCAGATTTGTTTTTAGGGGATCGAGCTAAATTTCTGAATTTCAAAAATAACTGTAAGTTGTTTTTTGCCTTGAAATCTAAGTCCTCAGGGAATGCAGCACAGCAGGTTCAAATTGTCATCTCTCTCCTGCGCGGCGATCCTCAGGATTGGGCTTTTTCCCTGACACCTGGGGATCCTGTTTTGAGTAATGTTGATGCATTTTTTCAGGCTCCGGGGTTATTGTACGATGAGCCTAATGTCACTGATCAAGCTGAAAAGGCTTGTTGGCATTAAATCAGGGGCTTGAGGACGCTGAGTTATACTGCCAGAGATTCCGAAGGTGGGCAGTCCTGACCAAATGGAATGACGATGCTTTGGCAGCCCTTTTTCGGAAGGGTCTGTCAGAGAATGTAAAGGATGTTATGGTGGGATTCCCTGTCCCCTCTGGTCTCAATGATTCTATGTCATTAGCGATTCAAATTGACAGACGTTTGCGTGAGCGTAGAGGTATGCGTGGAACAGTGTTGCCTTGTGAACCAGCTTCTGAACCCATGCAGTGTGATAGAGTGGCTTTTGGGGCACAGCGTCATGAGTTTCGAAAACGCAATGGGTTATGTTTCTACTGTGGTGATGCCTCTCATGCTATTTCAGTCTGCACTAAGCGGGGAAGACGTTTTGCACGTTCAGTTGTCTTGGGTAGTGTTCAGACTAAATTTTTGTTGACTGTTACCCTGATTTGCTCCCTGTCCACATTTTCTCCTCAGGATTTTGTTGATTCGGTAGCAGCTATTAACCTGATGGATTTTGATTTTGCTAAACATTGTGGGTTTCCCTTGATACCCCTACGGAAGTCTATTCCCCTACTGGGGATCGATTCTACCCCTTTGGCTGAGAATAAACCTCAGTTCTCTACTCAGGTGATAATGAGGGTTGAACCTGATCATCAGGAGAGTTGCAAATTTTTGGTGCTGTATAATCTGCATGACATTATCGTACTGGGTTTCCCTTGTTTTGGATTGGAAATCTGTGTCTGTAACCAGTTGGGGCTGCCAATGTGTTAATACCAACACTCCTGTTTTTTCTGCCTCCCCCCAGGCTCAGGATGTTCCTGACTTTTTGACTGATTTTTCTGATGTGTTTAGCGAAAGTAAATCTGCATCCTTGCCCCCCCATAGGAGCTATAACTGCGCTATTGAATTAGTGCCTGGTAGTAAATTCCCTAAAGGTCGCCTTTTTAACTTGTCTGTACCTGAACATGACGCTATGCGGTCTTATATCAAGGAGTCATTGGAGAAGGGTCATATCAGACCATCCTCTTCACCCTTGGGTGCCGGTTTTTTCTTTGTGGCCAAAAAGGATGGTTCATTAAGGCCGTGTATTGATTATCGTCACTTGAACAATATCACTGTGAAATATCAATATCCGTTACCCTTGATTTCTGACCTGTTTTCCAGGGTGAAAAGTGCTACTTGGTTTACCAAGCTTGACCTCAGGGGGGTATATAACCTTATTCGCATTAAGCACGGGGATGAATGGAAGACGGCATTTAATACCCCAGAGGGGCATTTTGAGTACCTAGTGATGCCCTTTGGGCTCACTAATGCTCCTTCTGTCTTCCAGTCCTTCATGAATGACATTTTCAGGGATTTTGTGGATAAATTTCTGATTGTTTATTTGGATGATATCTTGATTTTTTCCAATGACTGGGACTCTCATGTGAAACATGTTCGGACTGTGTTCCAGATTTAGAGAGGGAATGCTCTGTATGTGAAGGGATCAAAGTGTCTTTTTGGCGTATAGAGGATCTCATTTCTGGGATTCATTTTGTCCCCATCTGTTATTGAAATGGAACCGGTCAAGGTTCAGGCCATCTGTGATTGGGTCCAACCTACTTCATTAAAGGCTCTTCAAAGATTCTTGGGTTTTGCCAATTTTTATCGTAAATTTATTGGTAATTTCTCTGTTATTGTTAAACCATTGACTGATTTGACCAAAAAGGGTTCTGATGTGGTGAATTGGCTTCCTGAGGCAGTCTCTACGTTTCAGGAACTTAAGCAGAGATTCACTTCTGCTCCTGTTCTACGGCAGCCTGATGTTTCTCTGCCATTTCAGGTGGAGGTTGATGCCTCTGAAATTGGGGCAGGTGCCGTTTTGTCCCAAAGAGATCCTGAGACCTCTAAAAGTAACCCTTGTGCCTTTTTCTCTCGAAAATTTTCTCCAACTGAACGTAATTATGACGTGGGTAATCGGGAGTTATTGGCCATGAAGTGGGCTTTTGAGGAGTGGAGACATTGGCTGGAGGGAGCCAAACATCAGGTGGTGGTCCTCACGGACCATAAGAATCTGGTTTATCTGGAATCAGCCAAGCGACTTAATCCTAGACAGGCCAGGTGGGCCTTGTTTTTCACACGTTTTAATTTTGTGGTTTCCTTTCTTCCTGGCACTAAGAATGTTAAGGCGGATGCCCTCTCGAGGAGTTTCCTTGCAGACTCTCCTGAGTTATCTGATCCTGCTGTTATTTTGAAAAAGGGTGTAGTTCTTTCCGCCATCTCGCCCAATTTGAGACTGGCTCTGGAAGGGTGTCAGGAGGATAAACCCGAGCGCTACCCTATTGGGAAAGTGTTTGTCCCAGACCGGTGGAAAAAGAGTGTGATGTCTGAGATTCATTGTTCCGCGTTGGCTGGTCATCCCGGAATTTTTGGTACCAGAGACTTGGTTAGTCGGTCCTTTTGGTGGCCTACTTTGTCTCGTGACGTCAGGGAATTTGTGCAGTCCTGCGGGACTTGCTCTCGCTCCAAGCCTTGCTCTCGCTCTAGTGGTTTGTTGATGCCATTGCCTGTGCCCAAGAGACCATGGACCCATATCTCTATGGATTTCATTTCCGACCTCCCTGTTTCTCAGAGAATGACCGTTATCTGGGTGATTTGTGATAGGTTTTCCAAAATGATCCATCTTGTGCCATTACCTAAGTTGCCTTCCTCCTCTGAATTGGTGCCTTTGTTCCTTCAGCCCGTGGATCGGTTACACGGCATTCCTGAGAACATTGTGTCTGACAGAGGAGTCCAGTTTGTTTCCAGATTTTTGAGGACTTTTTGTTCTAAACTTGGTGTTCAATTGTCTTTCTCCTCGGCTTTTCATCCTCAGACCAATGGACAAACTGAGAGAACAAACCAGACATTGGAGACTTATCTGAGATGCTTTGTGTCTGCTGATCAGGATGACTGGGTCTCTTTTTTGCCTTTGGCTGAGTTTGTTCTTAATAATAGGGCTAGCTCTGCCACTTTGATGTCTCCATTTTTCTGCAATTTTGGGTTTCACCCTCGATTTTCTTCAGGACAGACGGAGGCTTCTGTCTGTCCAGGTGCTGACTCTGTTGTGGAGCGTATGCAGCAGATTTGGGACCAGGTAGTGGAGAGGTTGTCCCTCTCTCAGGAGAGGGCCCAGCGGTTTGCCAACCGGCATAGGACTGATGGTCCTCAGTTTGAAGTGGGGCACTTGGTCTGGTTGTCCTCAAGAAATATCCCTATGAGAGTTGCATCTCCTAAGTTTAAGCCTAGGTTCATTGGACCTCATAAGATCATGGAGATTCTTAATCCTGTTTCCTTTCGTTTACTTCTTCCAGGGACATTTAAGATCCATAACATGTTCCACAAGTCCTTATTGAAGAGGTTTGTCGAGCCAGTGGTTCCTATGGCTGTGCCTCCTGACCCTGTTTTGGTTGATGGCAATCTGGAGTATGTGGTTGAGAAAATATTGAATTCTCGTTTTGCTAGACGGAAACTCCAGTATTTTGTTAAGTGGAGAGGTTATGGTCAGGAGGACAATTCTTGGGTGTTTGCTTCGGACATCCATGCTAGGAGACTCATCCGTACGTATCACAGAGCTCATCCTGACCGACCTGGTTGCTCAAATGAGGGTTCGGTGACCCCTCCTCAAGGGGGGTACTGTTGTGAATGTGCTAGAAATGAATTCTGAGCAGAAGCTCCCTCTGGTGGTTACAAACAGTACTGAACTATCCAATGAAGATTGTGAAGATTGGCGATCAGGTGTTACTGACTGGTCTTATAAAAGGGAGGTTCCCTCCCATCAGGGTTGCCAGTGATCAATTGTTCTGGTCTCATCTTTGATTCCTGTTCACTTTGTAGCTTGCTGTTTCGTGCCTGCATCTTCTGCTAACAGATAAGACATTTTCTTCTTTTAGTTTTTTGTGCTTGCTTTTTGCATTTTGTCCTGCACTTCTGTGGGGGTCTGCCGGGTCCCCTCCGGGGGCTTGTGCTCCTCTCAGTTTAGTTCAGCCACTGTTGTTTGTTCATTTGCCTTTTCCAGTTTTTTCAGTGGCTGCTGTTTAGTTTTGTTACACCAGAGAACTAATTTAGGTGGTAGAGGTCGTGTGATCTCAGGTGTTTTTGTAATTAGTAGTGTTGGTACTTTTCAGGGTTTTTTGGGATTGCAGTAAGTGTCCTTCCTATCCTTTTCTATTTAGGAAGTTTGGGCCCCAACGTTTGCTCATACTATTTTCTGTCTGTGTCTATGTATTTCCTCTTATCTAATCGCCATTACATGTTTGGGGGCTTTCTTTGTTCTTTGGGGATCTGCTCCGGGGCAGATAGTTTTCCTCTTTCTGTCTTTAGGTGTAGTTAGCTTCTCAGGCTGTGACGAGGAGTCTAGGACCAACGTAGGTACGCTCCACGGCTGCCTTTAGTTGTGGTGGTTAGTCAGGGTACTGCAATCCCATAGATTCCAACCTCTCTGGTGTATTTCCTTTTTTGCCTGCTCTCCTCAGCTACCAAATCATAACAGTTCGCTCACATCTGAGTATAAATACGTTGAGTGCAATGCGTTAAAAAAAATGCATAGCGCTCGCCCCAATGTTAATCAAGGAGTCAGTGCTGATCTGTGACCATACAATCTTACTCACAGATAGAAAGAAAAATAGATAGATGTCCTGTAGATAGAGAATTTCTCAACACCCCTACATATTATAAATTTGCTCCCTCTAGTGCCTTTCATGTGGAGTTTATTCTACAGCGGTTTATGCTTGTTTAACTTAACAAATAAATAATTGAAAAAAACGACTTGGGGTCCTCTCAAATTTATGAAACCAGCAAAGGTAAAGTAGAAAGCTGCGAGCAGATATTATCTGGCTGGGAAGGTCCATGGTTATTGGGCCATTCAGCCTAAAAATACCAGCCTGCACTTGCCTCAGAAGTGGAGCATCACACGAGATCTAGCTCCCATCGCCATCTTTACTAACTAACCCTCATGCCATAAATCCATCAACTTACATCATGCCATTACTGCATTAGAACTCTAAGTACCACTTGGTCAAAGACACCACCATTTTGGTTGATGATTTATATCTGCACTAGGAAACATGTCAGAAATGTTAACCCCCCAAATGATTAATAGGACTGTGTAGTCCTTTAAAAGATAAGCCATTCAATTCCTTTGATCACAAAGTAATGCTTTGGGGCGTGACAATGCACTTCTAGCTTAGCCTTAAGCTGTATTTTTTACCTAGCAGCACTCATCCTTGACTGATTGATGGGTCAGTGGCCAGTATACTAGAGCCAACAACAACCTGTCAATCAGCCAAGGGAGGGTGCTGCTAATTCAGGATGACATTGGAGGCTGAGGAGCTGTAAGGGCATCGTCATGCCCCAATGCACTTTCTGACTGAACGTCAAAACATGGTTCCTCAGCAGCACTTTGGGGTCATAAAGGGATCAGACTGGCTTATCTTTTAAAGGTTTAAACAGTCACAGTCATCGATGTTTGGAAAGGGTATAAGGCTATATGCCCAAGTTGCATTGTTTAAGCGTTTCCGCAGCGGTTTTGCCGATGCGGAAACGCTTAAAAACCGCTTACAAAACGCATCCCATGCAATCCTATGGGATTCCGCAGTTGCTATGCCCATGCTGCGTGTTATTTCCTCAGCGGAATCGCATAGCAGAAAAAAACGCAGTATTTTCATTAATTTTGTGGAATATAGGCGATTCCGCCGCCATAGGATTGCATTGAAACGCTCACTTTACGCATGTGGCCTTGCCCACTATGAGTAAAGTGAGTGTTTCATGTGTGGATGGTACCCAGGGTCTGGAGGAGAGGAGATTCTCCTCCAGGCCCTGGGTACCATATTCCTGTTAAAAATAGAATTAAAATAAAAAATAGGGATATACTTACCCTCTGTCGGCCCCCGGAGTCTTCCCGGTCCTCAGCGGCGCTGCTGGCAAGTTTGTTCCCAGTGAGACATTGCGATAATGACCTTTGTGAAGTCACGGTCGAGTGACCGCTACGTCATCAGAGGTCATTCTCGCAATGACTCACTGGGAATGAAACTTGCCGGCAGCGCCGCTGAAGACCAGGAGTGCCACTGAGGAGATCGGGGCTGACAGGAGGTGAGCATATCCATATTTTTAATTTTTTTTATTATTTTTAACATTGTATTTTTCAGTATTGATGCTGCATAGGCAGCATCAAAAGTAAAAAGTTGGTCACACTTGTCATCACTATGCTTGACAAGCGTGATCTACCTGTCAATCACTTTTCCAGGCAATGCTTCAAATCGCTTGGAAAAGCACTTGAATTCTGCAAGCTAAAAACGCTTGCATAACGCTTATGTTTTGAGGGAAAACGCATGCGAATTCCGCATGCGTTTTACCCGTTGCAGGGAGTTGTGGAAATGCTGCGGACAATTCCGCAGCATTTCTGCAACGTGTGCACATAGCCTAAAAGTTTCTGATAGATTCCCTATAATCTTCTGCATAAAGCAAAGTCTCTTTCAAGCATTAGACCATCACTTTCACAGTGCAATACAGCCCTGTTCAGTAATGTCATAAAATGGACTAGATGGAATGTAAGCTCCATGGAACAAACAGCAAGTTGTAAGATTTTTTTTTAACCTTTTTTCAATTCAAGTGTGGTAAGACGACTCGCTCGGCTCTCCTGAAGGCAGACTCAGGACACACGTTCTCTGGGTTTTCTTTCTGCTGGTTTATTATCAGCCATAAACTCATGCAGGTTTCGCAGGAAAAGTAAACATGACCCCTCTGGGTTAAACGGGAAAAACATAAAAAAAAAAAAACAATAACTCAGTCCATAGATGAGTGGGTTCCGCCCGCTCTCGGTAGCATAAACTGCACTGCCAAAGTCCTTGTGGAAAGCTCTGCAGCTTCCACTATCCTGTCTGGAGACCTTCCTCTCCAGACCACACCAGAGAAAAAAAAACAGGACTGAGCTTTTATACATTGCTCAGCCACACCCTTTTAACATATAACATGCTGGTAGATAAATAAAGTAGGTCTTAGTTCACACAGGAGAGCATCCTGTGTGACACATACCTCCCCTCACATATAAAACCAGTGACACTGTCACATATTCCCCCCTCTGCCCAAAGCCGGGGGTTTGGGCACCTTCTGACACCAGACAGGGAATCCTAGAGAGGGCATCTGCATTCCCATGTAACTTCCCTGGCCTATGCTCCACGTGAAAGTTAAACTCTTGAAGCTCTAGGAACCATCTAGTTACCCTAGCATTTTTTCCCCTCTTTTCCCTCAACCATCTCAACGGGGCATGGTCTGATACTAATTTAAACTTCCGGCCTAGTAGGTAATATTTCAGTGTATCCACGACCCATTTTATGGCTAAACACTCTTTCTCTACTATGGCGTAGTTCTTCTCGCAGGGGGACAGCTTTCGGCTTAGATAGAGAATGGGATGTTCTTCCCCATTTATTTCTTGGGAGAGTACGGCCCCTAGACCAACCTCTGATGCGTCAGTCTGGACCACAAATTCTTTCTTAAAGTCTGGCGCGACCAGGACAGGCTGCTTGCACAGTGTTAGTTTCAGCTTTTGAAACGCGGTCTCCGTTTCTTCCGTCCATTTCACCATGGTTGATTTGGTGCCTTTTAGAAGATCTGTTAGTGGGGCGGCAATCGTGGCGAAATTCGGGATAAACCGCCGGTAGTATCCTACCATTCCCAGGAATGCTTTCACCTGCTTCTTTGAGAGCGGTTGCGGCCAGGTTTGAATTGCCTCCACTTTCTTGATCTGCGGCTTTATTTCGCCTCTCCCAACAACATAGCCAGGTACTTGGCCTCCTCTTTTCCGATGGCACACTTTTTCGGATTTATGGTAAATCCTGCTTTCCTTAGCGCGTCCAAAACGGCCTGTAGTTTAGGTAGGTGACTAGCCCAGTCTGAGCTAAAGACCACAATGTCGTCGAGGTAGGCTGCGGCATACTTCTTATGTGGGGCTAGGATCTGATCCATAGCCCTCTGGAAAGTGGCTGGGGCCCCCTGTAGTCCGAACGGCATCCGCGTGTATTGAAAACAGCCATCCGTTGTTGAGAAAGCCGTCTTCTCTTTAGCCATCTGGGACATGGGGATCTGCCAGTAGCCCTTCGTCAGGTCAAGAGTGGTGATGTACCTCGCCGGTCCAAGCCTCTCGATAAGTTCGTCGACGCGGGGCATCGGGTACGCGTCACACTTGGATACCTCATTTAGCCGACGGTAGTCATTACAAAACCTCCACTCTCCATTGGGCTTCGGCACGAGGACGATTGGGCTCGACCACCCACTCTTTGACTCCTCTATTACCCCGAGGTCTAACATCCTCTTCACCTCAGCCGAGATCACCTCCCGGCGTGCTTCCGGTATCCGATACGGCTTCAAATTCACTCGTACATGCGGTTCTGTCAGCACGTTATGCTCTATCACTTGTGTATGCCCCGGCAACTCTGAGAACAGGTCCCGATTCCGCTGTAGTAATTCTCGACACTGTTGCTTCTGGGCCGGTGATAGAGTCTCTGCAATAGTGACCTCCTCCACCTTGCCTTCCGGTACGGCTTCCAGGCAAGGAGTTTCCACAGGTTCACGGTCCCTCCACGGCTTGAGCAAGTTTATGATATATTTGATGTGCCTTCCTTCGGCCAGGCTGGTGGACTTTATAATTAACCTCGCTGACTTTCTCCACCACCTCGTATGGACCTTGCCATTTGGCGAGGAACTTGCTCTCGACGGTAGGGATCAGCACCAAAACACGGTCTCCGGGCTGGAACTGTCTTAGTCTCGCCGACCGGTTATAGACCCTCGCCTGGGCTTCCTGCGCCTGGAGGAGATGTTCCTTAATGATAGGCATCACCTTTGACATTCTCTCCTGTAACTGGGCGACATGTTCGATGATACTCCGGTGTGGCGTGACTTCAGCCTCCCAAGTTTCCTTGGCGATGTCTAGGAGACCTCTTGGATGCTGCCCATATAGGAGCTCAAATGGAGAGAAGCCCGTGGAGGCTTGAGGAACTTCTCTGACCGAGAAAAGCATAAATGGGAGCAGGTAGTCCCAGTCTCTCCCATCCTTTTCAACGACCTTCTTGAGCATCGCCTTTAAGGTCTTGTTGAAGCGTTCCACTAGGCCGTCCGTTTGTGGATGATAAACCGAGGTCCGCAGCTGAGTTATCTGAAGGAATCTGCAAAGCTCCTTCATCACCTTGCTCATGAAGGGGGTTCCTTGGTCTGTTAGGATCTCTTTTGGTAGACCTGTCCGAGCAAAAATATGGACCAACTCTCGGGCTATACTTTTACTGGACATGTTCCTTAGGGGAACCGCTTCTGGATACCGAGTCGCATAGTCCATGACGACCAGGATATATTGGTGGCCCCGAGCTGATTTGACTATGGGGCCCACGAGGTCCATGGCAATCCTCTCAAAGGGAACCTCTATCACAGGTAGTGGAACTAAGGGGCTACGGAAGTGGGAGGAGGGATCGGTTATTTGGAAGGTGGGGCAGGACCTACAAAAGTTTTGAATTTCTCGATAACACCCTGGCCAATAAAACCTCCTCAGTATCCTCTCCTGAGTTTTCTCGACCCCTAGGTGTCCCCCCAGAACATGTGAATGGGCCATGTCTAGCACCCGCCGTCTGTATGGCCCCGGCACTAACAGCTGTTCCACTATCTCACCACCCCTCAGTTTGGCCACCCGATATAGCAACTCCCCCTGTACTGCAAAGTGGGGGAATCTGGTGTCGGCCCCCGGCTCTTGGGCAACCCCATTACATACAGTAACCTGGTCGAACGCCCCTTTTAAGGTCAAGTCCCGAACTTGAGCAGTCCCAAAGTTCTCTCTGGACATATCTAACGCAGGTAGGTCGGCCTCCTCGGTCACCGTCTCACCCTCATCACCGACAAGGACGCACAGTGGGAACTCCTCTCTCTGAGACTCTGTCGGGGGTTCTTCTTCAAGGATCTCGCTTTTCCCCATGCTACTTAGTCCAGTTCCCTTCCCCCACAAGTCCCAGAATAAGGAAAAATCACGGCCCAATATGACAGGATGTATCAGGTCCTTTACCACCCCGACTTCATGGGACTGGGCACCACAGTCTGTCCCCACTGTTACTGTGGCCACGGGATAGTCCTTGGCGTCACCATGGATGCACCGAACACCCAGGGTTTTGGAAGGGATCAACTGGTGGGGAAGGGATGCTCTGATCAAGGTCACCAGACTCCCGGAGTCCAACAGCCCAAGCACTTTTATTCCATTAATGGATACTGCACACGCCTGCGGTCCCTTGCCGGGTCGACAATCCACGCTACAGGCTGGATAGGCATAATAGGAGACCCGTCTGCCTAGGCTGCAGTCCATGGGCTCAGGGGATATTTGACACTTGGCGGCTACATGTCCAGGGTTGTGGCATCGCCAGCAAACTATATCTTTCCCAACTGTTCTAAAGGTCCCTTCAATAGGAGTGGGACGCCCCCCAGTGGTGGCTCTAGACCCCTTCCGTGGTGAACCCACCCCCTTTTGGGTATCCCAGTAGGGAGAAATGACTGCATCCGGTTTCCCAAGAGATCTCTCAACTACCTGGTACCTCTCTACCAGGCCGATAAAGTCATCTGTGTTCTGGGGATCACCCTGGGCAACCCAGGTCTGTACTGACTTGGAAGGGAATGCATGAATCTATCAATCATCACCCGCTCAACCATCTGGGCCGAAGTGGAGGACTCCGGTTGTAGCCACTTCTGAACAAGATGCAATAGGTCAAACATCTGCGAACGAGGGGGTTTGTTGCTAGCATACGCCCAGTGATGAACTCGCTGGGCTCTTACTGCCATATAGTAACATAGTTATTAAGGTTGAAGGAAGACTTTAAGTCCATCTAGTTCAACACATATCCTATCCTAACCTGCCCTAACATGTTGATCCAGAGGAAGGCAAAAAAAAACCCCAAGTGGCAAACAGTAAGCTTCACATTGGGGAAAAAAATTCCTTCCCGACTCCACATACGGCAATCAGACTAGCTCCCTGGATCAACGCTGTATCTAGGAAACTAGTGAATATAGCCTGTAATATTATACTTTTCAAGAAAGGCATCCAGTCCCTTCTTAAATTTTAGTAAGGAATCACTCATTACAACATTAGACGGCAGAGAGTTCCATAGTCTCACTGCTCTTACAGTAAAGAATCTGCATCTGTGATTATGGCTAAACCTTCTTTCCTCCAGACGTAGAGGATGCCCCCTCGTCCCCGTCACAGGTCTAAGAGTAAAAAGATCATTAGAAAGGTCTTTGTACTGTCCCCTCATATATTTGTACATTGTAATAAGATCACCCCTAAGCCTTCGTTTTTCCAAACTAAATAACCCCAAGTGTAATAACCTGTCTTGGTATTGCAGACCCCCCAGTTCTCTAATAACCTTGGTCGCTCTTCTCTGCACCCGCTCCAGTTCAGCTATGTCTTTCTTATACACCGGAGACCAGAACTGCACACAGTATTCTAAGTGTGGTCGCACCAGTGACTTGTATAGAGGTAAAATTATGTTCTCCTCATGAGCATCTATGCCTCGTCTAATGCATCCCATTATTTTATTTGCCTTGGCAGCAGCTGCCTGACATTGGCCACTAAATGTGAGTTTGTCGTCCACCATACACCCAAGTCTTTTTCAGTGACAGTTTTGCCCAGTGTTTTACAATTAAGCACATAATTATACATCTTATTTGTTCTACCCAAGTGCATGACCTTACATTTATCCCCATTAAAGCTCATTTGCCATTTATCAGCCCAAGCTTCTAGTTTACATAAATCCTCCTGTAATATAAAATTATCCTCCTCTGTATTTATTACCCTGCAGAGTTTAGTGTCATCTGCAAATATTGAAATACTACTCTGTATGCCCCTACAAGGTCATTAATAAATATGTTAAAGAGAAGCGGCCCGAATACTGACCCCTGTGGTACCCCACTGCTAACCGTGACCCAGTCCGAGTGTGCTCCATTAATAACCACCCTTTGTTTCCTATCCATGAGCCAGTTCTTAACCCACTTACACATATTTTCCCCTATCCCCATTGTTCTCATTTTATGTATCAACCTTTTGTGTGGCACTGTATCAAAAGCTTTTGAGAAGTCCATGAACACCACGTCCACTGCATTCCCTTGATCCAGTCCTGAACTTACCCCTTCATAAAAGCTTATCAGATTAGTCTGACAAGAACGGTCCCTCGTAAACCCATGCTGATACTGTGTCATGAGGTTATTCAGCTTCAGATACTCCAATATAGTATCCCTTAAAAAACCCTCCAGGATTTTACCCACAGTAGATGTTAAGCTCACTGGCCTATAATTTCCAGGTTCAGTTTTTGCCCCCTTTTTGAATATTGGCACCACATTTGCTATACGCCAGTCCTGTGGTACAGACCCCGTTATTATGGAATCTTTAAAGATTAAAAATAAAGGTCTATCTATAACTGTACTTAATTCCTGCAGTACTCGGGGTGTATCCCATCCGGGCCCGGGGATTTGTCAACTTTAGTGATTTTTAGACGCCGCCGTACTTCCTGCTGGGTTAAGCATGTGACATTTAATGGAGAAATTTTTTTTATCTCTGATCATGTTATCTGTCATGGGATTTTCTTGTGTAAATACAGTTGAAAAAAAGTCATTTAGCATATTGGCTTTTTCCTCATCCTCATCCACCATATTTACTCCCAGACGTGCTAAGATCTTTGTCTTTAGTTTTGGATACTCCTTAGCATCTTGCAGCGCCAAGTCAAAATACGCTTTTTGGGGTTCACCGATAAATATGGCGCCAGAACCTCTGCCCACTGTGCTGGTGGAAGTCTCTCCCGATCAGCCACCCTCTCAAAAACAGTCAGAAATGCTTCCACATCATCCCCAGGGGTCATTTTCTGCATGGCCCACCTTACCGCCTTCCTGACGTGAGAATCATCAGTCGGCCCTGGGGTTGGGGTGGCCACCCTGCTCTGGATGGCGTCTGCCAAAAGCTGTATCTGCCGTTGCGCCTCCTGCTGGTGCTGCTGCTGCGACTTTTGCTGCAACTGGATCTGTTGAAGCAACAGTTTGGTCGTCTCCTGGTGCTGCTGCTGCATGCTCTGCTGGGCCTGCTGTATGCTCTGCTGGCTCTGTAGGTGTTGCTGCTGTATGCTCTGCTGGGCCTGGACCAGGTGCTTAACGAGCTCCTCCATGCTGTCGGACTTCTCTAACTGGCTGGCAGCCTTCACCCAGGACATCCACCGGTCTTTGTGGCAGGTACACGTGTTCCTGGAATCCTGCACGCACTCTCACACCAACTATGGTAAGACGACTCGCTCGGCTCTCCTGAAGGCAGACTCAGGACACATGTTCTCTGGGTTTTCTTTCTGCTGGTTTATTATCAGCCATAAACTCATGCAGGTTTCGCAGGAAAAGTAAACATGACCCCTCTGGGTTAAACGGGAAAAACATAAAAAAAAAAAAACAATAACTCAGTCCATAGATGAGTGGGTTCCGCCTGCTCTCGGTAGCATAAACTGCACTGCCAAAGTCCTTGTGGAAAGCTCTGCAGCTTCCACTATCCTGTCTGGAGACCTTCCTCTCCAGACCACACCAGAGAAAAAAAAACAGGACTGAGCTTTTATACATTGCTCAGCCACACCCTTTTAACATATAACATGCTGGTAGATAAATAAAGTAGGTCTTAGTTCACACAGGAGAGCATCCTGTGTGACACATACCTCCCTTCACATATAAAACCAGTGACACTGTCACATCAAGATATAATTTTTATCCTGGCATTGGATAAGACTGCATACGTATTTATTTATTCTCAGGATGAATTACGGAAGACATTTTCCTAATTGTTTATTTTTCACCACTGTTTCCTATTTTGGGTAATGAGACAACATTTACATTTATTAAAATGTGTAATAAAAATCAGAACCACTTTCCATTTACCCATAGCATATTATTATCAGATCAGGACAATAAATTAAAGTCATGTAGATTCCCAGGATTGTAATGTGTCATAGCCAGATACTTGACATAAGCCCTTAATTGACTCTCAGCAAGAATATATACCCACTCACCATTACTTCGAAATCACTCAATCATTAGTGTATAATATGTACAATTCAATGTTTTCCTGACATTTGTATTTATTCCCTTTACGGCATTAAAGGGGTTCTTTACATATGACAATCGTGCTCTGGGCCACTGAATTAGGAATGTTTAATACAGTTCTTGCCAGTTGACACACAGGTCTTGGGAGTAGTATGTCTTCAATCTACAGCTCATACTGATACATGACTATGACGAGCTGCAGTTTAAATTATATCAGGGATGCCATTTTATCTCATTCTTGGAGAACCCATTTAAAGGGAATCTGTCAGTAGAAAGTGACTGGCCATTCTACTTGTTTTTCAAACATCTCCGTCCTCCACTGGCTCATGTTATGCTTTCAGTTAAGCTTTCTTCAAGTAGAAGTCTCTAATTACTGTAGTTTGTTTTGATCATTCTAAATATGAAAAAATGTATCTTGCCACAAAGGAAGACATTATAACTTCTCAACTTTGATATTGTAACACCAAGATGGAAATTTTGTAGAATCATAGAAAATCATAGGATGGATACACATGTTAATGGTATGAAAATTATGAAAAAGTAACATTTTTTTTAACTATCTCGATTTATTCAGTATCAAGTATCAGTGCTACACTCAGAAATGCGTGCACTTACAAACCTTGACATGCTATCAGTGAGGTTATTAATGGTTGTCTGAGGACTCATTTATCACCGTGAATTTTAAGGCATTGCTCATGGGTCTCCAGACCAATCTCGAAACTATCATTACATCCAACACTAAAGTGGGACTCATAGCTAAAGAGGATAGATCCACAATTCCAGGCTCCATTGCTTCAATCCAACATCTGGTTTCTATCTAGAGCCAACATGGGTAACGCCATAAAAAGGGCTTTTTGAGGGAACATTACACTGGTCCAACTTCTGTGGCGTGAGGTAGCATAATGTATCTCAGCTGGACACCCCTAGTTTTCATTCCCGCTACTCTAATAGGTTGGCGTTATATTGATTTGATGGTGGAATCAAAATGTAGTTTGGCAATTCGTCAACATGACAATTCCTGGCCACATGTTGCTCGTGCTACTGTGAAGATCCTGCATGATCTAAACCTGCTACCATGGCCTGCAGAGCCTCCAATCAAACACATCTAGGACATCTTTGGTCGGCAATTGCAAAAAGGACTGCCATCAGTGGATCTTAGCATGACAGAACATTCCTCAGACAACATTTAATAATCTCAATGATAGAATAACAAAGTGTGTAAGTGCATGTATAGCTGTGCATGGCTCTTATACTTGATACTGAATAAATTGAGGTGGTATGAAAATTTTGTTTCTATTTTTTTCATCATTTACATATCATTAACATGTGTACACTTCATCATCCAGTGATTTCCATAATTCCATGACTTTTCCTTCTTGGAGCTGCTATGTTAATGATAAGTGTATAGTAGGATGCATATTTAGTCCTGGATATTAAGCAGAGCAAAGGCATGCAAGTGGTCATTGCTGAATGAATTGTAACAATGAGACCAGTAAATGAGGATCTGAAAAGCATATTACTGACCTGGCTAGCGGATTATCAGTACATCTATTAGACACTGCTGGTAGATCTTTAGGAACCGGCCTTTTATTGGGTTCTGAGATAGGAAGGCCTTCAGTATTAATTGCATCGGTTGTATCCTGAGCATTCTCTTTGGATAACTATAGGGTGTATGAGTGGCACTAACATGGGGTCTCTGTGACAGTTACTGTTGTGAGGGATTTCTAGCTGGTACTTTTCTAAAGGCACTGAGCGATTTATGTAAGCGCTCATAGAGGCATTCACTGTTATGAGGCCAGTATGTCTAGCACTGCTCTTATTACTATTATAGAGGCAATGTGGCAAGGACAGTTATGAAGGTACTCTAGGTTGCACTGTGACTACCATTGTTGTGTCAACATAACTAGCACTTTACAAAGGGTTGTGTAGCTGACGCTGTGAAAGTCACTATTGTAGCACCAGGATGAATGCCATACTTTGATAAGGGTTCAGCTAGTTTGGTTAATTTGTCTACAGTTTTCACATGTGATGAAGTGAATTATGGTGGTAGCATACCAGCTCATGTACATAGGTAGTAACATATGGAAGTAGTATCTGTTGTAGTGACGAGACTTCAAACATTTGTCCTTAGTGTAGATCTATTAAGACTTTAAGAAATCAGTTAGATTATAGGACGCTTCCTAAGTTTACATCCTGGTGTGAACATTTTTGTAGTATTAATGCAGTGTATAGATAATGTATATAACATACATAAGTAAAACAATATCACTATGTCTCATGTTTCATCTCTCTCTAAATCTGAGAAGTCCATTTATTTCTATAATTGTACATGATACCATCTAGATATAACATTGTAAAGCATCCCTGTGGTCCACATCCACCCCTTAGTAACTCTGGCAGAAGTTACACATTTTTAGTAGAGGACTTGCATTAGAATTCAACCAAGTAAATATGAATTATGCAGAATACATGTGTGGAATGAGCTTTGCTATGTGCTGAGCATTTCTTACTCAGTAAGGGATCTATCCAAGGTCCATTCCAATTAAAATCCTTTATAACATTATTATGTTCAGACTTGCCAACACTCCACAAATATCTGGGAGGCTCTCAGAAGAAGTGGTCACTTCTCAGACTTTCAGAAGAATTGGCAAGTCTCTGGGTCATTGCACAAATCTCTTACAGTAAACATTCCCCAAAGTCTTCTGCCAAATGAAGTACACCGGCACAGCCTGACTTCCTATTAACACAGTGGTGTCTGGCATTTTGACAGAAGAAAGATTTTACATCATGGAATTTGTGAAGAAGGCTCTTACCTAAGCTTCCAAGATAGACACAAATATTGCCTTACTTTCTCCCTCAATGCGGGCATACAGCACTCAATCTGCTGTCAAGCTAAAAGAAACAGCATGCCATGACGGTATGAAACATCATGTATATATTAATTAGAAAGTAGAGATGAGCAGTTCTATTTAAGTTTGAATTCACCGGCATTGCCAAAATATCCCCAAAAATTAAATGTGCCGCAAATAAATTTGTGCTAATATCAATGATGGAAAACTCGTAATTGCTCAGAAAATACATGTTGGAAAGAGAGGAGAGAGAGAGCTCCACAGGCCATAAGAGCTTACGCTCTACAGGAGAGATAGACGACTTCGCTGATCATAAGAGCTTACACTCTTCTGGAGGCAGAGGACCCTGCAGACAATAAATGCTTACACTCTACAGGAGAGAGAGGGGACTATGCTGATCATACGAGCTTACACTCTATAGGAGAGAGAGAGAGAAGACCCCACTGACCATAAATGTTTACATTCTACAGGAGAGAGAGGGTACCCTGCTGATCATAAGAGCTTACACTATATAGGATAGGTACAGGATTTCGCTGACCATAAGAGCTTACACTCTATAGGAGAGAAAGAGAGGATCCTGCTGATCATAAGAGATTACAAACTATAGGATAGGTACAGGATCTCGCTGACCATAAGAGATTACATTCTATACGAGAGAGAGAGAGTGGACCCTGATGATCATAAGAGATTACACACTACACAAGAAAGAGACTGTGCTGTACAAATTGTGCTCCACTGGGAACCGCTGACCTGTGATGGCCCAGGTACTAAACCCTCTATGCAAGGTATGATATTCCACTGTAATAGCTGCGGGCAATATGGGGAAACAAGGGCCATGCAAAAAGACATTGTCCCATTGTTTGATGCTTCAGCAGTATGGGAAATGGTGCTGGAGAAGTTTTTTTTTGCGAAAAGCAAATCGAATCTTAAAGTGTTAAAATTCATGTGAAACTGCAAATTTCAGAAAATGCGATTTTAACTCGATCATTCGCAGATCTATCCAGTTATCTCTACTAACCCCTTTCTGACATCTGATGTAATAGTCTGTCCCTGTGCCCTGGGCCTATTTGACCAGAGAAGGATTATTACATCATCACGATCGCTCGCGCACACGGGTGGTGCGTGGGAGATCACCGCTGGGTGTCAGCTGATTCTGACAGCTGGCAATCGGCAGTAAGTGCCAGGAACGGTCACACACCGCCTCTGGCACTTTAACCCTTGAATGCTGCAATCAAATGCAATTGCAGCATTCCGGGAGCCGGCAGAGGGATGACAGCCCCTGTGAGGCGGGGTCCCAATCGTTGCCATGGTGACCTGATGTCATCATGATGACATTCGGGTCACCAGAGCTAGGAAATTTGCACAGTGCATGATCAGCAACTTTCCCTGTCAGTGCAGAGCTGACAGTTTGCAGAAATATGAGGATGCTGCTGCATCCCCATACTACACAAGCGATTAGCCTGCAAAAAATTATAGTCCCATAGTGGGACAAAGTAAAAAAGTAAAAAAAAGCTAAACAATTTTTTTAAATAATTGTAAAAATATTAAAAAAATCAAAATAATAATAAAAAATCAAAAGATATTGTATCTATTAATAAATATTTATGAAGAAAAATAATATAAACAATAGAAATACAAGTATTTGTTATCACCACGTCTGCACCGACCCGAGCTATAAAACTGTCCCACTAGTTAACTCCTTTAGAGAACACCATAAACAAATAAAAAACAAGACAAAAAACAATGCTTAATCATCATACCGCTGAACGAAAAGTGGAATAAAACGTGATCAAAAAGACGGATATAAATAAACATGGTACCACTGAAAACGTCAAAAAATAAGCTGCCACACAGCTCCATCAGCAGAAAAATAAAAATAAAGAGCAAAAAATAATTATTTTTTCTATAAAATAGTTTTTTTTGTGTAAAAGTGACAAAACATAAAAAAAGCTATAAATGAGGTATCGCTGTAATTGTACTGATCCGAAGAATAAAACTGCCTTATTAATTTTACCACACACGAAACGGCATAAACCTCCCAAATAAATTTCTGAATCCTCCCAAAAATCTGAAAAGAAAGCGATCAAAAAATGTCAAGTGCCTGAAAATGGTACTCTGTCAATGTGACATGGCACCCTCAAACCATTCCAGCAAAATCTGAGCTCCAATATGGCGCCTCTTCCCTTCTTAGCTTTGCATTTTGCCTCAAAAGTAGTATTCCCCCACATATTGAGCATCGGTGTACCAATGAAAAATTTCACTACAAATTGTATGGTGCAATTTTTCCTGTTACCCTTATGAAAATGCCAAATTTGGGGCTAAAAAAAATAAAATTTTTGTGAGGAAAATGTGATTTTATTATTTTCACAGCTCAGCATTATAAACTTCTGTGAAGCACCTGGGGTTTCAAGGTGCTCGTCACACATCTAAATACATTCCTTAAGAGATCTAGTTTCCAAAATGGGGTGACTTGTTTGGGGGTTTCCACTGTTTGGGCACATCAGGGGCTCTCCAAATGGGACATGACGTCTGCTAATAATTCCAGGAAATTTTACATTCAAAAAGTCAAATGACGCTCCTTCCCTTCCGAGCCCTGCTGTGCACCCTAGCAGTAGTTTTTCCCTCATGGGTATTGGCATTTTCAGGAGAAATTGCACTACACATTGTATTGTGCAATTACTCCTATTACCTTTATGAAAATGCTAAATTTTGGGCTAAAATAACATTTTCGTGAGGAAAATGTGATTTTATTATTTTCATGGCTCAAAGTTATAAACTTCTGTGAAGCACCTTGGGGTTCAAGGTGCTCACCACACATCTAAATACATTCCTTAAGGGGTCTAGTTTCAAAAAAAGGGTCACTCGTGGGGGTTTCCACTGTTTAGGCACATCAGTGCTCTCCAAACGCAACATGGTGTCCGATCTCAACTCCAGCCAATTTTGCGTTGAAAAAGTCAAACAGTGCTCCTTTCCTTCCAAGCTCTGGTGTGTGCTCAAACAGTTGTTTCCACCCACATATCGAGTATTAGCATACTCAGAACAATTTGCACAACAAATTTTGTTGTCCAATTGCTCTGGTTAACCTTGGGAAAATAAAAAATTGAGGGCTAAAAGATAATTTTTGTGGAATAATTATGATTTTTTATTTTAATGGCTCTACATTATAAACTTCTGTGAAGCACTTTGGAGTTCAAAGTGCTCACCACACATCTTGATAAGCTCCTTTGGGGTCTAGTTTCCAAAATGGGATCAATTGTGGGGAGTTTCCACTGTTTTGGCACATCAGGGGCTTTTCAAATGGGACATGATGTCTGTTAATGATTCCAGGAAATTTTACATTCAAAAAGTCAAATGATGCTCTTTCCTTTCTGAGTCCTGCTGTGCGCCCAAACGGTAGTTTTCTCCCTCATATGGAGTATTGGCATGCTCAGGAGAAATTACACAACAAATTTTGGGGTCCATTTTTTCCTGTTAGCCTTGTCAAAATAAAAACAATTGTATCTCAAGTAAATTTTTGTGAAAAAAGTGAAATGTTCATTTTTTTCCACATTCCAAAAATTCCTGTGAGGCACCTAAAGGGTTTATAAACTTCTTGAATTTGGTTTTGAGCACCTTGAGGGGTGCAATTTTTAGAATGTTGTCACTTTTAAGCATCTTCTTTCATACAGACCCCTCAAAATGACTTCAAATGTGATGTGGTCTCCAAAAATTGGTTTTGTTAATTTTGTTGCAAAAATAAAAAGTCACTGGTCAACTTTTAATCCTTATAACTTCCTAAAAAAATGTTAGTTAAAAAATGGTGCTGATGTGAAGAAGCCATGTGGGAAATGTTACTTATTAACTATTTTATGTGACATGTCTCTGTGATTTAAGGGCATGAAAATTCAAAGTTGGAAAATTGCAAAATTTTCCAAATTTTCATTTAGTTCACACCTTCACCAGAAGGACTCCAGATAGCTAAGAACACATTCCCACTAGCTCTCCATTTGTAAGAAAATGCTAATTCGATTTCCTTTGCTTATCTTTTGAAGGCATCACACCTCCCAGGTCTTGAACAAATTTCCTACTATAGTAAGCATCTAATGTGTCTTTCTTATTATTCCAAATGTAATCTTGCCTGAAGAAGGAGCCTTTGAGCTCTGAAAGCTAGCGAACATATAATTTTCTGGTTAGCCAATAAAGGTATCACCTTAAGAATGCTCTTGTCATAATTGGACGGAAAAGTATTCACATCGATTTTTCTGGCTAACACGGTACCACAATATAATTTATTATTGTACATCATTTTTTTAACAAATAAATGCAAGTTATGTGGAAGAAATTTTACCACTATCATGAAGTACAATATGTCTTGAAAAATAATCTCAGAATCACCGGGATCCGTTGAAGCATTCCAGAGTTATTACCTCATAAAGTGGCAGTGGTCAGAATGATAAAAATTGGTCTGGTCATTAGCAAGCAAACCACCTTCTGGGGTAAAAGGGTTAACAAGCATGTACACTGTGTTCCAAATTACTATGCAAATAATATTTTTCTCTTATTTTCCTCTATGGATAATGCAAATGAGTTAGTATTATGTTCAAATCATCAATCATTGAGGTATAAATCAAATTTTATTTGACAAACCTCCCAATGATAACAGTGTTTTTTTCAAAACTAACAAGACTTAGAATGCACTGTTCTAAATTATTATGCACAACAGAGTTTCCAAGCATTTTATAGGTTGTAAAGAACTGAAAATGGTAATTTGTTCAATTTGCAGTATTAAGAAGTCATATTTACACTGATTTCAAAAGCTTTTTCTATTAAAACATTTTAACAGGCCAAGTTACATGTTAAGATAGGACCACTTCTTTGATATCACCTTCACAATTCTTGCATCCATTGAACTTGAGAGTTTCTGCTTGAATTTTTTTGCAGGATGTCAGAAAAGCCTCCCGCAGCTGCTGTTTTGATATGAACTGCCTCATAGATCTTTTGCTTGAGCATACTCCAAAGGTTCTCAATAGGGTTGAGGTCAGGGGAGGATGGTGGCCAAACAATGAGTTTCTCTCCTTTTAGCAATGAATGACTCAGAGGTATTCTTTCCAGCATGAGATAGTGCATCTCCATGCATGAAGATAATTGTGCTGCGGATGGCATGTTTTTTTTGTACTATGGAGGACAGTGGTCAGTGAGAAACTCTATATACTTTGCCAAGGTCATATTCATACCTTCAGAGAACCTAAAGGAGCCTACCAACTCTCTCCTCATGATTTTTTCCCAAAAACATGACTCCACCAACTCCTTGCTGATATTGCAGCCTTGTTCGTACATGGTGGCCATCCTCCAACCTTCCACTATCCCATCCGTCTGGACCATCCAGGTTTGCACGGCACTCATCAGTAAACAATTTAATTTTAAAATGCTTCTTCATGTATGTCTGGGCCCACTGCAACCATTTTTACTTGTAAGCACTGTTTAGCTGTGGCCAAATAGTAGGCTTATGCACAACTGCAAGCCTCCGAAAGACCCTACACCTTGAGGACTCTAGAGGCACCAACAGCTTCAAATACCTGTTTGCTGCTCTTTAATGGTATTTTAGCAGCTGCTCTCTTAATCCGATGAGTTTGTCTGGCAGAAACCTTCCTCATTATGCCTATATACGTATGTATGAACTTGTCTGTGTTCTGTATCAGCCCCAAATCTCTACGCAGTGCAATGATCACGCTTAAGTTTTCGTGAAATATCTAATGTTTTCAAACCTTGCCCAAGTCATTGCACTATTTGACGCTTTCCAGCGACAGAGATAACCTTCTTTTTCCATATTGATGGAAATCTGCAGCCTGCTTAACCATGTGGCATGTTCTTGTTAAGTAGTTTTCCTTTAATTGGGCTCACCTTGCAAACTAATTATCACAGTTGTTTGATATTGATTTCAGGTATTCTAAAGAACCGTAAGACACAATACAATTGAAAACAAAAAAATTACATCTTTATTACACTTAATCCAATTTGCATAATAACTTGGACAGCAATTTATTTTTAGGTAGCTGACAATCTCCTCTCCTCAGCTATAGATTTAGATTCACCCGTGATCAGATTGTGTGTCTGTAAAATCAGAGGCGAGATAGGTTTTCCTTATCCCACTGTAAATGAATACCATGGAGATTTTGATAAAGTATATGGCAGTAGATGTTCTTTTATTTGCTGAGCGCTGTGGTGTGTAATCCCAACTACTCGGAGGCTGAGATCACAGGAGTTGTAGTTTCCACTGTGATCTGTTGATCAGATGTATACACTAATTTCGACATCAATATAGTGACTATGGTGTATATGAAAACCTACCAGATTGCCTTAACCCCTTAGTGACAGAGCCATTTTGCAGCTTAATGACCGGGCCAATTTTTACAATTCTGACCACTGTCAATTTATGAGGTTATAACTCTGGAACGCTTTAACGAATCCAGCTGATTCTGAGAATGTTTTTTCGTGACATATTGTACTTCACGTTAGTGGTAAAATTTCTTTGATATGACTTGTGTTTATTTATGAAAAAAAACGGAAATATGGCGAAAATTTTGAAAATTTAACAATTTTCAAACTTTAAATTTTTATGCCCTTAAATCAGAGAGATATGTCACACAAATTTCTTAATAAATAACATTTCCCACATATCTACTTTACATCAGAACAATTTTGGGAACAAAATTTTTTTTTGTTACGAAGTTATAAGGGTTAAAAGTTGACCAGCGATTTCTTCTTTTTACAACACCATTTTTTTTTTAGGGACCACATCACATTTGAAGTCACTTTGAGGGGTCTATACGATAGAAAATACCCAAAAATGACACCATTCTAAAAACTGCACCCTCAAGGTGCTCAAAACCACATTCAAGAAGTTTATTAACCTTTTACGTGCTTCACAGGAACAGAAGCAATGTGGAAGGAAAAAATTAACATTTAACTTTTTTTGAAAAAACTTTACTTCGAAACAATTTTTTTTATTTTCACAACTGTTAAAAGAAAAAATTAACCACAAAATTTGTTGTGCAATTTCTCCTGAATAAGCCGATACCCCATATGTGGGGGTAAACCACTTTTTGGGCGCACGGCAGAGGTCGCAAGGGAAGGAGCGACATTTGACTTTTTCAAAGCAGAATTGGCTGGACGCCATGTCGCGTTTGTAGAGGCCCTGATGTGTCTAAACAGTGGAAACCCCCCACAAGTGACCCCATTTTGGAAACTAGACCCCCTAAGGAACTTATCTAGATGTGTGGTGAGCACTTTGAACCTCCAAGTGCTTCACAGAAGTTTATAACATAGAACCGTGAAAATAAAAAATCATATTTTTTCCACAAAAACGATCTGTTCACCCCAATTTTTATTTTCCCAAGGGTAACAAGACCCCAAAAGTTTTTGTGCAATTTGTCCTGAGCATGCTGATACCCCATATGTGGGGGTAAACCACTGTTTGGGTGCATGGCAGAGCTTGGAAGGGAAGGAGCGCTGTTTGACTTTTTCAGCGCAGAATTAGCTGGACGTCATGTCGTGTTTGTGGAGGCCCTGATGTGTCTAAACAGTGGAAACGCCCTGCAAGTGACACCATTTTGGAAACTAGACCCCCTAAGGAACTTATATAGATGTGTGGTGAGCACTTTTAACCCCCAAGTGCTTCACAGAAGTTTATAACTCCTGGGCATGAAAATAAAAAGTCATATTTTTTCCACAAACCTGATCGTTTAGTCCCCAATTTTTTATTTTCCCAAGGGTAACAGGAGAAATTAGGCTACAAAAGTTGTTGTCCAATTTGTCCTGAGTACGCTGATACCCCATATGGGGGGGGGACCACTGTTTGGGCGCACGGCAGGGCTTGGAAGGGAAGGAGCGCCGTTTGACTTTTTCAAACCAAAATTGGCTGGAATTGAAATTGGATGCCATGTCGCGTTTGGAGAGCCCCTGATACGCCTGAACAGTGGAAACCCCCCACAAATGACACCATTTTGGAAACTAGACCCCCTAAGGAACTTATCTAGATGTGTGGTGGGCACTTTGAACCCCCAAGTGCTTCACAGAAATTTATAAACGTAGAGCCGTGAAAATAAAAAAACATTTTTTTCCTCAAAAATGATTCTTTAGCCCGCTATTTTTTTTATTTTCCCAAGGGTAACAGGAAAATTGGACCCAAAAAGTATTTGTGCAATTGTTCCTGAGTACGCTGATACCCCATATGTGGGGTGAAGCCACTGTTTGGGCGCATGGGAGTGCTTGGAAGGGAAGGAGCGCCATTTTGTAATGCAGACTTTGATGGAATGTTCAGCGGGCATCATGTTGTGTTTGCAGAGCTCTTGATGTGCCTAAACAGTAGAAACACCCTGCAAGTGACACCATTTTGGAAACTAGACCCCCCAAGGAGCTTATCTAGATGTGTGGTGAGCACTTTGAACCCCAAGTGCTTCACAGAAATTTATAAACGCAGAGCCGTGAAAATGAAAAATCATTTTTTTCCTCAAAAATGATTTTTTTAGCCAGCTATTTATTATTTTCCCAAGGGTAACAGGAGAAATTAGAACCCTAAAATTGGTGTGCAATTTGTCCTGAGTACGCTGATACTCCATATGTTGGGGTAAACCACTGTTTGGGCGCACGGCAGGGCTCGGAAGGGAGGGAGTGCCATTTGACTTTTTGAACGCCACGTCGTGTTTGGAGACCCCCTGATGTGTCTAAACAGTGGAAAACCCCACAAGTGACCCCATTTTGGAAACTAGACCCCTTAAGGAACTTATCTAGATGTGTGGTGAGCACTTTGAACCCCCAAGTGTTTCACAGAAATTTATAAACACAGAGCTGTGAAAATAAAAAAATATTTTTTTCTCAAAAATGATTTTTTTTAGCCAGCTATTTTTTATTTTCCCAAGGGTAAGAGGAGAAATTAGAACCCCAAAATTGGTGTGCAATTTGTCCTGAGTACGCTGATACCCCATATGTTGGGGTAAACCACTGTTTGGGCGCACAGCAGGGCTCGGAAGGGAGGGAGCGCCATTTGACTTTTTGAATGCCACGTCGTGTTTGGAGACCCCCTGATTTGCCTAAATAGTGGAAACCCCTCAATTCTAGCTCCAACCCTATCCCCAACACACCCTAACCCTAATCCCAACCCTAATCCTAACCTAAATCCCAACCCTAATTCCAACCCTAATTGTAACCCTAACCTTAATTGTAACCCTAACTCTAATTGTAACCCTAACCCTAATTTTAACCCAAACCCTAATTGTAACCCTAACCCTAATTCTAACCCTAATTCTAACCCTAACCCTACGGCTAGGTTCATTTTGCGGTTTACCAGCCCGTTCAACACATAGCGTTGACGGGCTGGTAACAGTATAGCATAACACGATCGCGTTATGCTATACCCACTAGCGCAGATGAATCAGCAGATGATTCATCTGCGCTAGCGGTGACGGAGCCCAGACGCTGCAGCCCGCGTCTGAGGCTCCGTCACTGAATGATGGCACGTCGCAAACCCATGCCGCTTTACGGCATGCGTCGCGATGCGCCCTCAAATGGCGGTGAATGGCAGCGTTAACGGACTGCCATAACGTAGTATGAACCCAGCCTAACCCTAACCCTAATTATAACCCTAACCCTAACAGAAAAATAAAAATAAATATAATTTCTATATTTTATTATATGTCCCTAACTAAGGGGGTGATAAATGGGGGGGTTATGTAATGTTTTTTTTATTTTGATCACTGTGATAGTTTATCACAGTGATCAAAATGTACTCTCTGGAGAATGAATGAAAAAAAAATTGAATCTGCCGCCGAGTAGATCGGCGGGCGCACTGCGCATGCGCCTGCCATTTTTTTTCCAGGAAGAAGACCGGGAGGATCGGAGGCCAGGGGTCCTGCCGGAGGACACCGGCAGGTACGGGGGGTTTCGGGGGAGCTGGGGACCCTCATTTTCTCCCCTCTGATGTGCGATCACATCAGAGGGGAGAGAAATCATTTTTTTTTTTTTTTTTGCGGTCGCCGTTATGCTGTATAGCGGTGATCGCAACACCGGGATCGGTGAATACCGACCCGGATCATGTTCTCTGGGGTCTCGGCTACCCCCAGTAGCCAAGACCCCAGAGAAAATTGCCCATCCCCCCAGCACATAGCGGCGGGCGCAATGAGCATGCGCCCGCCATTTTCTCCTTAGCGTCGGCACCAGGGGACAATGGAGGGCCCAGGGGCCACATGCAGGGGATCGGGGGCCACATGGGGGTCCCGGGGACCCTTTTTCTCTGTCCTCTGATGTCTGATGACATCAGAGGACAGAGAAATTAAATGGCACAACTTTTTTTTTTTGTTGCGATCGCCGTTATAGGGTTAATAACAGCGATCGCAACATCGGTGTCGGTAAAAACTGACCCGATTCATGTTCTCTGGGGTCTCGGCTACCTCCGGTAGCCGAGACCCCGGAGAAAATGCACCTCTGGGGGGCGCTATTCACTTTTTCCACAGCGCCGTTAATTAACGGCGCTGTGGTTTAAGTACCCTTAATGACCGGCGTTAAAAGGCGTATCGGCGGTCGTTAAGGGGTTAAAGAGCAGTGAACAAAAAAGGAGGTTCTTTATTTTAAAATGTTTTTTTTTTAATTTCCAGAGTAAACTCAGGCCATTTGTAAATTAGAAAATGGATGGACAACCATTTAAACCCCAAAATCAACTGTATTATTTATGATTAGTGTTGAGCGATACTGCTCGATATCTAAAAATATTGGATCGGAATGGTATCGCCGATATCACTAAATATCGTCGATATCCGATTCCGATACCGGAAGTCCCATGTAAGTCTATGGGAACAAAATATCGCAACTAAAAAAAACCATTCTTGCCTTGTTGGTTAATTGTACATGAAGGAAAACAACAAAGACTAATGTAGAATGTATTGGGGGAGGTTGAGGAGACAATAAAGGCATACATGTTTAACCCAATGCATTGGAATAGCATTAATATATTTTTTTTTGGAAATACGTTTGGATTGACTAACAAATTGACAATGTTGTTAACCTTTTTTCTATTTTGTCAAATATGTATGTTTCACAACTTCCATGCTCTTCACCTTTTTAACTTTTGCCAGTGCCACACTTTCTCCTTCATAATATTCAGCAGCATCATCTTTCTCATCAAATTATTCTTTATCTTCACCTTCTTAATCTTCTTCTTAAACTTCTTGCTATTCATGTTTTTTTTTTTTACATTACTCATATTGTTATTATTAAACTAATTAATCTTCTTCATATTCAAATTCTTCATCTTCTTCCTCTTCATCTTCTTCATCATATTCTTATTTGTGACAGAGATTCCTGTACTTGTAATCTGTAAAAGTATGAATTGTTCATCCTTCCGTTCTTGCTGTCACAAAAGATTTATATTACAACAGTATTTGTCCGTGTTCAGTTTAGCCTGCAGCAGCAGCAGCAGCAGGCATTTTCCAGGGGCACCACGAGGAGGAACGGACTCACCCCCATACACTGCTTAGTCTTCTTCTGCTTAGAATTTAGAGCATATATTTTGCTCTTCATTTTGGTCTTATACTTCATGTTCTTCTGCTTTTTGATCTTTTGCTTATTGTTCTTCTGTCTCTTGTTCTGTATCTTGTAGTTTGTCTTAACCTTCTTTGTCCTGTTGGTGATCTTCTTCTGGGTAATCTTTTATTTTTTCTTTGTGATGGTGTTCAGGCTGGTTGGCTTCATGCTCGTCGTCCTTGTTGTCGTCATCTTCTTCTGGGTGGTCTTTAAGGTCGTCTAATTTCCGAGAAACAGCTGACGTTACTGGAACCCTGACGGGTATCAGATGGAGCAAGAGACAATGGAAGTAACGAGGACCAGCTGACTGTGCTGGACCCCGGACGGGTAGCAGAAGTAAAAGAGGCAATGTCACAACCGAGTACCAGCTGACGTTACTGTGACACGGTTACTAAGCAGGAGGTACCTGTGCTCCAAAGCACTACCAAGGACAAAGCAGACGTTGCTGGAACTCGGATACGGAGATGGAGGCACCTAGGCCAAAGGCACTGGGGAGAACCACTTGACGGTACTGGACCCCGGACGGGTAGAAGAACGCACCCATGAAAATGTAAGTTGACAGGACGCAAGCCGTCCGCAGTTACCGAATCACACAGTCCTACAGTGGGTGCTTATCCTATTGTCACAATGGAAAGCGCCTTTATTTACATATCCCACAGCACACATAGGAATCACCTAAACTGCAGGCACCATAGAGTCGGCTAACCCGAATGCAACACGACACACAACTTATTGGAGGATAATTGACGTTCACACTGCCAGGAAACAGCTGTCGTGCTGTAACCAGGCTGGCCAGGAGTCAGTACCCCTGCCAATTACTTACGAGCAACAAATGGCGGTGTTGTAGCCCAGGAGTAGAGTTCAGGTGGTAGAAAGATGAACATAACAGGAGACATGGAAAACGTTGCCAAACAGTTATTTAATCTGAAAATGGACAGGCAAATTCAGGTGAGATCCATGCCTTGTTCATTTTCAAAAAGTAAGCCGGTCTACATTCTCTGAGGATAGTCGCATGCGACGGTCTGTTACTACACCACCTGCAGCACTAAAGACGCGCTCAGATAATACACTGGCAGCAGGGCAAGCCAGCACCTCCAATGCATACTGGCTAAGCTCTGGCCATGTATCCAACTTAGAGACCCAAAATTTGAAAGGGGAAGAGGCATCTGGGAGTACACTTAGAGGGAAAGCCAAGTAGTCTGTCACCATCTTACGGAAACGTTTCTTCCTGGTGACTGGAGCCGTCTCGGATGGTGTAGACCTTGCTGGCGCTGTCACAAAACTTTGCCACATTTGTAACATACAGTTCTTGCCCTGTGCAGAGGCGCTGCTTCTGCTCCCTCTTGTTGTAGAGGTGTCTACACTGCCTCGACGCACAGAGCTGCTTTGTAAAGCAGTAGCAGCAGCAGCAGCTCTCTCGGCTGGAATGTACAACAGTATGGATTGCACCAGTGTGTCTTGGTACTCCTACATTTTACGGTCCCGGTTCACCGGTGTGATGAGGGTTTGTAAGTTGTCCCGGTAGCGAGGGTCTAGGAGGGTGTACACCCAATAATCTGACGTGCTGAGAATGTGGGCGATGCGGCGGTCGTTTCTCAGGCACTGAAGCATGAAATCAACCATGTGCTGCAGACTCCCAACTGGCCAACAAAGGCTGTCCTCTGGAAGAGGCGTCATCTCTGCCTCCTCTGCATCACCCCACCCTCGCTCTACATACTGACTAGAGCGTTGTGTACCTCCCTCTGTAGGGATTTCTTCCTCCTCCATTGACTCCTCCTCCTCCTCATCCTCCTCACAAAGTGAGCCCTGCCCAGCCCTTTGTGAGGAACCACGTTGCGCTGACTGTCCTGAAGGTAATTGAATTTGTGACTCCTCATCCTCCACCTCTTCCAAAACCTCTTCCTTTAGTGCTTTCAGTGATTTCTGAAGCAGGCAGATAAGGGGGACAGTCATGCTGACTAGTGCATCATCTGCACTCGCCATCCGCGTTGAGACATCAAACGCACGCAAAACGTCGCAGATGTCCTTCATAGAGGCCCACTCAGTAGTGGTGAAGTGTGAACGGCGCAAATTGCGAGTTGATTGCGCCTGTTGCAGCTGATACTCCATTACTGCTGGCTGCTGCTCACACAACCGCTCCAACATATGTAACGTGGAATTCCACCTGGTGGGTACGTCACATATGATGCGATGTTCAGGAAGGCGAAATCTGACTTGCAGAGCTGCAATGCGCGATCTGGCCATGCTGGAACGTCGCAAGTGAGCGCACTCTAGGCGGACCTTGTGCAGCAGTGCATCAAGATCCGGATAGTCCCTCAAAAAACTCTGCACGACCAAGTTGAGCACATGTGCCAGACATGGTGTGTGAGTGAGGTTGCCAAGGCCCAGAGCTGCCACCAGATTTCGGCCATTGTCACACACTACCAAGCCTGGCTGGAGATTAGCTGACAAAAACCACACGTCGCTCTCCTGCTTGATGGTATCCCAGAGCTCCTGCGCTGTGTGGCTTCGATTACCCATGGGAATTAATTTCAGGACGGCCTGTTGACGTTTGGCCACGGCTGTGCTCATATCGGTCGCAACAGGTAAGCGTTCACGGGTCCATGTGGAGATATACCGTGACGGCTCGTGCAGCGATGATTCTGAGGAACTGGAGTAGGAGGAGGAATCAATGTGCACAGACTGGATTCCTGCAATCCTTGGAGTTGGCAGAACACGTACAGCGCCACTGGCAAGATCTGTACCCGGCTCCACAACATTGACCCAATGGGCAGTGAGGGAAAGGTATCGTCCCTGGCCATGGGTACTGGTCCACGCATCGGTGGTCAGGTGGACCCTGCTACTGACGGCGTTTAGTAGCGCATGTTTAATGTTTCCCTCGACATGTTTTTGCAGAGCAGGGACAGCTTGCCTGCTGAAATAAAATCGGCTTGGCACATTATATTGTGGGACTGCCAATGCCATAAAGTTCCTGAAACTGTCAGTCTCCACCAGCCTGAATGACAGCATTTCAAGGGACAGGAGTTTTGCAAGGCCAGCATTCAGAGCCTGTGCTCGTGGATGGTTTGCCGAGTATGGCCGTCTTTTATCCCATGCCTGTGTTACCGATGGCTGTTTTTTGTTCTGGGAGTGTGACGATGACTGTGAACTTGCTGCAGTGGGTGGAATAACAGTTTGTCTATGGACAACAGTGACCGAGGTTCTTCCATGGAGATCCTGTGAGGAAGCCGAAACAGGTGTGTGAGAGCTGGAGGTAGAGGCTCGAACATGACCTAAAGATGTACAGTCATGGCCAAAAGTTTTGAGAATGATACAAATATTAATTTTTACAAAGTCTACTGCTTCACTTTTTCTAATGGCAATTTGCATATACTCCAGAATGTTATAAAGAGTAATCAGCTTAACAGCAATTACTTGCAAAGTCAATATTTGGCTAGAAAATGAACTTTATCCCCCAAAACACATTTCAACATCATTGCAGCCCTGCCTTAAAAGGACCAGCTAACCTCTTTTCAGTGATTGCTCCATTAACACAGGTGTGGGTGTTGATGAGGACATGGCTGGAGATCAATCTGTCATGATTAAGTAAGAATGACACCACTGGACACTTTAAAAGGAGGCTGGTGCTTGGCATCATTGTTTCTCTTCTGTTAACCATGGTTATCTCTAAAGAAACACGTGCAGTCATCATTGCAATGCACAAAAATGGCCTAACAGGGAAGAGTATCGCAGCTAGAAAGATTGCACCTCAGTCAGCAATCTATCGCATCATCAAGAACTTCAAGGAGAGAGGTTCGATTGTTGCCAAAAAGGCTTCAGGGCGCCCAAGAAAGACCAGCAAGCGCCAGGACCGTCTCTTAAAAGTGTTTCAGCTGCGGGATCGGGCTACCAGCAGTGCAGAGCTTGCTCAGGAATGGCAGCAGGCAGGTGTGAGTGCATCTGCACGCACTGTGAGGCGGAGACTCTTGGAGCAAGGCCTGGTCTCAAGGAGGGCAGCAAAGAAGCCACTTCTCACCAGAAAAAACATCATGGACAGACTGATATTCTGCAAAAGGTACAGGCAGTGGACTGCTGAGGACTGGGGTAAAGTTATTTTCTCTGATGAATCCCCTTTTCGATTGTTTGGGACATCAGGAAAACGCCTCATTCGGAGAAGACAAGGTGAGCGCTACCACCAGTCTTGTCTCATGCCAACTGTTAAGCATCCTGAAACCATTCATGTGTGGGGTTGCTCCTCATCCAAGGGAATCGGCTCTCTCACAGTCTTGCCTAAAAACACAGCCATGAATAAAGAATGGTACCAGAATGTCCTCCAAGAGCAACTTCTCCCAACCCTCCAAGAGCAGTTTGGCGATCAACAATGCCTTTTCCAGCATGATGGAGCACCTTGCCATAAAGCAAAGGTGATAACTAAATGGATCAGGGAACAAAACATAGAGATTTTGGGTCCATGGCCTGGAAACTCCCCAGATCTTAATCCCATTGAGAACTTGTGGTCAATCATCAAGAGACGGGTGGACAAACAAAAACCTAAAAATTCTGACAAAATGAAAGCATTGATTGTGCAAGAATGGACTGCTATCAGTCAGGATTTGGTCCAGAAGTTGATTGAGAGCATGCCAGGGAGAATTGCAGAGGTCCTGAAGAAGAAGGGTCAACACTGCAAATATTGACTTGCTGCATTAACTCATTCTAACTGTCAATATAAGCTTTTGTTACTCATATGTTTGCAATTATTATATTTCTGTCTGTGATAAAAACATCTGTCAAACACACATAAAAACCAGAGGGCAGCAAATCATGTGAAAATATAATATTTGTGTCATTCTCAAAACTTTTGGCCATGACTGTAGGTGCTGCTGTAGGTTGGCCTACATCTCCAGTGTGTCTTTGGAACTCAGCTACGTGCTTTGTCCGTACATGTTTCCACATATTTGTGGTATTCAGGTTCCTGATATTTTTACCTCTTTTAACTTTTTGCTTACACAGCTTGCATTGAACATAGCAAATATCATGTACAAGTCTGTCAAAAAAGGACCACGCAGTGCAAGTCATGGGAGCGCCAATTTT
>JARQOD010000001.1:307408394-307536680 GCA_033576555.1 Oophaga sylvatica | reverse complement strand
TTTTGGCGGGGGGCCCCCCTCACTTAACGTCTCGTGACGGAGAATATGGTGCGGGCTCTGCGGGCTTATATACTTTATTTACACTCACACTGCTGCGTCTAAATGATAAAGTCCCTCACTCACTATGATTTGCTGTGCTGCTTGGTAGGACACCCCGCCCAATCACAGCACAGCTAGTTCCCTAAGCCGTGCGTGAGGGTCACCAAAGAAAACTAATGTTTTTGGGCGCATTGTGTGTGTGTCTCCTCTTGACTCACCCTCACACATCACTTGTGCCTCTGACTGTGCTTGCTAAAAGGAGGCGCGCCCCGCCCCAATCATGCGCGCACAGTGCACTGCTCTTAGTCTCTTAAATAGAAGGGGCATGCAGGGCAGGGAGAATGAAGGAGGCGGGGCTGGGGTGCGGGCACCCCAAAGGGTTCTCGGTTTTCCCGGTGCCTCAGTCCGACCCTGCAGGGAATTATATCTCCAAATTCTTCACATTTAAACCCTAATATAGTGGTGCAGCCCCGAGGCCCAATTAACTCCCCAAATCTTTTTTTGTGCAAAAAAACTATTTTTCGTGACAAATCAGAAGTCCCTTTTGAAAATAAATGTCTTGTCTAATACTGTTGTCTTGAAAAATCCACATTGTGGCAAAATAGTTGTGTGGAAATATTTGGGCCCTAGATGGAGTCCATTTCAAAATTAAATTTTTGGGGGAAATTTACTGTAGAGAAGTGGGGCCCACATTTCCCCCTAAAAATTTTTTTTGTGCTGGAAAATTTTTTTTTCCCCATGCAGAGCCCTATTTAAAAATTACAAATTGTTTGTGAAAATGTAAGAGGTGGTAAGCGTAACACGGGAGGGAAAAAACAAAGTTTAATGGAAAGCAAGAAAAAGGAAATTGGCAAAGGCCTCCTGCGGTAGTAATGACTTTAAACAACGAATAACAACAGGGGTGTAAACCAAAGGTTAACACTAAAGTCTGTTATGCAAATTGCACTTATCGTTATCCTCTTGGGTCCTTGTCCAAATACAGTCCTGTGAAGATGATGATGACTGCAACGGCCGGCGCAGTCATTTAGACGAATCCCAGGGAATCACAATCCAGCTTCTGGCGGCAATGGGCGGTCACCAGTTTTGCCTGTTGAGCCCCTAGTCCATTAATCTGTGCAGCCGGAGCAAAAGGGGTTGTAGGAGTCTCTTTCCAACACGTGAGAAATGCTGCTGCACGTCTGACGGCAAAGCGAAACGCACCTCGGAGGCCTGTACTCAGCACCCGCCTTTCTGCACGGGCGCAGTCCTCTCACTAGTCAGGTGCTCTGTGTTGTACTCACTCTCATTCTGTCTCGAGCGCTTTGCTGACCTCTGCTGCGGCTTGTACGCGCCTTGTCTCCCACGCTGCTGAGTCTGGCGCTTCCCTGATCCTGTTTGCGCTGCAGGCGGGAAACTTACTGCTCTTTCCCTCCTCCCTCAGCCTAGCCACGCTCCCTCTCACTGGGTCATGGGACCTGCCCAGTCACCCATTCCTTCCTCCCGGCAACACTGGACACAGCCCTGACAGTTCCGGACCTGGCACAGCACAGGTACCTGCAGCCGGTCTTCCTCCTTGTACTAATAGCATGTTTCTGAACAAGGTCACATTTAAGTATATAAATATTTAGTGCCACTAGTTTTTCTCCAGCCAGGAGTCCACATTTATGAATCTAAATTGTTTTGACTAAGAGCATGTTACAGAAGCAGGCTACATTTCAGTATATAAATCCTTTGTGCTAATTGTGTGGTCCAGCCAGCAGGCCACATTTCACATTTCAGCATGGGACACGGCTTGGGATAGAGCTTGCAGTAGCATTTCTAGAATAAACATTGATCAGTAATAGGTGGATAAGTGTCAGGTGTAGGCATTGGGGTCTGAGAGCCTGCCAAATTCAGGCAAGAAGGCAAGACACATGAAGGAGATCAAACTTGGAGTTCAAACATTTTCAAAACTTAGGGGAAGACACTAGTGATGAACAAGCACTAAAATGCTCGGGTGTTCGTTCTTCGGGTCGAGCAGATTGAAATACTCGGGTACTCGGACAGAACAACAAGCCCAATGTAAGTCTATGGGGGTCCTTTAAAGGTCTGAAAACGTCTGAAAATGATGGAAACACTGCTCAAATGACAAGGGGACATCATGGGGATCGCCTCTGGAAGCATTTCTGACTCCTAGTTCACAGCTGTAAACAACGTTGTCAGAGTTTCATGCCATTTTTTCCGATTCACCGAAAAACATACCAAATGAAACCGAAACTGATTTTGCTGTGAAATCTGTTAAGGCACATCCTTTCCATGTTAATGACTTGTATATAAGGCAAAATAATTAACTCCAGACCAAAATGTTCCCCCACCACTTGGGATATGTTCCAACGCAGCATTTTAGAAGCGTTTTTGCTACTTTAATATTGATTTTAACCAAAACAAATGCATTCACTGGGAAATGTCATTGTAACATTTAAACAACCCTAGCTGGCCATGTGGTGTGTGACACATAAGCAGACACATCTTATTTCATTCATGAAGGAGGGACTCAAAGTCACAGAGCCTATTTTTACTGGTGCATCAGGCGGCATTAATCTTCTTAAAGGACCATTGTTAAACAGTGGGTCTCCTAAACTGTTATAGCCTATGCAGTGAGTGGATGGGCTGCCAAGAATTACAACGCACCCTAATACCCCTTTCACAAGATGTTATTGCTCTCAAGGAGATAAACAATATAGTGGACAAAGAAATATTTGTAATGAAATACTGAGCCACAGCATTGCTTTATCAAATTTATATGAAGTGTTTTGCGTCCAATGTGCGCAAACAGGCAACAAATAAAGGAGCTTTTTCAAGTGAGCTCTTTAAGGTACATAAATGTTATGAAGTCTTTGCCAACAAGACCACCAATAGGGGGTACCTTTTTAAATAAATAAAGTATTGCCATCACAGCCCCCCTTGGCCAAAATTCAACGGTCTATAATGGTACAGAACACGTTAACCCTGGTCATCTAGTGGCAGGTAAGGAAGAGACATTGCAGGAAACCCGAGTTAAGAAGTAGGCCCAATGTAGGGGTGTGTGTCTCTGAGACTTGTAAATGGAGTGCATAAGCTGACAAGCATTTCACCAATGGGGGGTACTTTTTTTAATAACTCTTGATCAGGGTCATTTGGATGTTTTGGGCTGTCATTATGATTTAAAAAGAGAAAGCACAGTAGTTTGACAATAAATGGCTTCACCCAACCACTAACCATGAGATGAGAAAAAGTTTTGGTGTTATCATTGATATTCTCTGAAAAAAGGGCAAGAAAGCAAAAATTCTGCCGGGGTATGTAAACTTTTGAGCACAACTGTAATTCCACTATGTGTGATACAGCCCGCAGAGCCGCGTATCTAATCCCATCATATGCGATACAGCCTGCAGAGCTGCAAATTTAATCCCATCATGTTTGATACAGACGGCAGAGCCATGTATCTAATCCTCATGTGTTACACGCTCAACAGATCTAATCCCAACACGTGATACACTCCATACTTCTAATCCCAGAGTGTGATCACTTTGTGTATCTAATTCAAGAGCATAAAACAGCACATATATCTAATCCCAGCACATGACACAGCCTGCCTAATTCAAGCAAGATACACTCTGAGTATCCAATCCCATCGTGTGATATAGTCTGCGTATCTAATACCAGCATGTGATACATGCCACATACCTAACCCAGCACACAATACAGCTAGCACATCTGATCTCAGCCCTTGATACAGCAAGCACTACCAACTAACAGAATCCTCGCCGCCAGCCGTCATTGGTGACACTGTCGTAAGGCGAGCTAGCTGTACACTACATTTTTATGTGTAATTTCAGCAGCTGCTCCCTAGTGTTTAATAGTGGAACATATCAAAACTTTTTAATTATTTTTCAGATTTTATGCCATAAAAAAATGTGAATATGTAAAAAAAAAGTCAAACTTAATACTTTACATTTTTTTGAATTGTTGGAAAAAAAATGTTTATTACACATTTATTTTAAGCAGAAATTTTAGGCACTTCACAATTCACCAGTGTAACCTATAGTTATATTTTAACCAGGGTGTATAGTACTTCTATTTAACAATCAGTAAGCAGATGTAGATGTGAGAATTAAGTGTTGTTTTCTTTTACCTGCTTGAATGACATAAACTGATAATAAAAACAGTATTCCTTCATAACTGCTACTGGCAGTGATATCAAACACTCTCTTTGTTGGATAAATTATGAAATGTAAAAGGTATTCATTCAATAATGTCTATCAAAGACCAACAGTAAACTAACAGTAAACTATTAAAGCACTCATGTAGGTACAATCCCCATGGCAACAGTTCCCATAGTATCTAGTTTCAAAAATAAGATGCCACGAGGACAAAAGTGTTCTTTTTTTACCGAAGAGGAAAGACAAATGTCATTGCAAAAAAAGTACATTTTCTGTGTGTACTTTTTGTAAAAATAAATGTTTAAAATGTAACATGTTAATTACTTTTACAATGCAATCTATATGTTTATCCTTAATAAAAAAAAGTGAGATATAAAATATTATAAAACCCACCAATACAATACTGTACATATTAGAAAATGGCCCAAGGTATTGTTGCTTATACTATTATATATTCATAATAAAGTATGCAATGGAAAATATAACAATAGTAAAATAATATAACACTAAGGGTACATACCCATTTGCGAGAAAAAAAACGGTCCGTTTTCTGGATGGAAAAATGGTAGGATTATATGCAATTGTCATGCGATTGTCATGCGATTTGTATGCAATTTTTAATGGCACCATCCATTTTCCATCCGTTTTCCATCTGTATGCAATGCGATTTTAACATGACGTTTTACATAGATACATAGAACAGTTCTCTGTATGTAAAAACTCATGTTAAAATCACATTGTAAAAAAAAAATGTACACAAAAAGCAAATAATTATATATATATATATATATATATATATATATAATATATATAGGTCATACACTTCTACATAGTATAATAGCCGCTAATTCAATTGCCAGCCTTAGTGAAATTACAGAACCCGACATGAAATGACACATGGTTTACATACAGTTAACCATGTCATTTCATGTAGTTTGATAAATGGTTTTCACGAATAATTACATGAGTGTATGTGTGCAAAATTTCATACAGGTAGGGGTTAATTAAAGGTGTAAATTCGTTGAAAAAAATGCTTGGGCTCCCATGCTAATTTCTCCACCAAACAGGCAAAGCCAGCGAGTGGTGGCAGATAATAATAGCCTAGGGAGGGTGCATTTATTTTGTGCCCCCCTGGTTACTAACATCTGCCCCCAGCCACCCAGAAAAGGCAAATCTATAATTAGATGCGCCCTTTCTGGCACTTAGACCATCTATTTCCATTGCCCTGTAGCGGTGGCTAATGGGTTAATGATGAGTTAAAGCCACCTTGCTATTGGAAGGTGACTTTAAGCCAGGTTAATAATTGAGAGTTGTCAATTAGACAACTCTCAATTATTAATCCTATTGTATGAAATAAAATAAAACACACACACACTTTAATTAAAAATCATTTTAATGAAATAAACACACAGTTTTTGACCATCTTTTATTTTACTGCCATTCCTTTGATTCCCTTGTTCTCCTGTAATAAAAATAAAATAATAAAGCAACATTATTCTTACCTATCCCGTGCTCAGTCAGGTCCAACGTTGTTATCCTTCACAAAGGGTTAACTGGTTTACAGCAAGCTGCGCAGCTAATGCTGGAAGCTCAGCTGGAAGTCCCTGAATGAATGAGCTCCTCTCCGGCTGTCACTAGAGGAATTGATTAGTGTGGGAAACTTAGTTGATTGCTTCCCAGGCTAATCAGTTCAGTTCAGGTCAGCCGGGGACTCCCTCTGACGTCACTGATGCTGTGCGGTGTCCCCGGCTGACCTGAACTGATTAGCCTGGGAAGCAATCAGTTAAGCTTCCCAGCTAATCACTTCCTCTCCTGTCGGCCGGGAGAGGAACTCATTCCTTCAGTGGCTTACAGCTGAGCTGCCAGCATTAGCTGCGCTGCTTACTGTAAACCAGTTAACCCTTTGTGAAGGATTACAGCGTTGGACCTGACTGAGCACTGGATAGGTAAGAATAATGTTGCTTTATTATTTTATTTTTATTACAGGAGAACAAGGGAATCGAAGGAATGGCAGTAAAATAAAAGATGGTCAAAAACTGTGTGTTTATTTCATTAAAATGATTTTTAATTAAAGTGTGTGTGTTTTATTTTTATTTCATACAATAGGATTAATATTTGAGAGTTGTCTAATTGACAACTCTCAATTATTAACCTGGCTTAAAGTCACCCTCCAATAGCAAGGTGGCTTTAACCCATTATTAACCCATTAGCCACCGCTACAGGGCAAAGGGAATAGACGGGCTAAGTGCCAGAAAGGGCGCATCCAATTATAGATTTGCCTTTTCTGGGGTGGCTGGGGGCAGATGTTAATAGCCAGGGGGGCACAAAATAAATGCACCCTCCTAGGCTATTATTATCTGCCCCCACTCGCTGGCTTTGCCTGTCTGGTGGAGAAAATAGCGCGGGAGCCCACGCATTTTTTTTCAACGAATTTACACCTTTAATTAACCCCTACCTGTATGAAATTTTGCACACATACACTCATGTAATTGTTAGTGAAAACCATATATCAAACTACATGAAATGACATGGTTAACTGTATGTAAACCATGTGTCATTTCATGTCGGGTCTGTAATTTCACAAAAGCCGGCAATTGAATTAGCGGCTATTATACTATGTAGAAGTGTATATATATATATATGTGTCACAATGACATGTGTATATACATATAATATATATAATATATATATATATATATGTATTCTATGTGTGTATAGCTAGTGTTTTATGAGCTGTCAGTGTGATTTTACAGTAGCCGGGGATGAATTGCCGGCTTTTCAAAGGACACCGGTGCGTATAAATCGGACAGCACTCGCATGGTGCGAGTGCTGTCCGATTATTTCTCGCATCTATTGACTTATATTGGTGAGTCTCATCCGAGAATCGCAGCAAATCGAGGCATGCAGCGATTTTTTTCTCAGTCCGATTTCGGCTAAGAAAAAAATCGCAAATGAGATGTCACTAGAGTTGAGCGATACTTTCCGATATCCTAAAGTATCGGAATCGGAAAGGTATCGCCGATATCACTAAAATATCGGCGATACCCGATACCGATACCGGAATCCCATGTAAGTCTATGGGAACAAAATATCGCAACTAAAAAAACCCCATTCTTTCCTTGTAAACACTAAATATACACACATAGAATACATATATATATATATATACATGTCATTGTGACATATATATACATATATGTATAGTTTATACACTTCTACATAGTAAAATATCCTCTAATTCAATTGCCGGGTAAAGCCGGCTTCAGTGAAAAGACAGAAGCACCCGACATGAAATGACACTTGGTGTACATAGGGTTAACCATGTCTTTTCATGTCCTTTGCTATCTAATTTGCACAAACAATTAAATCAGTCTATGTGTGCAAAATTTCACACCTGTAGGGTTAATTAAAGGTGTAAATTCGTTGTAAAAAAAACGGACTTTTTTGCTACGAATTTACACCTTTAATTAACCCCTACAGGTGTGAAATTTTGCACACATAGTCTGATTTAATTGTTTGTGCAAATTAGATAGCAAAGGACATGAAAAGACATGGTTAACCCTATGTACACCAAGTGTCATTTCATGTCGGGTTCTGCATTTTCACAAAAGCCGGCATTGAATTAGCGGTATATACTATGTAGAAGTGTATGAACTACAAATTAAATAATTATATATTATGTGTCACAAATTCAATGACATGTATTAATGTAATGAGGTGTAAAATTGCTGAAAAAAAATGCGTGGGCTCCGCCCTATTTTCGCAACCAACAGACAAAGCCAGTGAGTGGGGGCAGATAATAATAGCCCAGAGAGGGACCATTATTTTTGCCCCCCCCGGCTACTAACATCTGCCCCCAGACACCCCAGGAAAGACAAATCTATAATTAGATTCGCCCTTTCTGGCACTTTGCCCGTCTATTCCCATTGCCCTGTAGCGGTGGCGAATGGGTTAATATGGGGTTAAAGCCACCTTGCTATTGAAAGGTGACCTTAAGCCAGGTTAATAATTGAGAGCTGTCAATTAGACAACTATCAATTATTAATCCTATTGCATGAAATAAAAATAAAACACACACACTTTAATTAAAAATCATTTTAATGAAATAAAGACACATGTTTTTGACCATATTTTATTTTACTGCAAAAACCATTTCCTGTAATAAAAATAAAATAAAAAAGCAAAATTATTCTTACCTATCCCATGCACAGTCAGGTCCCACGGTGTAATCCTTCAGAAAGGGTTAATGTTTACTGCAGGGACCGCAGCTAATGCTGCAGCCTCACAGTAAACCCCAAATGAATGAGTTCCTCTCCTGCCTGACAGGAGAGTAAAGGCTGGGTGTCACATAACGATACACCAGCGATCCCGACAACGATATGCACTTGTCAGGATCGCTGGTGTATCGCTACATGATCGCTGCTGAGCTGCCAAACAGGCAGCTCAGGCAGCGATCTGGGACAGCGACACTGCGGGTAACATCGCTTAAGGGCCCGTCTCACATAGCGATATCGCTACCGAGATCGCTGCTGAGTCACAAGTTTTGTGACGCAGCAGCGAGCTCACCAGCGATATCGCTGTGTGTGACATTCAGCGACGATCAGCCCCCCTGCCGGGTATCGCTGATCGTCGCAGAAATGTCAGGACCTTTTTTTGATCGCTGGTTTCCCTCTGACAGGCACGCATCGCTGCGTGTGACAGGCGGGAGACCAGCGATCCGCTGGTAACCAAGGTACACAGCGGGTTTCCAGGCACCGCGCAGCGCTTGGAAACCCGCTGTGTACCTTGGATACCAGCTCCCTGCATCAGGGCGCTGGTATCCAAGGTACACAGCGGGTTTCTAGGCACAGCCCCGCGCCTGGAAACCCGCTGTGTACCTTGGTTACCAGCGGATCGCTGGTCTCCCGCCTGTCACACGCAGCGATGCGTGCCTGTCAGAGGGAAACCAGCGATCAAAAAAAGGTCCTGACATTTCAGCGACGATCAGCGATACCCGGCAGGGGGGCTGATCGTCGCTGAATGTCACACACAGCGATATCGCTGGTGAGCTCGCTGCTGCGTCACAAAACTAGTGACTCAGCAGCGATCTCGGTAGCGATATCGCTATGTGAGACGGGCCCTTAAGTGGAAAGCTTAATTGATTGCTTTCCACTTTCACTTCAGGTCAGCCAGGGACACAATCAGTGACGTCAGAGGGAACTGATTAACAAAAATAGGGGTTCCCTTCAAAAAAAAAATGGCGTGGGGTCCCCCCTATTTTTGTTAACCAGCCAGATGAAGCAGACCGCTGAGGCCTGGATTTTCAGGCTGTTAAGGAGCCAAGATCCATGGACCTTGCCAGCCTGATAATACTAGGCCACAGCAGTCTGCATATCTTGGCTGATTAACAAAAATAGGGGATCCCCTCGAAAAAAATTGGCGTGGGGTCCCCCCTATTTTTGTTAACCAGCCAGATGAAGCAGACCGCTGAGGCCTGGATTTTCAGGCTGTTAAGGAGCCAAGATCCATGGACCTTGCCAGCCTGATAATACCAGGCCACAGCAGTCTGCATATCTTGGCTGATTAACAAAAATAGGGGATCCCCTCGAAAAAAATTGGCGTGGGGTCCCCCCTATTTTTGTTAACCAGCCAGATGAAGCAGACCGCTGAGGCCTGGTTTTTCAGGCTGGTAAGGATCCAATATCCATGGACCTTGCAAGCCTGATAATACCAGGCCACAGCAGTCTGCTTAGCTTGGCTGGTTAACAAAAATAGGGGATCCCCTCGAAAAAAAAACGGCGTAGGGGTCCCCCTATTTTTGTTAACCAGCCAAGTAAAATGCAGACTGCTGCGGCCTGGTATTAAAAGACTGTCAAGGCCCATGGATTTTGGCCCTCAACAGCCTGATAATACCAGGCTACAGCAGCCCCACATTTGGCGCATCAAAAGATGTGCCAATTGTGGCACTTTACCCGGCTCTTCCCACTTGCCCTGTAGCGGTGGCAAGCGGGGTAATAAGGGGTTAATGTCACCGTTGATTGCACGGTGACAATAAGCCCGGTTAATAATGGAGAGGCGTCAATAAGACACCGATCCATTATTAATCCCAAAGTTATTAAATGCATAAAAAAAAGACAAAGCAAGAAAAAAGTATTTTAATGAAATAAAAGAGACAACACAGTTGTCATTAATTTTATTATACTCTCATTCCTGCGACGCCATCGATCTCCTGTAAAAAAATAAAAAAAAACAAACCAACAGTATACCACCTGTCCGACGCAGTCCATAACGACAGTCCCACGACGATCCAACTCTGCTACATCGCAATGACAGGCAGAGCCTGTCATCGCGACGCAGCACAGCTGATTACCTGCTTCCCCGGCGGTGACGTCATCGGACTGACTGCTTTACGGCCGGGATTACCTAGCAGTCACTGCAGTTATCGCGAGAAACTGCATGTGACCGCCGGGGAAAGAAGATGGCGGCCATGAAGCAGTCCAGGACGTGACCGCCGGAGATCTTCTGACAGGTAAGTGCCGCTGACTCCTGACAGACCCGACCGACGGACACTGACAGTGACAGTGACATTCCCGATTCCGGTATCCGATAAGACGAAAATATCGGAACTCGGAATCGGAATTCCGATACAGCCAATATCGGCCGATACCCGATATTTGCAGTATCGGAATGCTCAACCCTAGATGTCACCTATTAAATAACATTGGTCCGAGTACAATCTGATTTTTAATCGGATTGCACTCATCCGTTTTTCTCTCCAGTGAGTATGTACCCTTAATCTGCTATCCTGATTCCATAACTAGGCAAGTGTTCGGAGTGTAGAGACACCGTTTCTTTGGATTTGTGCTTTGAACCAGTACTCACACAAAGTGATTTCATCAGATAGCTTCAACTCAACTGCAGAGACATGGAATGAAGATTCCAGAAGAGGTTTTATTTTCAGGGTGAACTCTTGTGCTATACACAGTAGCAACAGCTGCCGCAGCTGCAATAGCAACGGGTAAAAAGATAATTCTGAACCAGAGCTGTATAGAGATGAACCTCAGATAAATATGGCTGAGAAACACTGAGACAGGAGGAAGAAGGGAGGGATTACTTACATCAGAGCCAGGCTACATGGAGAGGGGGAGGGGAAATTTCTAAAAATCAAACTGATCCCATAGCAGAGTAACAGCAACAATACAATGACAATACAATACTGTATGATTCACAAGTCATGGGATATGACATCTGCCATTCACATGATTAACACTAGAGAAAAAAGGACCATAACCTCTATGTACTCTTATAACAGATATTCAGAACCAAGGGGGTTATAACTGAGACTACAGAATGTGTAATTCCTGACACTAGTGAGCCTGAGTCTAGTAAGACCAAGCTTCAAACCTTAGGCAGATGGACCTTTGTGGCCAGGCTGAACATCTCCGACTTACTACAGAGAGGGCGGGTTGAAGAAACAAGTTATTTAATATGCAATGTGCTTGCCTCCTTATTAGAACACAGTTTAGTTATAGACCTGCAATTTCAATAATGCATTATAGGCTATCTTGGAAATTTGAGCCCAGTACTTCTGCCAGCCGATCACCAGGGCATTCTGTATCAGCTTCCTCTGGGGCTCCTGGGACTACACATTCTTTTGTTGATACACGCCAATGTTTTAAATGTAACAAGGTGGGATATGTTAGGCCGGCATCACACTGCCGAGTTTGATGCGAGTTAGTCGCATGACTTTCTCGCATCAACACCTGGCACGGCCCGCTCTCGGACCCGAGTGCGCGGCGGCATAGAAATACATGCAGCCGCACACTCGGGTCCGAGAGCAGGCGGCCGTGCCGGGTGTTGATTCGAGAAAGTCGTGCGACTAACTCGCATCAAACTCGGCAGTGTGACAACGTCCTTAGTGTCGCTTTTCCTGTGATATTTCAGTTTTTCTTTTTTAATAAATTTGCAAAAATTTCTACATTTCTGGTTTTTATCAGTCATGATGGGTGCAGTGTACATTAATGAGACAAAAAATGAACTCTTTTTGCATTTACCAAATGGCTGCAATGAAACAAAGAATGAAAAATTTAAAGGGGTCTGAATACTTTCTAAACCCACTGTAATTCCAGGACAGACCATATCTGTAACTAGAGTTGAGGGAGTCAACACTGCAGTTGACTCCCCATAGCCAGTGTGTTGTGAATGTGTTAGAAATGAATTCTGAGCAGAGGCTCCCTCTGGTGGTTACAAACAGTACTGAACCATTCAATGAAGATTGTGAAGACTGTCTGTGTCTGTATTTCCTCTTGTCTAACCGCCATTACATGTTTGGGGGCTTCCTATGTTCTTTGGGGATCTGCTCCGGGGCAGATAGCTTTCCTCTTTCTATCTTTAGGTGTAGTTAGCCTCTCAGGCTGTGACGAGGCGTCTAAGACCAACGTAGGTACGCTCCACGGCTGCCTTTAGTTGTGGTGGTTAGTCAGGGTACTGCAATCCAGTAGATTCCAACCTCTCTGGTGTATTGCCATTTTTGCCTGCTCTCCTCAGCTACCAAATCATAACAGTATCACCGGCCAAACTGAAAATTATATGGTACTCACAGAAGGGAAAATTAGTGTAAAAAAAAAAAAAAAAAAAAAGTCAGAGATTTTTTTTTTTTCTGTTTGTTGCATTTTTTTCCCTCTTTTTCTCTGGGTGCTGAGGATTTTTTTTTCTCTCAATAGAGTTTGCACAGTTGTCTGGCCGTGTGGATCAGCTTGCCACTGAAGTTCGGAGTACTGCTACCTATCTTGCAGGGTTGCCGGTTGTGGAACCTAGGATCCCCATACCAGATTTGTTTTTAGGGGATCGAGCTAAATTTCTGAATTTCAAAAATAACTGTAAGTTGTTTTTTGCCTTAAAACCTAAGTCCTCAGGGAACGCAGCACAGCAGGTTCAAATTGTCATCTCTCTCCTGCGCGGCGATCCTCAGGATTGGGCTTTTACCCTAACACCTGGGGACCCTGTTTTGAGTAATGTTGATGCATTTTTTTTGGCTCTGGGGTTATTGTATGATGAACCTAATGTCACTGATCAAGCTGAAAAAACCTTGTTGGCAGTAAATCAGGGGCTTGAGGACGCTGAGTTATACTGTCAGAAATTCCGAAAGTGGGCAGTCCTGACCAAATGGAATGATGATGCTTTGGCAGCCCTTTTTCGGAAGGGTCTGTCAGAGAATGTAAAAGATGTTATGGTGGGTTTCCCTGCTCCCTCTGGTCTCAATGATTCTATGTCATTAGCGATTCAAATTGACAGACGTTTGCGTGAGCTAGAGGTGTGCATGGAATAGTGTTGCCTTGTGAACCAGCTTCTGAACCCATGCAGTGTGATAGAGTGGCTTCTGGGGCACAGCGTCATGAGTTTCGAAAAATGCAATGGGTTATGTTTCTACTGTGGTGACGCATCTCATGCTATTTCAGTCTGCCCTAAGCGGGGAAGACGTTTTGCACGCTCAGTTGTCTTGGGTAGTGTTCAGACTAAATTTCTGTTGACTGTTACCCTGATTTGCTCCCTGTCCACATTTTCTGCTCAGGCTTTTGTTGATTCGGGACCAGCTATTAACCTGATGGATTTTGATTTTGCTAAACGTTGTGGGTTTCCCTTGATACCCCTACGGAAGTCTATTCCCCTACTGGGGATTGATTCTACCCCTTTGGCTGAGAATAAACCCCAGTTCTCTACTCAGGTGATAATGAGGGTTGAACCTGATCATCACGAGAGTTGCAAATTTTTGGTGCTGTATAATCTGCATGACATTATTGTACTAGGTTTCCTTTGGTTACAGTCTCATAATCCTGTTTTGGATTGGAAATCTGTGTCTGTAACCAGTTGGGGCTGCCAATGTGTTAATGCCAACACTCCTGTTTTTTCTGCCTCTCCCCAGGCTCAGGATATTCCTGACTTTTTGACTGATTTTTCTGATGTGTTTAGCGAAAGTAAATCTGCATCCTTGCCCACCCATAGGAGCTATGACTGCGCTATTGAATTAGTGCCTGGTAGTAAATTCCCTAAAGGTCGCCTTTTTAACTTGTCTGTACCTGAACATGACGCTATGTGGTCTTATATCAAGGAGTCATTGGAGAAGGGTCATATCAGACCATCGTCTTCACCCTTGGGTGCCGTTTTTTTCTTTGTGGCCAAAAAGGATGGTTCATTAAGGCCGTGTATTGATTATCGTCTCTTGAACAATATCAATGTGAAAAATCAATATCCGTTACCCTTGATTTCTGACCTGTTTTCCAGGGTGAAAAGTGCTACTTGGTTTACCAAGCTTGACCTCAGGGGGGCGTTATAACCTTATTCGCATTAAGCATGGGGATGAATGGAAGACGGCATTTAATACCCCAGAGGGGCATTTTGAGTACCTAGTGATGCTCTTTGGGCTCACTAATGCTCCTTCCGTCTTCCAGTCCTTCATGAATGACATTTTCAGGGATTTTGTGGATAAATTTCTGATTGTTTATTTGGATGATATCTTGATTTTTTCCAATGACTGGGACTCTCATGTGAAACATGTTCGGACTGTGTTCCAGATTTTGAGAGAGAATGCTCTGTATGTGAAGGGATCAAAGTGTCTTTTTGGCGTACAGAGGATCTCATTTCTGGGATTCATTTTGTCCCCATCTGTTATTGAAATGGACCCGGTCAAGGTTCAGGCCATCTGTGATTGGGTCCAACCTACTTCATTAAAGGCTCTTCAGAGATTCTTGGGTTTTGCCAATTTTTATCGTAAATTTATTGGTAATTTCTCTGTTATTGTTAAACCATTGACTGATTTGACCAAAAAGGGTTCTGATGTGGTGAATTGGCCTCCTGAGGCAGTCTCTGCATTTCAGGAACTTAAGCAGAGATTCACTTCTGCTCCTGTTCTACGGCAGCCTGATGTTTCTTGCCATTTCAGGTGGAGGTTGATGCCTCTGAAATTGGGGCAGGTGCCGTTTTGTCCCAAAGAGATCCTGAGACCTCTAAAAGTAAACCTTGTGCCTTTTTCTCTCAAAAATTTTCTCCAACTGAACGTAATTATGACGTGGGTAATCGGGAGTTATTGGCCATGAAGTGGGCTTTTGAAAAGTGGAGACATTGGCTGGAGGGAGCCAAACATCAGGTGGTGGTCCTCACGGACCATAAGAATCTGGTTTATCTGGAATCAGCCAAGCGACTTAATCCTAGACAGGCCAGGTGGGCTTTGTTTTTCACACGTTTTAATTTTGTGGTTTCCTTTCTTCCTGGCACTAAGAATGTTAAGGCGGATGCCCTCTCGAGGAGTTTCCTTGCGGACTCTCCTGAGTTATCTGATCCTGCTGTTATTTTGAAAGAGGGTGTAGTTCTTTCCGCCATCTCGCCCAATTTGAGACTGGCTCTGGAAGGGTGTCAGGAGGATAAACCCGAGCGCTGCCCTATTGGGAAATTGTTGTCCCAGACCGGTGGAAAAAGAGTGTGATGTCTGAGATTCATTGTTCCGCGTTGGCCGGTCATCCCGGAATTTTTGGTACCAGAGACTTGGTTAGTCGGTCCTTTTGGTGGCCTACTTTGTCTCGTGACGTCAGGGAATTTGTGCAGTCCTGCGGGACTTGCTCTCGCTCCAAGCCTTGCTCTCGCTCTAGTGGTTTGTTGATGCCATTGCCTGTGCCCAAGAGACCATGGACCCATATCTCTATGGATTTCATTTCCGACCTCTCTGTTTCTCAGAGAATGACCGTAATCTGGGTGATTTGTGATAGGTTTTCCAAAATGATACATCTTGTGCCATTACCTAAGTTGCCTTCCTCCTCCGAATTGGTGCCTTTGTTCCTTCTGCACGTGGTTCGGTTACACGGCATTCCTGAGAACATTGTGTCTGACAGAGGAGTCCAGTTTGTTTCCAGATTTTGGAGGACTTTTTGTTCTAAACTTGGTGTTCAATTGTCTTTCTCCTCGGCTTTTCATCCTCAGACCAATGGACAAACTGAGAGAACAAACCAGACATTGGAGACTTATCTGAGATGCTTTATGTCTGCTGATCAAGATGACTGGGTCTCTTTTTTGCCTTTGGCTGAGTTTGCTCTTAATAATAGGGCTAGCTCTGCCACTTTGATGTCTCCATTTTTCTGCAATTTTGGGTTTCACCCTCGATTTTCTTCGGGACAGATGGAGGCTTCTGTCTGTCCAGGTGTTGACTCTGTTGTGGAGCGTATGCAGCAGATTTGGGACCAGGTAGTGGAGAGGTTGTCCCTCTCTCAGGAGAGGGCCCAGCGGTTTGCCAACCGGCATAGGACTGATGGTCCTCGGTTTGAAGTGGGGGACTTGGTCTGGTTGTCCTCAAGAAATATCCCTATGAGAGTTGCATCTCCTAAGTTTAAGCCTAGGTTCATTGGACCTTATAAGATCATGGAGATTCTTAATCCTGTTTCCTTTCGTTTACTTCTTCCAGGGACATTTAAGATCAATAACGTGTTCCACAAGTCCTTATTGAAGAGGTTTGTCGAGCCAGTTGTTCCTATGGCTGCGCCTCCTGACCCTGTTTTGGTTGAGGGCAATCTGGAGTATGTGGTTGAGAAAATATTGGTTTCTCGTTTTTCTAGACGGAAACTCCAGTATTTGGTTAAGTGGAGAGGTTATGGTCAGGAGGACAATTCTTGGGTCTTTGCTTCGGACATCCATGCTAGGAGACTGATCCGTGCGTATCACAGAGCTCATCCTGACCGACCTGGTTGCCCAAAAGAGGGTTCGGTGACCCCTCCTCAAGGGGGGTACTGTTGTGAATGTGTTAGAAATGAATTCTGAGCAGAAGCTCCCTCTGGTGGTTACAAACAGTTCTGAACCATTCAATGAAGATTGTGAAGATTGGCAATCAGGAGTTACAGACTGGTCTTATATAAGGGAGGTTCCCTCCCATCAGGGTTGCCGGTGATCAATTGTTCTTGTCTCAACTTTGGTTCCTGGTTCACTTGGAAGCTTGCTGAGTCTTGCCTGCATCTTCTGCTAACAGATAAGATATTTTCTGCTTTTATTTTTGTGCTTGCTTTTTGCATTTTTTCCTGCACTTCTGTGGAGGTCAGCCAGGTCCCCTCCCCGGGGCTTGTGCTCCTCTCAGTTTATCTGAGCCACTGTTATTTGTTCATTTGCCTTTTCCAGTTTTTTCAGTGGCTGCGGCTTAGTTTTGTTACACCAGAGAACTAATTTAGGTGGTAGAGGTCGTGTGATCTCAGGTGTTTTTGCAATTAGTAGAGTTGGTATTTTTTTAGGGTTTTTTGGATTGCAGTAAGTGTCCTTCCTATCCTTTTCTTTCTAGGAAGATTGGGCCCCAACGTTTGCTCATACTATTTTCTGTCTGTGTCTGTATTTCTCTTGTCTAACCGCCATTACATGTTTGGGGGCTTCCTATGTTCTTTGGGGATCTGCTCTGGGGCAGATAGCTTTCCTCTTTCTATCTTTATGTGTAGTTAGCCTCTCAGGCTGTGACGAGGTGTCTAGGACCAACGTGGGTATGCTCCACGGCTGCCTTTAGTTGTGGTGGTTAGTCAGGGTACTGCAATCCAGTAGATTCCAACCTCTCTGGTGTATTGCCGTTTTTGCCTGCTCTCCTCAGCTACCAAATCATAACACCAGTGTGTATGTGGACTTTGAAGCAGGGAAAGGACTGAGGGAAGTGGGAGTATCAGACACTATAATTTAAAATAGTGTTGTTGGGCACAGACCTGAGCAGGATGGCATCTCAATATGTGAATGCCCCATAACAAGTTGAGATAAGCCACCAGCCTGAGGTTCTGTGGGATGCAGTGAAATGTACAGATTTTGAGGTAGAACAGTTGTCCAAATGCATAAATAGTGCACTGGGCCTGCATACAGCAGATGGTGAGGAATGTACTTATGTTGCAGTGACTTGCAGTCAGGATGTTGTTAAGATTCAACCCCGATATTAGTGGTTAAATCCCAGGCAAAACTGCCAGAAAAGAAGAGCCATAATACTGCCCAGGAGTCTCTTCACATTGTAGATCTACCTAGGTCCCAGTTGACCCATCACACTGCGCAACATATTTCAGGGAAGTTCTTGTCCCCTGAGAAAATTTTGTTGTATCTTATAGATTTTGATATGCTGAACACGAATGTGTGCTCCATAAGTCTGTATCATGTAAGGTTTTTAAGAAACAACAGTTTATAGTCTACATTATGACGTCCGAGACACTACATACATGTGCATCGATGTCAGTAGCAAAAGCAATTGTTGAAAAGTGTTTTGCAGACGACTTTCATTTATAATCCGTGTCAGATGCTTCTCGAATAAGATTCCAGCAATAGTCAGCCAGCATTGACGTACTCCACTTTTCCTGGTACCTTTTCTCCATCAGCGCAATGTCTTGTTGAAATCTTTCACCGTGTTCATCGCTAATGGCACCAATATTGGCTGGAAAAAAGTCCAAGTGAGAATGTAGAAAATGCATTTTAGTGACATATTGCATTTCATCAAATGATATGCTGTGAGCATGTTGTCCACGAGTTGTTCAAAAGTTCGGTGTTATTTCAGTGGAAAATTCAGAATATACTGTTTCAGAAGAAGTTCATATATGAGTTTTTAGAATCATAACAGAATATTATGTTTTGTATCGTTTCTCAAAACCTTACGTGATAGGAAAAATCTGAAGTAATTTCTGTAATCAGCATTAAAAAATCTATCAGGAACACTCAAAATTATCCAAGGGACAAAACCTTGGTAACACAGTGATCTGACCATGGCATGTCATCCCCATTAGGTGGTGGTAACCTGAAGACCAATAGTCAGAGCTTCAAGACAGCCTTACTAATAGATGCCATTCTGGAGACGCTGCAAAGCCATAAAGACTAACCTCCTTCTGGATCTGACAAGTAAAAATATTCTGGGACAAGGGAAAGTTGTATTAAAGACTCTTCCCACAGACACATATAATGGTATTTAATTTTGTTATATACAACAGTAACTTTTCAACAATTAGTGTTACTAGATATGCAGTTTAACAGTATAGGGAATCACAACAGATTTCAAAAAAGCAAGAAAGTCTATCACTACTTAACGTTAGTGGTGCATCCAGTCTTGGGAGACACCACGTGAGTTTTCACTTGAAGCTCTGGCCCTAGCTGGGGTCAACGGGTTTTCACGCTAGGCCGCAAGTCTCTTCTGGACATAGTCTATTAAAGCCCGTTGACCTCCCATGCACCAACTGGCCCCCTCCCAACCTGTAATCCTAGTCCCAGCTGACACCAGTACCGTAGGTGATAGCGGGAAGTGATGGCCCTGCTCACTCACACTGTTCCTCTTCTATCGCAGGTGTGCCTCCCCTGTCGCTGCACAGCTTTTCTTGGCTTGACTGCCAGCAGAAGTCCCTCAGGCTCGGGGCAGTGAGGACTGGGCCTCAGCTCTTGACAGGCATAGTCAGACCCTGGAGGCTTGACCAGCGCAGGGCGTAGATTCTGGCTCTGACCAGTGTAAGCCATACTAGGGATATCTTCCGGGGATCTGGACCTTGCCAGGTGGTGACCGACACATGAGTAGCACAGACTCCCCACTGAGGCTTGTCACGTTGGTCCCAGAGGTGTCTCTGCAACACATCTGCCCTGCTCTCTTTCCTGGTGCCAAATCTCCTCATGACTGGGAGCGCAGGGCTCTTATATCAGGGAAGTCCTTACTGAGGATCAACTGATCCGGTCCAGCACACAGGGTCCTTCCTGACATTTTGGCTCCGCTTGATTTTGGCTGGCCAGCAGATGGCAGTCTCTCCTCATTAATGTCACTAATTTTCCAGAGGTCTCATGACTTTTTGTTACAAAAGACTAAAACCTGCTGCCCTTAAATTAATTGTGTTAAGGGGGCCTACTGACTCTTTCACCCTAGGCCCACGAAAACCTGAAGCTAGCCCTGCTACAGAGTGTCATTCCTGACACCTCGGACTGGTGATCCCGAGCTTTAAAGTTTGGACAGGCTTGATATCTCGTATGTACTTTGGGAGGGGAGGTTTGAAAAAGCAAGGTTTAGTATGCTTCCATATTAGTTTAAGGTCCCGTCACGGACCTGCGATTTCAATATTACAATGTAGACCTTCCTGTAAATTTTAGCCCAGGAGTCCAGACCAAGCATATAAAAGATGGGCTAAACAATGGAAAGGTGTTCACATGTGTAGGTTGGGCTGAGGTAGATGTGATCCATAAAACCTTTCTCCAACCCTCAAGAAAACAGAACATGTTTAGACACATTTAGGTCTGCTTTTTTATTTAATCAATTTTTTGCTGATTCATGTATCACTTTATTTTTCTTTTTTATATCTTTTTTGTAAGCACTGTTTTTTTATTTTAAAGTTTAAAACGTTAATAAGTTTGTTTCTTGTATGTTTCTTGTATGCTAAAGTATCAATCTCTTTTCAGAGAGTGTGTGGCTTTTTGACTGTTGGACACTGGTACACATTTTGGAGACTCATGACCACGTGTGCTCGAGAGGTGGCATCAGGGGCGGACATACAGATGGTGCAACTGGTGCTAATAATGAGGGAAATCTGGCCTGTTTCTCTGAGCTTGATGCTCCGTGGAGCCTATGGCCAGATTGCCTTCATTGTGTGCAGCGTGCTGGGAAGGGAGCAATCCTGCAGCTCCATTACCTAATGCCTACAAAAGAAAATGGCAGTGGAGTCGCAGGAACACATCATCAGCCTCTTGCCTGCCAATTTTTCTGTGACATAGGCGCACTGATTTGATGATGTCAGCATGCAGTTTGTGCCTGTTTCATTTAGAAAGTTGTTGGTGAAAAAGAAAGAAATGATACTGCGGGAGAATAGATGGAGAGGTGAGTGTGTTTTTTTTCTCCACTACACTGGGGAGAGGGCAATGATGTTAGTGGGGACAGGACAATGATTGGAGTGGGGAGAGGACAATAATGGATGTGGTTAGAGCATAATGATGGATGTGGGACAGGACAATGGTGGGAGTGGGGATAGGAGTATGATGGGGGTGGGGAGAGAACTATGATGGGAGTGGAGAGAGGACTATGATGGGAGTGGGGGAGAGGGCAATGATGGGAGTGGGGAGAGAACTATGATGGGAGTGGGGAGAGGACTATGATGGGAGTGGGGGAGAGGACAATGAGGGGAGTGGGGGGAGGACAATAATGGTAGTGGGGAGAGGACAGTGATGGCAAAGCACAAGGATGGGATGTCAGGAGATGACAATGATGGGAGTGGGGAGAGAACAATGATGGCGTTGGGTTTGGGGAGAAGACAATGATGGGGTTTAGGAGAGGACAATAAGGGGGCAGAAGATTGGGATGGGAGTAAGGGGGACTTTTAATAGACTTAAGAACAGGGAGAGGAGGATGTTTGATAAGGATGTAAAATGAATACCACAATTTATTATGACACTATCAGGGTTCAGGGACATAAAACTTATTGGTAAGTGGGAGAGGAGGGGGTAAGGTGCATAGGACATGTTACAATGAATTTAAAGGTGGTAGAAGATGCTGTCAGGGACTTGTAATGAATTCCTTCACCCTTAAGACCAATTGTTGCAGGAATTGGTTCCTTGATTGAAAGAATAGGGGGATGGGTGGATTATTACCTACAGCTATTACTCCAGGAAACAGCAAGTTATGTCAGAGATTCAAAATATATAACAACTATTTTTAATAATTTCATTTGGGAAAAAAACTTTTCATGGCTTTCATGTGATGTGATAGGTTTGTATCCTTCCATTCCACATTCAGTTGCATTATCCAGCTTATCTCATCATTTTGATACATTTAGTAGTTATGATGTAGAAATTAAGGATTTCATTGTTAATTTTCTTCTACATCATAACTACTTTAGATTTGATAATAGATATTTTCTCCAATTGAATGGCTTCAGTATGGGTGCTAAGTTTTCCCCCACCCTGGCAAACATTGTAATGTCTCAGTGGTAGTAGTTATACATCTATAATGACAATAATATCCACAGTCACAATATTATAGAGTATGGTCGCTTCATCGGCGACCTCCTCCTGGTATGAGGAGGCGCACGGGAGAAGGCCGTCGCATTAACCGATCACATCAATAATAATGAATTTAATTTAAAATTTACTTCTCTTTATCATCCTAATAACAACAACTTTCTTGATTTACAACTAACAGGGGACATAAAAAATCAGACAGGAATTATATCACCGTTCAAAAAATTGACAGCAAGTAATTCTATACTTACAGCCACGTCTTGTGATCCAACTCATATAATCAATATCCCATACGGTGAATTAATTAGAGCAAAATGTAATTGTTCTCTGGAACAAACTTATTTAATAGAATCAGAAAAAACATGCTCTAGATTAAGGAAAAGGGGCTATCCAAGATGGCTACCTAATAAAGCACAAAAAATGTCTCTGCTATGAATAGAGAAGAGTTATTGGCAGACAAAAATAAAAAAGAAATCATAAATAATAATGTTATTACATTCTCCACAAATTATAGTATGCAATATTATGAGATTGTTGTTATTATAAAAAAAATACACACCAATGTTAAACCAAGATTCAAAACTCAGGGAAATTTTTAAAAAATAATATCCGTTTTGTAGCCAAACGAGCTCCTGCATTGGGATCTATAGTATCTCCAAGTTTGTTTACCAGTCAACCTGAAAAAACATCTCATGAAAAAAAGTGGCTTGCTGCAACAGTTTTTTTCAAATGCGGAGCAAACCGGTGCAAAGCATGTGAACAAGAGCTTAGATCAGTGTTTCCCAAACTCCAGTCCTCACGGCCCCCACGGATCATGTTTTCAGGATTTCCTTTGTATTGTGCAGATGGTGGAAGTATCATCAAGGCATCAGGAATTCTCTCACCTGGAAATCCTGAAAACATGACCCGTGGGGGCCGTGAGGACTGGAGTTTGGGAAACACTGGCTTAGAATAAAGGAATTTTGTTCCACGCATAATGCATCAATCCATCCAATACGAGATTTTATTAACTCTAACACCTCTTATGTTGTATATCTCATTGAATGTACACAATGCAAAGTACAATATACGGGCTGTACATCCTGCCCTTTAAAAACTCGCATAAGACGCCATCTTTCTGATGCAACAAATATTTTAGCTGTAGGCATTTCAACAGCATCAAGACATTTTGCCACAGAACATAAAGGAAACATTAATTTTTTTAGATTTTATGGCATAGAAAAAGTTTATAAACCACACAGAGGTGGAAATTATAAAAGAAAGTTGTTGAATAGAGAATCATACTGGATGTTCATTTTAGATACCCGTATCCCACATGGTTTAAATGCCAGGCACGATTTAATTACACAATATTAGTCTTTTCCAATATTTAATATTTGCTAGAGTCAATCTAACTTTTCTTTAGGTTTTAATATGTTAATTTGTGTATTTTAATAATATGTCTTTTACCTTACTTTGGATAACGGTATATATACAGTCATGGCCAAAAGTTTTGAGAATGACACAAATATTAATTTCTACAAAGTCTACTGCTTCACTTTTTCTAATGGCAATTTTCATATACTCCAGAATGTTATAAAGAGTGATCAGTAACAGCAATTACTTGCAAAGTCAATATTTGGCTAGAAAATGAACTTTATCCCCCAAAACACATTTCAACATCATTGCAGCCCTGCCTTATAAGGACCAGCTAACCTCTTTTCAGTGATTGCTCCATTAACACAGGTGTGGGTGTTGATGAGGACATGGCTGGAGATCAATCTGTCATGATTAAGTAAGAATGACACCACTGGACACTTTAAAAGGAGGCTGGTGTTTGGCATCATTGTTTCTCTTCTGTTAACCATGGTTATCTCTAAAGAAACACGTGCAGTCATCATTGCAATGCACAAAAATGCCTAACAGGGAAGAGTATCGCAGCTAGAAAGATTGCACCTCAGTCAATAATTTATCGCATCATCAAGAACTTCAAGGAGAGAGGTTCCATTGTTGCCAAAAAGGCTTCAGGGCGCCCAAGAAAGACCAGCAAGCGCCAGGATCGTCTCTTAACCCCTTCACCCCCAAGGGTGGTTTGCACGTTAATGACCGGGCCAATTTTTACAATTCTGACCACTGTCTCTTTATGAGGTTATAACTCTGGAACGCTTCAACGGATCTTCGCGATTCTGAGATTGTTTTCTCGTGACATATTGTACTTCATGATAGTGGTAAAATTTCTTCCATATAACTTGCATTTATTTATGAAAAAAACGCAAATATGGCAAAAATTTTGAAAATTTTGCAATTTTCAAACTTTGAATTTTTATTCCCTTAAAACAGAGAAATATGTCACACAAAATAGTTAAGAAGTAACATTTCCCACATGTCTACTTTACATCAGCACAATTTTGGAAACAAAAATTTTTTTTTGTTAGGAAATTATAAGGGTTAAAAGTTGACCAGCGATTTCTCATTTTTACAACAAAATTTAAAAAGCCATTTTTTTTCGGGACCACCTCATATTTGAAGTCACTTTGAGGGGTCTATATAGCAGAAAATACCCAAAAGTGACACCATTCTAAAAACTACACCCCTCAAGGTACTCAAAACCACATTCAAGAAGTTTATTAACCCTTCAGGTGCTTCACAGGAGCTGAAGCAACGTGGAAGGAAAAAATGAACATTTTACTTTTTAGTCACAAAAATGATCTTTTACAAACATTTTTTTTATTTTCACAAGGGAAAAAGGAGAAAAAGGACCGATAAAGTTGTTGTGCAATTTCTCCTGAGTACGCCGATACCCCATATGTGAGGGAAAACCACTGTTTGGGCACACGGCAGAGCTCGGAATGGAAGGAGCGCAGTTTGACTTTTCCAAACCAAAATTGGCTGGAATTGAGAACAGACGCCATGTCGCGTTTGGAGAGGCCCTGATGTGCCTAAACAGTGGAAACCCCCACATGTGACCCATTTTGGAAACTAGACCCCCTAAGGAACTTATCTAGATGTGTGGGGAGTAGTTTGAACCCTCAAGTGCTTCACGCAAGTTTGTAATGTAGAGCCGTGAAGAAAAAAAATCATATTTTTTCCACAAGCATGATGTTTTAGTCCCCAAATTTTTATTTTCCCAAGGGTAAGAGGAGAAATTGAACCACAAAAGTTGTTGTCCAACTTGTCCTGAGTACGCTGATACCCCATATGTGGGGGGGAACCACTGTTTGGGCGCACGGCAGGGCTTGAAAGGCAAGGAGCGCCGTTTGACTTTTCCAAACCAAAATTGGCTGGAATTGCTAATGGACGCCATGTCGCGTTTGGAGGTCCCCTGATGTGCCTAAACAGTGGAAACCCCCCACATGTGACCCCATTTTGGAAACTAGACCCCTAAGGAACTTATCTAGATGTGTGGGGAGCACTTTGAACCCTCAAGTGCTTCACGCAAGTTTGTAATGTAGAGCCGTGAAGAAAAAAAATCATATTTTTTCCACAAACATGATGTTTTAGTCCCCAAATTTTTATTTTCCCAAGGGTAAGAGGAGAAATTGGACCACAAAAGTTGTTGTCCAACATGTCCTGAGTACGCTGATACCCCATATGTGGGGGGGAACCACTGTTTGGGCGCACGGCAGGGCTTGAAAGGGAAGGAGCGCCGTTTGACTTTTCCAAACCAAAATTGGCTGGAATTGCTAATGGACGCCATGTCGCGTTTGGAGGTCCCCTGATGTGCCTAAACAGTGGAAACCCCCCACATGTGACCCCATTTTGGAAACTAGACCCCCTAAGGAACTTATCTAGATGTGTGGTGAGCACTTTGAACCCTCAAGTGCTTCACGCAAGTTTGTAATGTAGAGCCGTGAAGAAAAAAAATCATATTTTTTCCACAAACATGATGTTTTAGTCCCCAAATTTTTATTTTCCCAAGGGTAAGAGGAGAAATTGGACCACAAAAGTTGTTGTCCAACATGTCCTGAGTACGCTGATACCCCATATGTGGGGGGGAACCACTGTTTGGGCGCACGGCAGGGCTTGAAAGGGAAGGAGCGCCGTTTGACTTTTCCAAACCAAAATTGGCTGGAATTGCGAACGGACGCCATGTCGCGTTTGGAGGGCCCCTGATGTGCCTAAACAGTGGAAACCCCCCACATGTGACCCCATTTTGGAAACTAGACCCCCTAAGGAACTTATCTAGGTGTGTGGTGAGCACTTTGAACCCCCAAGTGTTTCACTAACGTTTATAATGCCCTGGCGTGAAAAAAAAAATATATTTTTTTTTTTTCCACAAAAGTGATGTTTTAGTCCCCAATTTTTTATTTTCCCAAGGGTAAGAGGAGAAATTGGACCCCAAAAGTGGTTGTCCAATTTGTCCTGAGTACGCTGATACCCCATATGTTGGGGGGATACACTGTTTGGGCACACGGCAGGGCTCGGAAGGGAAGCAGTGACGTTTTGGAATGCAGACTTTGATGGAATGGTCTGCGGGCGTCATGTTCCGTTAGCAGAGCCCCTGATGTGCCTAAACAGTGGAAACCCCCCACATGTGACCCCATTTTGGAAACTAGACCCCCTAAGGAACTTATCTAGGTGTGTGGTGAGCACTTTGAACCCCCAAGTTTTTCACTAACGTTTATAATGCCCTGGCGTGAAAAAAAAAATATATTTTTTTTTTCCACAAAAAGTGATGTTTTAGTCCCCAATTTTTTATTTTCCCAAGGGTAAGAGGAGAAATTGGACCCCAAAAGTGGTTGTCCAATTTGTCCTGAGTACGCTGATACCCCATATGTTGGGGGATCCACTGTTTGGGCATACGGCAGGGCTCGGAAGGGAAGCAGTGACGTTTTGGAATGCAGACTTTGATGGAATGGTCTGCGGGCGTCATGTTCCGTTAGCAGAGCCCCTTATGTGCCTAAACAGTGGAAACCCCCCACATGTGACCCCATTTTGGAAACTAGACCCCCTAAGGAACTTATCTAGGTGTGTGATGAGCACTTTGAACCCCCAAGTGTTTCACTAAAGTTTATAATGCCCAGGTGTGAAAAAAAAAAATCCTACTTTTTACCTCACACAAATGATGTTTTAGTCCCCAATTTTTTATTTTCCCAAGGTTAAGAGGAGAAATTGGACACCAAAAGTTGTTGTCCAATTTGTCCTGAGTACACTGGTACCCCATATGTGGGAAAAAACTGTTTGGGCACAATTCGGGGCTCAGAAGGGAAATTGTGACGTTTTGGAAGCAGACTTTGATGGAATGGTCTGCGGGCGTCATGTTCCGTTTGCAAAGCCCCTGATGTGCCTAAACAGTAAAAAAAACCACAAGCGACACAATTTTGGAAAGTAGACTCCAAGGAACTTTTCTAAATGTGCCCCCTTCTGGAACTAATCTTTCCTGTAAAGTAAATTAGTAGTGCATGGAGGTGTGGTACAATTTGAAACAATCCTTCATACACAGGCCAGGTTTTTCGGGGCAGGTGTCGCATTGGTAAGTGGTGTCCTTGCGTATTCCCCTTTTGTAACACACTCGGCACCTTTTTTGCGGCTTACCTTTTCTTCCAGTTGGCGGGACCACCCCGGGAAATGCTGACCTGGTATGATACGAGCACCTTCAGTTCCGGAAGTACTGGGGCCCACTGTTTCCTGAGCGCCAAACATCAGGGCCTTAACCACTACCTCCTGAAACTGAAGGTACGTCGTATCGCTGTTGCGTGCACATCATGACAGCAGGAAAGCGTTGAGCATTGCCATTTGGACGATGTGCATGGACAGCTTCTTGTACCACACCTTGGCCTTTCTCAAAGCACTGTACGGTTGGAGGAGTTGATCAGAGAGATCAACAACCCCCATGTATTTATTGTACCCCAGTACACAGTCCGGTTTGCGGACCTGTGTAGAGGTACCCCGTACAGTGCTGAGGGCGCTGCCATCACCATGTATGGTGGTCAAGAGAAGGACATCCCTCTTGTCCTTGTACTTGACCACCAACAGGTGGTCGCTACATTGGGCTCTGCTCTCACCCTTTCTGAGCATCAGCCCAAGTAGCGTCTTTGGGAGGCCTCTCTGATTTTTGCGGACGGTACCGCAGGCTGCGGTACCTCGCGCAGAGAGGGATTTGTAGAGTGGGATGCTGGAATAAAAGTTATCAGTGTAAAGGTGATAACCTTTATCCAGCAGTGGGTGCACCAAATCCCACACAATTTTCCCACTCACTCCCAGGACGGGGGGACACTCAGGGGGTACAATCCTGGTGTCCTTTCCTTCGTAAACTCTAAAGCTGTGTGTGTACCCTGAGGTACTCTCACACAGCTTGTAGAGTTTGATTCCGTACCTTGCCCTCTTGCTGGGCAGGTACTGGCGGAATGCGAGCCGTCCCTTAAAATGAACCAAGGACTCATCCACGCAGATGTCCCTTTGGGGCATGTACACTTCAGCAAACTTTTTGTTGAAGTGTTCGATGACCGGCCGAACTTTGAACAGGCGGTCAAAGTTGGGGTCATCTCGTGGGGGACACTGTGCATTATCATTATAATGCAGGAATTTGTGGATGGCCTCAAAACGCGTCCGAGCCATGACCATTCGGAGCAGTGGAGTGTTGTATAAAATATCAACACTCCAATATTGCCGAATTTCTGGCTTCTTCAGGATATGGAGGACCAGGCCCCAAAACTGCATCATTTCAACTGTGTCTACAGGAGACCAGTTGGAAAATGATGAACGGGGGTTTTGCGCCAAAAATTGCCGAGCGTACAAATTTGTTTGCTCCACCATGAGGTTAATTAAATCCTCAGAGAAAAAGACTTTGAAAAAGTCTATTTCTGTGAAGCCGGTGGAGTCAAACCTGATTCCTGATTCTGCCACAAAATCAGGAATCAGTGGCTCGTAATTTTCGGGGGCCGGGGTCCATACGGGGTCCGAAGAGGGGTGCGCTGGTTCATTTTCAGGGGCGGGCGCTGCCTCATGTTCTGTCCTGGGGCGTCTGCGTGGCGGTTCCGCAGGACCGAGGAGGAAGATGAGGAGGAAGAAGAATCTTCATCTGAAAAATAAAGAAATGTGGGATCCTCTCCCTCGCTATCAGTGTCGGAGGCAAGGAAAGCGTATGCCTCCTCCACTGAATAGCGCTGTTGGGATGAGCGTGACGAGCGGGACATTTTTTTTGTGAATGTGGTGCTTTGTGTGAACCTTATTTATAACTGTGTGTGTGTGTGTGGGGGGGGATAGTGATTGGTGTAAACTAAGCTGAAAAGAAAAAGCTAAAAGAAAAGAAAGCGAATAGGGAAAAAAAAGGCCTGTGAAAAAAAGTCTAAACCAGCAGGCACGAGCTCTGATAAGTGACCGGTGTCACTTATCAAAGTTCCGCGGCTGCTGGATGTGCGCACGGGAGTGGCGGAAAGGGGGGTGAAAAAAAAAAAACTGGCAGGCACGAGCTCTGATAAGTGACCGCTGTCACTTATCAAAGTTCCGCGGCTGCTGGATGTGCGCACGGGAGTGGCGGAAAGGGGTGGTGAAAAAAAAAAAAAAAAACAGCAGGAACGAGCTCTGATAAGTGACTGGTGTCACTTATCAAAGTTCCGCGGCTGCTGGATGTGCGCACGGGAGTGGCGGAAAAGTTGGTGGAAAAAAAAACAAAAAAACAGCAGGAACGAGCTCTGATAAGTGACTGGTGTCACTTATCAAAGTTCCGTGGCTGCTGGGTGTGCGCACAGGAGTGGCGGAAAAGTTGGTGAAAAAAAACAAAAAAAAAAACAGCAGGAACGAGCTCTGATAAGTGACTGGTGTCACTTATCAAAGTTCCGTGGCTGCTGGATGTGCGCACGGGAGTGGCGGAAAAGTTGGTGAAAAAAAAACAAAAAACGGCAGGAACGAGCTCTGATAAGTGACTGGTGTCACTTATCAAAGTTCCGTGGCTGCTGGATGTGCACACGGGAGTGGCGGAAAGGGGGGGTGAAAAAAAAAACTGGCAGGCACGAGCTCTGATAAGTGACCGGTGTCACTTATCAAAGTTCCGCGGCTGCTGGATGTGCGCACGGGAGTGGCGGAAAGGGGGGTGAAAAAAAAAAAACTGGCAGGCACGAGCTCTGATAAGTGACCGCTGTCACTTATCAAAGTTCCGCGGCTGCTGGATGTGCGCACGGGAGTGGCGGAAAGGGGGGTGAAAAAAAAAAAAAAAACAGCAGGAACGAGCTCTGATAAGTGACTGGTGTCACTTATCAAAGTTCCGCGGCTGCTGGATGTGCGCACGGGAGTGGCGGAAAAGTTGGTGGAAAAAAAACAAAAAAACAGCAGGAACGAGCTCTGATAAGTGACTGGTGTCACTTATCAAAGTTCCGTGGCTGCTGGGTGTGCGCACAGGAGTGGGCGAAAAGTTGGTGAAAAAAACAAAAAAAAAAACAGCAGGAACGAGCTCTGATAAGTGACTGGTGTCACTTATCAAAGTTCCGTGGCTGCTGGATGTGCGCACGGGAGTGGCGGAAAAGTTGGTGAAAAAAAACAAAAAACGGCAGGAACGAGCTCTGATAAGTGACTGGTGTCACTTATCAAAGTTCCGTGGCTGCTGGATGTGCACACGGGAGTGGCGGAAAGGGGGGGGTGAAAAAAAAAACGGCAGGCACGAGCTCTGATAAGTGACCGCTGTCACTTATCAAAGTTTGCGGCTGCTGGATGTGCGCACGGAGGGGGGTGCGAAAGTGTTGATCGGTGAACTGCGTCACCAATCAACGCTCGGCGGCGCAAAGGGGGGGTAAAAAGAGGGGAAAAGGAAAGGGGGGAGGGGGGAATGGGGGGATTGGGGTGGATCGGGCAGGGATCGGGGCTCAAAAACTCACGTTTGTAGTCTTTTCTTTCTTTTCTCTTCTTTCTTCTCTCTTCTTTCTTCTCTCTTCAGCAGGAGTTGTGGTGTCACAGGCTACTGTGGCACCACAAGGCCCAGCACAGGAGGAGATCTGGCAGTGTGACCGCACAGCAGGAATCCTCAGCAAGTGTGAGGACCCCTGCAGTGCGGTCAGACAGGTCAGATCCAGTTTGCAGACAGGTCACAGAGCGGTCACATCGCTGCTGTGACCTGTCATTGGTGGGATTGATGATCACATCAATCCCACCAATCAAAGGAGACCCCTGCATTGCCGGTTGCTAGGCACCGGCCTAGTAATCGGAGCTCACAGCTCCGATTCCTAGGCAGGTCACCGGCAGGTCACCTAGCAGGGCACAGAGCGGTCACACCGCTGCTGTGCCCTGTGATTGGCGCGATCGTCGATGACATCGATCGCGCCAATCAGCTCCTTCATGCCCTACAGGTCCTGGCCTAGGATCGGTGCTATTACTGCACCGATCCAGGCAGGTACAGGCAGGGCACAGCGCGGATATACCGCGGCTGTGCCCTGCGATTGGCGCGATCGATGTGATCGGCGATCGCGCCAATCCGGGGGGGGGTCTGGACCTTCCTAGGCCCAGGCCTAGGATCGAGTACATCGGTACTCGATCCTAGCCTGCGATCTCACTGTTTCAGCCGCTCTGATTGGCTGAAACAGTGAGAAAGGCTGTGATTGGCTGTTCAGAATTCAACAGCCAATCACAGCGATCGGGAGGCCTGAGGGGGGAGGACGCAGCCCGGGATGCCGACGCCAACTTCCAAGAGGTAAGCTGGCGTCGGAATTTTAATGCGATCACCGCTACTTAAGTCGCGATGTCGCATTAAAGGGCATGACGTACTATCCCGTCCATGGTCAGAATGGCACGGGTTTTATGGACGGGATAGTACGTCTAATGTCAGAGAGGGGTTAAAAGTGTTTCAGCTGCGGGATCGGGCTACCAGCAGTGCAGAGCTTGCTCAGGAATGGTAGCAGGCAGGTGTGAGTGCATCTGAACGCACTGTGAGGCGGAGACTCTTGAAGCAAGGCCTGGTCTCAAGGAGGGCAGCAAAGAAGCCACTTCTCTCCAGAAAAAACATCATGGACAGACTGATATTCTGCAAAAGGTACAGGCAGTGGACTGCTGAGGACTGGGGTAAAGTTATTTTCTCTGATGAATCCCCTTTTCGATTGTTTGGGACATCAGGAAAACGCCTCATTCGGAGAAGACAAGGTGAGCGCTACCACCAGTCTTGTCTCATGCCAACTGTTAAGCATCCTGAAACCATTCATGTGTGGGGTTGCTTCTCAGCCAAGGGAATCGGCTCTCTCACAGTCTTGCCTAAAAACACAGCCATGAATAAAGAATGGTACCAGAATGTCCTCCAAGAGCAACTTCTCCCAACCCTCCAAGAGCAGTTTGGCGATCAACAATGCCTTTTCCATCATGATGGAGCACCTTGCCATAAAGCAAAGGTGATAACTAAATGGCTCAGGGAACAAAACATAGAGATTTTGGGTCCATGGCCTGGAAACTCCCCAGATCTTAATCCCATTGAGAACTTGTGGTCAATCATCAAGAGACGGGTGGACAAACAAAAGCCTAAAAATTCTGACAAAATGAAAGCATTGATTGTGCAAGAATGGACTGCTATCAGTCAGGTTTTGGTCCAGAAGTTGATTGAGAGCATGCCAGGGAAAATTGCAGAGGTCCTGAAGAAGAAGGGTCAACACTGCAAATATTGACTTGCTGCATTAACTCATTCTAACTGTCAATATAAGCTTTTGTTACTCATATGTTTGCAATTATTATATTTCTGTCTGTGATAAAAACATCTGTCAAACACACATAAAAACCAGATGGCAGCAGATCATGTGAAAATATAATATTTGTGTCATTCTCAAAACTTTTGGCCATGACTGTATATATACGCTCATGTTATTTTGATTGGCAGATTTAATTATATGCAAATAGTCAACCAATGAGACATCATGTAATTGCTATATAATTATGGACAACATGCCTGAACTTTAGATCTTGAATAAGACTTGATGTTGAAATGCATCGATCATTCCAGGCTCTGAGCCAGTGTGTATATTGTGCTGGACACCATCTGTATGGTATTTTAACCTATTTGAATTAAAAGTTATTTTTTACCATCACTACCCACTGGACATTTTCAACGTTTATTATGTTCTTATTTTATTAAGGTGGTGTTCAGTCACTTCAAACAAACATGAGAAGATCAAAAGAAACATTAATAATTGCCACAGCATTCTACTACTGTTCTAGAGGTAAAGCAATGCAAACTACAAGAAAAATATTTTGATAGTTAAAGTAAAAGATTACACAGTGTTCTCTGGCAGCTGTGAGTGAACAAAATATCAAGTATAGAAGAGTGTACTAAAAAGTTTTTTAAAAAATAGGAATGTAGTAATGTGAAATATATTGCAATGATATATTAATTAAAATATTTTATTTTATTCTTTTTAATATGTCCAATCTGAGAGGTAAATTTACTGTAATAAAATGCAACATATTGTATTGTAAGATTTGGCTTTATATGATCATAAAATACACACAACACACAAATCACCTGAAAACAAGATAATCTATGCACCGGTTTTTACTAGGCATGAGTTACTTAAATTCAAAGTAAAATACAATAAGACTGTGTTCACACCATATTTATGATGTCTGTTTAGCATATACAGTATATATGTGGGGTGCACTTCTAAGGCTACTTTCACACATCAGGTTTTTACAATCAGGCACAATCCGTCAAAGTTGAAAAAAGATGGATCGAGTGCAGATTGTAAAAAACTGACGTGACGGATCAGTTTTTTTGACGGATCCGGCATGAACTTTTGAACCTTGAGAAATGCAGGCATGCTCAGAGTGGAAAAACGGAGTCTGGTGACCGGATCCATCTTATTCCTGATTGGGCACCCATAGACTTCCATTGTAGCAAAAAGCCGGAGGCACCACTTCCGGCGCTGTCCGGTTTTTTGCCGCATACAAAAAACGTTCTTAGAGACGTTTTTTACAGACGCCGGAATGAAAACTTTTGCCGGATCCAGAAAAAAACGGAAGAAATGGGAGGCCATGCAGCGCGATCCGGCGCTAATACAAGTCAATGAGAAAAAAACGGATCCGGCGGTAGAAAATAACGGATCCGGTTTTTCAAAAAATAGCCGGATCACACCTGATGGAAAAAAACTGATGTGTGAAAGTAGCCTAAGCATTCAATGCAACACATCTAAAGCGTTCATCATTCAAGAAGATATAAAAATTTAGAGGTTTTGGCATGCGTCTGGTGGAGGTCAGATGTGTGCACTCAGTTGTATGCTCATTACCATATTTCAAATAGTCCCATTGACTGTAAAGTCTAGAGATTATTGAATCGTTTGAAATTCAAATTCACCAGCTTCAATGAATTTTCATCCAAAATTTTATTTGCTGCAAATAAGTTTACCTTCAATCTCAATGTTGCAAAGCCCTTATTTGCCCTGAAAATAGGTGTATATCTTTCAGTGGCCTCCTTGGACTATATTGAACCCTTTCTAGCTTTTTAATGCAAACAAAGCTTTACTAATGTCTCAGTGACCTCGATTTATCTAGCACAAGTAAAACGAGTGGTAACTACATTGCACTTGTTAGTCTACTTAAAAAGGAAAAAACGGTCCACAAATTATCCCTTTTTGGGGCAACTTTCTGCCTTGCTAGTGTTTATACCTAGACATATCAAATGAAGAAGCTGTGGCTTTTTCACATGGGGTGATACAAAAATTATCCATGTTGGGGAAGTTTCAGTGTTTTTTTTTATATCTAAATGTAGAATATAAAAATTTTTTCACAAAGTCTCAAAAAATTGTCCCTTTATTTAAGAAGCAAAAACAGGTGTGCTCTGCAGCAAAACACTTAATCTGGACACATAGGAGACGAACATCCCCTCCCACTCTGAGCGATTGGATAGCTAAAGTACAAGACATACACTGTCTTGAGGAAATGACCAGTTGGGAAACTCATACACACGATAAGTTTGTTAAAATGTGGCTTCCATGGGTCAGTAACTCCCGCTCTCTCCCTTAGAATCAGAATATGAACCCCTAAATTTAATTTGGTTTCCCCGGGAGTTATAACAGACTTCCCCCCCTCAACCTGGCACCGCAGTGGTCAAGCCCACCACCTAATTCAGAAGCCCCTGTTTGGTCTATATTACCGACTCCTCGTAATTTCTCACTCCATATTTCCTTCACCCAAGGAGGCTCGAGTCACCGAGCATGCGGGACCGGGGAAAGTGAGCAGCCATTGACATTGAGGGATAGGTCTGGTGGAGGGGTAGAGTGAGATGGGGGAAGATGATGAATTCTGTTTTGTCCATGTTCAGTTTTAGAAAGCAAGCAGAAAAGAAAGCTGAAATAGTGGACAGACAGCGTGGGATTTTAGTCAGTAAGGAGGTGAGGTCAGGTCCAGATAGGTAGATCTTTGTGTCATCGGCAAGAAATACAAAATGACTGTCAATCGACATCGATCTGGGGCACCATGCAAAAAAAAAATCTCACTTCGTGGGGTATCCTTGATCATGAGGAAGGTGAGAGATCAGCCTAAAACTACACGGGGGGAACTTGTTAATGATCTCAAGGCAGCTGGGACCAAAGTCACCAAGAAAACCATTGGTAACACATTATGTCTTAGGCTGGGGTTCCACGGTCCGGAACCACAGCGCTTTGGACGGAGCGGAAATTCCGCACCGCCCAAAACCCCGCCCCCTTTCTGACGTGCGCTCTTTCCGGATGTGTTCCGGACACCTCCAGAACACATCCGGAAAGAAGGCAGGGCTGTATAGTCCTGTGTTATTTACCTTGCGGTGACGCAGCGTCGCCGCAAGACGCTAGGACATGCTGCGGTCTGAAAAGACGCGCCGCATGTCCGGAAACGCAGGTCTTCCGCCTGCGTATTTTTACGCATACTGGAGATGGGATTTCTTGAAATCCCCTCCACTATGCTGTAACATCTGGACGCTGCGTGTTTGGCGCTGCGCCAACGCACAGCGCCAAACACGCAGCAAATCCGGAGTGTTTCCTTATCGTGGAAACATACCCTCAAAGATTTAAAATCCTGCAGTGCCCGCAAGGTCCCCCTGCTCAAGAAGGCACATGTGCAGGCCCGTCTGAAGTTTGCCAATGAAGACTTGGATGATTCTGTGAATGATTGGCAGAAGATGCTGTGGTCAGATGATTTGAGGTCTTTGGCATTAACTCAACTCGCCGTGTTTGAAGGAAGAGAAATGCTGCCTATAACCCAAAGAACACCGTCCCCACTGTCAAGCATACAGGTGGAAATATTATGTATAGGGGGTGTTTCTCTGCTAAGGGCACAGGACTACTTCACCGCATCAATGGGAGAATGGATGGAGCCATGTATCATAAAATCCTGAGTAACAACCACCTTCCCTCCACCAGGACATTAAAAATGGGTCATGGCTGGGTCTTCCAGCAAGACAATGACCTAAAACATACAGCCAAGGCAACAAAAGTGTGGCTCAAAAAGAAGCACATTAAGGTCATGGAGTGGCCTAGCCAGTCTCTAGACCTTAATCCCATAGAAAACTTATGGAGGAAGTTGAAGCTCTAAGTTGCCAAGTGACAGTCTCAAAATCTTAATGATTTAGAGATGATCTGCAAAGAGGAGTGGACCAAAATTCCTCCTGACATGTACACAAACCTCATCATCAACTACAAAAAATGTCTGACTGCTGTACTTGCCAACAAGGGTTTTGCCACCAAGTATTAAGTCTTGTTTGCCAGATGGATCAAATACTTATTTCTCACTGCAAAATGCAAATAAATTTATATAATTTATACAATGTGATTTTCTGGATTTTATTTTTGATATTCTCTCAATGTAAAAATTAACCTACTCTTAAAATTATAGACTGTTCATGTATTTGTCAGTGGGCAAACTTACAAAATCAGCAAAGGATCAAATACTTATTTCCCTCACTGTATACCCATGACAGCAACAACACGAAGCATACAGTATGTAAAGATTGGTGAAGAAATGATTCAATGACAATGAAGTAGAGGTGATGGAATGGTCACCACAGTCCCCAGACCTCAACCCAGTCAAACAGTTGTTGGTAGAATAGAAGAAAAAACTGTATACATACCCAAGTGAGTTGACCACTATACACCAACTTTGGGAACGTGTAGAAGAGACCTGAGATCAAATTTTGGTCGACACTGTTTGAATCTGATAGAGAGCATGCCCAGAAGGATTCAGGCAGTGTTGAAAGCCGAAGGTGGATTTACAAAATAATAACAAAATAATAAATATTAAGATTTAGCTCTTTAGGAGCAAAATAGTAACAATGCAGTGACATCTGCATAACTAATCATATGCTAAATAGTTACAAGTCAAGTTTATGTATGAGATAGCTAAAATGATTGTCTATAAAATGATGGTAGTCTCACAATAAATGCAATAGTGGATGGTGAGGTATGGAACCGGAAAGTCAAAATTTCAAAACATTGTTACCCTTTTGCTCGTCACTGTATATTGGTCATCCAGCAACATATAAAATTTTTACCACACATGAAATACCAAAACACAGCAATAAGAATCACCACTACCACAATCACTACCACTGCTTTCAAGCACTCTTGAGCCTTCTACACCAAAGGTATGTGCGGCATCACCTGCTCCTAAGCTGAAAGCAGAACAAACAGATTTTGACTCCGGGCATCTTTTAGAAAAACATTGTCTGCGCTATGAATCTGTTAGCTGGCCCTGGGCGGTAGTCGTGTGAGTGGTCCACCATTTCTACATCAGATACAGATAATTTTTTTGTTGTTGGGAGGTGTGTGCGACATTGTACCTGGATCTGCTGATGCCATCGTTGGCTCCATTCAGGGCCGGCTCCAGTTTTTTATGGGCCCCGGGCGAAAGAGTCTCAGTGGGCCCCTTTAACACAGACCACGATTCATGATGCACAGATACTGCAGAGAAATATGGGTATAGTACAATGCCAAACACTTCTCTTCTTCCATTACATGAGTGATATCTATTGTAAAATGTGCAATAGCTCAAAAACCGCCAAATCCTCGCAGTGCACAGTACAGACTGGACAGTACAGTCCTCCATACAATATTATGGGCACCACATAGTCTCCCCCTCATCACCCATATAATACCCCATGCAGGATGTCACCCCGCCATCCCCCATATAATGCTCCATACAGAATACTGGACCCAATATAATGCTCCATACAGAATACTGGATCACATATAATGCTCCATACAAAATATGGAGCTCTCCTCTGCGCTGTGCTGCGTTCTGCACTGTTACGGCTCAGGAAAGGGCGCTGTGGAAAGACTCCCATCATAATCACTGCCTGCCCATTATCATCATCATTGCCTGCCCATTATCATCATCATTGCCTGCCCATTATCATCATCGCCTCCCCATCATCATCATCGCCTGCCCATCACCATCAATGCCTTCCCATCATCATCATGGCCTTCCCATCATCATCATGGCCTCCCCATCATCATCATCGCCTCCCCATCATCATAATCGCCTCCCCATAATCATCATTGCCTGCCCATCATCATCAATGCCTGCCCATCATCATCATTGCCTGCCCATTATCATCATTGCCTCCCCATCAATATCATTGCCTGCCCATCATCATCACTGCCTCCTCATCATCATCACTGCCTGCCCATCATCATAAATGCCTGCCCATAATCATCATTGCCTCCCCATCAATATCATTGCCTGCCCATCATCATCACTGCCTCCCCATCATAATCACTGCCTGCCCATCATCATCAATGCCTGCCCATAATCATCATTGCCTCCCCATCAATATCATTGCCTCCCCATCATCATCATCGCCTCCCCATCATCATAATCGCCTCCCCATAATCATCATTGCCTCCCCATCAATATCATTGCCTGCCCATCATTATCACTGCCTCCCCATCATCATCACTGCCTGCCCACCATCATCAATGCCTGCCCATAATCATCATTGCCTCCCCATCAATATCATTGCCTGCCCATCATCATCAATGCCTGCCATAATCATCATTATCTCCCCATCATCATCACTGCCTCCCCATCATCATCACTGCCTGCCCATCATCATCAATGCCTGACCATAATCATCATTGCCTATTTGCCTCCCCATAAATATCATTGCCTCCCCATCATCATCATCACTGCCCTCCCCCCACCACCATCACACATACAGCAGACACACACACACACAAAGCACCGCACTACATACACACACACTGATACACACAGAGACACATACACAGACACACACACAAACATTTCACCTGTCCGGCGTCCCCGCGCTCACTGCCACAGCCGGCCGCTGAATGATGACGTCATTCAGCGGCGCTGCTGTGAGAGGAAGCGCCGACGTCCTGCAGGCGCCCCTTGGAGCTCGGAGCTGCGACAGCGGAGGTACGGGAAGAGGTGAGTATTATTGCGCCGGCTGCTGCCGGGGCCCTGAGCAAGTGGGGGGGGCCCAGTGGCGGCGCTGACACCGCTAACGGGCGCCGGGGTGCCAGACGGCGAGTGGGCCCCCCTGCCTGCTCAGGGCCCCGGAACTTGCCCGGGTGTGCCGGGTGCTGACGCCGGCCCTGGCTCCATTGCACTTATTGCCGTTCCGCTCCCATTAACAGTTTCTTTCAATAAGCCAAACCAGTCCTTAAAAACAATGTCCATTTTATATTCAGCCAAACTGGTGAACAGGGAATTACAGGTTATACATTCTCTTTCTCCTTCTTGCACACACTACGTCATCTCTATTCTCAGAGATACAGTCTGCACTTTGTTCCCGGCAAATGGTACCTCAAGGTGCATGGGGAGATGTTTTATTTGCTTGCATTTCCTTAGGGGTAGTATCATATGGGTCCATGTGTAACGCTATGATCACTATACCTGAAGCCTTTAGCTAATATAGTCCAAGGGGCCCCTCGTGGAGCCTAAGCTACCTGTTTCTAGTATTCCCATCAGGGCACTACCTTTTCCTAAGGTCCTCCTCATCCGCTGGACTGTACTTTCCCCGGACTTCAAAGCTTTTTTCTTCTCGCTGCAGAGGTCCCATTTGCATGTGATGTCCTGCTGCCTCTGTAACTAGCTTATTTCCATGCTGAGCCTTGTGCTTCTACCACCGATCAACTTGTCCTCCTTCCTGTTACCTCCAGCACACAGACTACGCCAAACTCTGCTACTTCAACACTGACTAACTACTTCCTATATCCTTATAGCCTTCCCACCGATTCCCTTATTGGACAACCCTCCCCCTACCTTTGGACGGCCTTGATGTTAACCCTCCAGGAACCTGACACACATGGGCCATCAGGATAAAATACACTTTTTATATATATGCAAACAATATACTCACACAATACTAACTCTTAGTAATTGTAATCCTCTCGACAGGACATCTTTTTGAGGGAGACTGAGCTTCTCTCCACCCTCTCACATATCAATGCCAACATACTACTCCTCTGATGACATCAACTTCTCAGCATTTATATGTGGTTTCCACTACAGAATCATCATCTTCATTTTAATCACTGTTTTAGCTGACAGTTGCTGCTGTGTGGGAAATGGCCTTTAGCGCATTGCCTCCCTCCCCGTTCCCTCCAGAGATTTGCCCTGGATCCCCTGTGCCAGAACAATATATGGGCAATTTGCAGTCCAATGTATCACCATAATGCACAACTCAACCAGTGTCATGTAATGACAAGAGACTGTGGGCACCTACACGATTCCTTGAGCTAGGGCGCCCTAGTCTATCTGTGGAGCCCAGCTGCGACTGGATCCATATCTTCCAGAAGGGTGCATTGAAAGAATATACCACTAGAGGTCATTATACACATTCACACACGTTCACCTTTCCCAAAGACCACCAGAGTGAGCTGTTTAGACATATAAAAGCAGAGTGAACACAGAAACATCAAGGCATTCAGCCAGTGAAGCCACTCAAGGCAGTCACCTCAGAGAGCTCAGTCAGTCTGCAGTAAGGTGAAGTGCAGAGCTGATATTAGAAAGACTGCAGAGTAATTCAGTTCAAGAGAGAGTGAAGGCTAGTACAGGTGGGGACAGAACCCACTCCAGCCTAGTCAGAGCTGAATCTAGTAAGTGCAGCTCAGTGAGAAAGCGTGCCGACGCTAGAAGAGCGGCGAAGAGGCAGCCAACCAACTGCCAGTGTGTGATCGTGTGAGGGCCCGGGTAGGCCGAAGGCGAGTGGAAAACAAGTGAGGGACAGAGGGGCTTAAATTGCTCATCCCAACTATACCCACCGGACACCGGGGTCCGAGCCTATAGGGATCTCCACGACCCATTAGGAGAACACCGGAGTTCCTGGAGGACTACTAGTCCCAGGAGTACCACAGAGCTGATACGTAACCGGACCAGGAGGACGGAGTCTAGCAGTGCACTGCAAATAGAGACTGTGTACTTCAAGAAAAGGGTCCAACCACAAGGTCAGCCAGGTGCAAGACGGAGACCAAGTTAGGCCTAGCTACAAGCAGGTCAGGACTTTATAACCAAAAGGCAGAGAACAGGAGGCCACACACCTACCCAGTGGAGAAATCTGGATGTGCACCCTTCACCCTACAGTGCTCCGGGGAGTGCCTGCAACATCTTCAGTAAAGGTACCAAAGTGACTGATGTGTGTGTGTCTTCCTTATTACCCCTAACTGCCGGGCCCCCGTCTGTCCTGCATCCCTACACATCTATCTGCCCTGGAGGACTCAGCCTTACCTGCGGAAGGCTTAACATCTAGCTGCACAATATCAACCCTTCAGTGGATCTGCATAGCAGCGCTGGTCACCCTGACCAGGTACCACAGGTGGCGTCACAAATCCCCATACCAATATTCAATTCACCTGTAAATATCCCACATTAAAGAATGAGCACCAGAGCCACGGACTGAGCTGTGTCGCCGTGACATCCCCCATAGTAGTGTATAGGCTCAGATCCGAGTTCCCTTTGCTCTGGAGGGCGACTCATATCCCAGTCCCCTGGATTTCTCCAGATGCTGGAGATGTCGGGTCTTGTACCTTGCTGTGCTCCTATCTTACCCTTATCTGTCCCCTACCCTGCCCGGGAGGTATGAGGCCAAAATGTATAGGCATACACTAACCAGACCGACAGGAGTAAACAGACAGAAATAAAAGAAAACTACAATTATACAAATCCACTCACAAAACAACAGCGTGCAATACAGGGGAGGAATAGGAAGGAAGAAACCAAATGGGAGAGGATAAGGATAAACATGCAAACCAACTTCACAAAGCAATCTCCTGAAAAACTCTCCAAACGACTACTCCAAACACTGTACTCTCTCCTTCAACTCCAAACCAGGTAGTGGTAATTATCACTAGCAAGGTCAGAAGTAAAGAGGAGGGTTCTTATATCTGCTAGGAGTAAAACTTAGAACAGCTGATACCACCCAAGACAGAGAACTGCAGGTATCCAACTAAGCAGTTTAGCTCTTGCAGCACCAGAGCAAGGAAAACCAGAAATGCTAATAGGACGGTGAAGCCATTCTAACTACCGCAGCTGTATGTTTCACCAGACGCTGCGATTGTCAGATGCCAGTTTGTCACGGTACCCCATGAGAACAAGCTTTGGAGATGGAAGTGGTCCGCATTACATCTTAGGCCCTTGTGTAGCTGCACAGTTTGCACTAATGGTATGTCCACCCCTGGTTGTCATCATGTTCTATCAGACAAAAAAATACCAGTTCATGATAAAGTAATTTAAAAGCAAGATCAAACATGTCTGAGCCTTCTATTGTTATTTTTGCATAAAGGCTGCCACAACTGAATACAAAAAGTTAAAGAAAAAAATGAAAAGATGAAAAACTTTGACTACTTCTGCTATTTTACAAATTAATGACCATTTCTACAAAATATATGATTGATAACGATACATTCACACATTTTTCAAGTACATGCTACATTCCAAAGTAGAGACTGATATTCCTTATGAAAGGTTACAATAGTGATGAGCGAACGTGCTCACCACTACTCGTTACTCGCCCGAGTATCACGGTACTCGGCGATCACAGAGCATTTCCGGGATTACTCGGCGGGAACTTGGGTCTACACCCAGCATTTTTCGCGGACTTTATAGACCCAATCACGCTTGCAGGGATTGTCTGCCAGGCAATGAAACGCCGCAGTCATCTTTGTTGTGGTCGTGCAGTGATTGGCTGGCCGCACAGCATCATCAGGGGTATAAGAGACCGGACGCCGCCCTGCTCGTCGCATTCAGCTCCGGATTGAGATAGTGTACGGAGAGCTGCTGTCGAGATAGGGTCAGATTTGGCGATTTCTTAGCCAGTGTGGGGTCTACCATTCTAAACTACTCAAATCCAGATAAACCAACAGTCCTTCTAAGGACTAATTCCGGAGTATATAGGTTCCAGTGTTAGATAGGCAGGGGAGTGTACTTCGCTCTATACACATCAGTGCAAGGCCTGCAGGCACTGTATGTGTGTATATAGATCATTGCATACATCAAGAGAGTCCATTTCCTTCCTGAGTTCTGGTGCTGCTGCTACCTGTATGACATATTGGCTGTATATAGCTAGCCCCAGGTGTAATTGGAATACAGACCACACATTTTTTGGTGTGGTGTCTCCATGCCAACTCATGTCTGTGCGTGCTCAAAGTTTGGCCAGTGTACGCAATTTTTTTTTTTTGCCCTGGGTGTGACTGTACTTAAAAACACCAGAATTTAGCCATAAAAAAAACAGGGCACACATTTGTCATACTGGCATATCCGTGCAAGCTCATATCTGTGTGTGCTCAAAGTTTGGCCAGTTTATGCCATTTTTTTTTGCCCTGTGTGTGACTGTACTTGAAAACACCAGTATTGAGCCAAAAAAAACAGGGCACACATTTGTCATACTGGTATCTCCGTGCCAGCTCATATCTGTGCGTGCTCAAAGTCTGGCCAGTGCACGCAAATTTTTTTTTTTGCCCTGGGTGTGACTGTACTTAAAAACACAAGATATTAGCCATAAAAAAACAGGGCACACATTTGTCATACTGGTATCTCTGTGCCAGCTCATATCTGTGCGTGCTAAAAGTTTGGCCAGTGTACGCCACTTTTTTTTGCCATGGGTGTGACTGTACTTAAAAACACCAGAATTTAGCCATAAAAAAAACAGGTCACACATTTGTCGTACTGGTATCTCCGTGCCAGCTCATATCTGTGCGGGCTCAAAGTTTGACCAGTGTACGTCAGTTTCATTTTTTTGCCGTGGGTGTGACTGAACTTATATACAGCACTGTGTTGCATTATTTTAAAAAACATGTCACATTTAACAGTGGGGTCTATCTGTAACATGCATCATACAACTGTGTGTCAAAAATTGAGGCATTTTATGCCTAACGTCCCATTTTTGGCCAGTCTGTCAGTCTCGTTATACCCAGCAAGTCTTTTTTATCCAAAAAATCATAAAAACTTAATCCAGTCTGTTATCTCATGCTGGGGTCTGGTGTTTCTGTGGTGGAAAAATCTTTTCTTGGCAGGTATACATTGCATAGTTCTGTCTGCTAGCCTTGTTCTATGCCTTTTTTTTTTTCAAAAAGTAACAAAAAACATAACTCAAAAGATGAATTCAGTCTGCGATCTCAGGCTCAGGCCTGGTGTATCTGTGGTGGAAAAATCTTTTCTTGGCAGGCATACATTGCATAGTTCTGTCTGCTAGCCTTGTTTTACGCCTTTTTTATTATTTTCAAAAAATAACAAAAAACATAACTCCAAAAAGTAATACAGTCTGTTATCTCAGGCTGACGCCTGGTGTTTCTGTGGTGGAAAAATCTTTTCTTGGCAGGCATACGTTGCATAGTTCTGTCTGCTAGCCTTGTTCTACGCCATTTATTATTTTTTTCTAAAAGTAACAAAAAACTGATTCCTCTGTGCCTTTTAATTTTTGAGTATCCAAGCTGGACACGTGGCATGAACTAGTTCTCCACGCCTTGGAGGTCCTGGCCTGCCCTGCTGCTAGCGTTCTGTCAGAGCAGGTTTTTAGTGCCGCTGGTGGAATTATAACAGATAGTCGCATTCGCCTGTCAACTGACAATGCTGACAGTATTCAGAAACGAGAAATAGAAGTAATGCCATAAAAGTGAAAAAACTTTTTTAAAGCACATAGATTACATAAAAAACATGTTAAAAAAGAGAGATACATATCAAAAAGCCACCATGGTCATAATATCCAATTTTTTTTTTTTCTCTCAACCCCCTCTTCTTTATTTTAGTAGTGGATGTCCCACCCCTCTCATTAGATAAATTAGAGTCACTATATGCCAAGATTTTATTGTCGGACTCTTGTTATGCGTCCTGCATTACTTTATTGGCTTTCCCTTATTTCACATTATATTAAATATTTTTAGATATCTTTGATACAATTGCTGGTACATCAGGGTATCAGTTCTATCCTGATATTTTTAGAGTTTTCTCTGTGTTTCTTATGAGTCTTATTGCCCTTTTACTTCTCCACATATATTTTTAATGATTGTCATGTAGCACATATTTCACTGTTGTCATTTTTTGACATTTCTGCACCTTTGTGCCTATTGACATTATTGTATTACATGAAGTTTTGGCACTTTATGCATCTTAATTAAACGCTCATGCATTATCCTTTCTAGCACGTGGCACCCTCTATTTATATGTCTTTCTCTATATTCCTTAACGATGTAGGCACTGTATTACTTTGTTTGGTTTCACTCACACCTCGGGTGCCATTCACAATGCTGGCTGATACCGCTTCCCCCCTCCTGACACGTCGGAGAGGGGCGCGGCTAATCGGTATGTTCTCTCTTATTTTTCTATTCATTTATTTATGGTTGTTCTTTCTTTGCCCTCTGTTATTGGTATTGTGGTGTACTGACAGGGCTTTATATTCTTACCAGCGCATTTGCACCATATATTGATGTACATATTCTATCACCCATACCGTTCTTTGTGGGCATCTTATGATTCATACAACATCCATTATGGTATATTGTTTGAACAACCGCACCTAGCACTAAGCTCATATATATTTGGTGCATACTACTCTAATCTTTGCTGTAGATAAATATATATTTATTTCTATCTCTGGCAGGGAATGATATTTTTTCTACTATAGTGTGATGTTTATAGCATGGTTATTACCTTTCATCCACTCTGCCCTTAGGCCGTACGTGCCATCATATTCTATATTTTTCTACATCATTTGACTTGCAAATTTTGTTGGATTCCTTTACCTGACATAATTGGATATTATGACCAGGGTGGCTTTTTGATATGTATCTCTCTTTTTAACATTTTTTATGTAATCTGTGTGCTTTAATAAAGTTTTTTCACTTTTATGGCATTACTTCTATTTCTCGTTTCTGAATACTATTTTGCATTTTTTTGAACTGTTAATGCCTTAGGCCGATATTTGTGGGATTTATGACAATGCTGGCAGGCTGATTCTTGTCAAAATGAACAAGGGCTGGATTGGGCAAGACTTCTTTACACCACCGAATGAAAACAGCGAAACATAACCTAAAATACATAGTTATTAAGGTTGAAGGAAGACTTTAAGTCCATCTAGTTCAACCCATATCCTATCCTAACCTGCCCTAACATGTTGATCCAGAGGAAGGCAAAAAAAAACCCAAGTGGCAAACACTAAGCTCCACATTGGGGAAAAAAATTCCTTCCCGACTCCACATAAGGCAATCAGACTAGCTCCCTGGATCAACGCAGTATCTAGGAAACTAGTGAATATAGCCTGTAATATTATACTTTTCAAGAAAGGCATCCAGTGCCATCTTAAATTTTAGTAGGGAATCACTCATTACAACATTATACGGCAGAGAGTTCCATTGTCTTTTTTGTGGAGGTGTATTCTCATGCACCTCTGCGCAACCACACATGGGTCTCTGCTTCCTCATTTGGTCTGTTTGATGTTATTCTCCTCCTTATCCTCATCCTCACCATCCACAACCAGTACAACACCAGGGTGAACATATTCTGTGCTGCTAAAGCTAGTGCAGTTTTTGCCAAGGGTGTTTTTATGATACCCATTACTAATTTGAAACCAGAACAAATATTACTCCACCAGGTGGAAAGCTCATAAAAATGAGATGTACGTACTGTATATTCTTCCCATTTATTCTGATATTTTCCATTTTTCCTATCTGTGGAACATCCTCTTATAACCTAGTGTATTCCACTCCAATATAAAAATAGTGAAATCCTATAATATTATATTTTATTTATATCCCTGTCTCTGAGCTGTTGATAGGGACAAACATATCTCGTTGGACACATTGTGGCTTCATATCAATGAACATGCATTCACCCCTCCCTTTTGTTATTTTCTTTCATAGCTGGATTCACTTTTTTATTTATTTGGTTGATTTCAGTATGATTTATCATTATGTCTCCACATTCTCCACCAGTAGATGACCAAGGTTAATGGGTTCTGTGCTGCTACAGCCAGTCCAATTTTTGGCAAGGGTGTCTATACGATACGATAGGATACGATACACTTTATTGATCCCGGGGGGAAATTACAGCATTACAGCAGCAATACAAACAGCAGTACATAAAATATTAGGACACAAATCTTGCACAGGTATACCAACATGCCCAATATTTTTGACAATTTTACTCCCCCAGGGGGGAAATGTTTGCTAGCCGATACACTAAGTGTATGGGCATTCCGAGTCTAGGAGACCTGCTCCTTTAAATTGGGCCTAGTTTTGCATCAGGCCTTCCTCCACGTCTCATCAGCCACTGCCAGTAGATCACCAGGGTTAACGTGTTCCGTGCTGCTACAGCCAGTGTCGAATTCCTAACAAGGGTGGGTGGTTATTCTGGGCGTAAAATACTTGTTATGGAAAAGGTGGAGGTGTACCCCACAAGGGAAAATGTTGGCCAGGCCCAGCAACTTAGTGTATGGGCATTACGAGTCTAGGAGACACGCTCCTTCATCTTATTGGTAATATGTACGGGTGAAGATGAAGAAGCTTGTGCCACGGGTGTGTTTATAGTTACAGACTGTGCACTCCTCTTCAAACTTAGATTTTCACGAGCATCCATCAGTTTGGTTTTCCTCTGACACTGATCTGCTTTCTGCAATTCAGCATTTCACGAACATGTTGCACTTTGCCCTTTATACAGACACGAGCGTTTTTGGCTACATGTTTTGGACGGGCATTTCTTAGGCCGAGTCTCATACGCGCATCTGTTACACCGATCTTCTGACGGCATGAAACCGATTCTGGTACTGGTGGCTAAATGACGAATCATTGTAGGCTGTATCCTGGCTCTCATACCTCCCATAGCCACTGCTGTTATTAATCATGTACTTTCCCATTCTTGTCATCCCCATGCCCCTTTTCATGATCACTTCATCCAACGATTCGTCCGCCATATTTTTCCTAAAAAACCTGCACCTTACCAGTAGCAACTGTGTAGGAAACCAGGTTACAGTTTTGCAAGATGTTTATGATGCCCCTAAAAAAATAATTTACACACTATGTTCATATCTACCCCAGGGGGGAAATGTTTGCCAGCCAGTGTATGAGCATTCCAAGTGTAGGAGACCCGCTCCTTTAAATTGGGCCTAGTTTTGCATCAGGCCTTCCTCCACGTCTCAACAGCTGCTGCCAGTAGATCACCAGGGTTAACGTGTTCCATGCTGCTACAGCCAGTGTTGAATTCCTAACAAGGGTGGGTGGTTATGCTTGGCGTAAAATACTTGTTATGGAAAAGGTGGAGGTGTACCCCACAGGGGAAAATGTTGGCCAGGCCCAGAAACTTAGTGTATTGGCATTACGAGTCTAGGAGACACGCTCCTTTAAATTTGGCATACTTTTTAATCAGGCCTTCCTCCACGGCTCATCATCCACCGCCACTAGATCACCAGGGTTAACGTGTTCTGTGCTGTGCTGCTACAGCCAGTGTCAAAATCCTAACAAGGGTGGGTGTTTTTGCTGGGTGTTAAATACTTGTTATGGAAAAGGTTAAGGTTTACCCCACAGGGGAAAATGTTGGGCAGCCAACACAATTAGAGTATGGGCATTACAAGTCAAGGAGACCCTCTCCTTTTTAATGCCACATTTTTTGTTAAGAGGCCCTCCTCCATGTTTCTTCCAAGGGGGGATTGGGCTTATTGTGGTGCATATGACTTGCTAGCAGGGCAGGCCTTGCAGTCAATGCATAAGAAAACAGAATGGGAGTCCAAAATGAATAATGTGAATTGTATTTTCCTGTGCCCATCCAGTATGTGGGTTCAAAGGCTTATTGGGGTGCACAGGACTTGGTAGCAGGGCAGGCCTTGCATTCAGTGCAACATTTTTTATGGAAGCCATCCTGGACATCTCGTGAAAAGGGTATTGGGGTGCGTCGTAATTCTTGGCAGCCCATCCACTCACTGCATAGGCTATAACATTTTCGGAGACCCACTGTTAAATAATGGCCCTTTAAGCAGATTAATGCTGCCTGATGCCCCTGTAAAAATAGGCTCTGTGGCTGTAAGAGTCCATCCATCATAAATGAAACAAGATGTCTCACACACCACATGGCCAGCTAGGGGTGGTAAATGTTACAATGACATTTCCCAGTGAATGCATTTGTTTTGGTTGAAAGCAATGTTACGGTTGAAAAAACGCTTCAAAAACACTGCGTCTGAACATAGCCCAAGTGGTGGAGGAACATTTTGGTCTGGGGTTAATTATTTTGCCTTATATACAAGTCATCAACCTTGAAAGGATGCACCTTAACATATTTCCCTGCAAAATCCGTTTTGGTTTCGTTTTGGTATGTTTTTTTGTGCATCGGTAAAAATGGCATGAAACTCTGACAACATTGTTTAAAGCTGTGACCTAGGAGTCAGAAATGCTTCCAGGGGCGATCCCCATGATGTCCTCGTGTCATTTGAGCAGTGTTTCCATAATTTTCAGACATTTTTAGACCTTAAAAGGACCCCCGGGGGGATCGCTGCAAAAATACTCGGGTCTCCCATAGACTTACATTGGGCTCGTTGTTCTGTCTGAGTACCCAAGTATTCCAATCTGCTCGACCCAAACAACGAGCACCCGAGCATTTTAGTGCTCGCTCATCACTAGTTATCAATAAAAATTCGGTGGTGGTCCAACAACCCCACCAATCAGTTGCTGTAGTGGTGAATAGTGTAATGGAGTGTAGTTTAATGGAGCAGAACATCACTGCTCTATACACTGATTAGTGGCCAACCCTGGGGTACAGCAGATTAGCGCCTATTCTCTTCAATAACAGGTATTTGCTGTACTATCAGCCACTAAACAGTGTCTGGACCCATCGTTCCTACTCCATACATTAACATTCTGACACTTTAGAAAGAGGTGTCAGTTTATCGTGAGATTGCCAGTTGTGAGATCCCAAAAAAATGTATAATGATGATGACCCATTTAAAGGATAGGACATTAATATAAAAGTAATAGAAAACCCTTTTAGGAATATTTGATTATATTCACAGCCAAATGTGCAATAATAACAACGTGCAATGTTTCAAAGGACAGTGTTTATCCTGATCTCATCAGATGAATAGATATATCAGCAGAGCCATATTCATATTCTCTGTCTCCTGAGGAATCCTATTTTTCATGTAGCAAGCAACTCAGAGATAGTAATCAAAAGAATAGTAGTACACACAGTTAGTAAAAATATATCCACCTTACACCACATGCGACCTTAAATAGTGGCAGTGTTTGAGAGAGGAGAGAGAAATAATGAGAATAAGTTGTCCTGTAAATTGGTAATATAAGCAATAGCCGCATTAAAACACATGTGGTGCACAGAGCAAGATAATGAAAAAAAATACTTCCGATCAATAGTGGCTACATCTGATGAGCACGCAATCACAAATCGGTACTTTTCTGGATTTTTCAAAAACTTAGATAACCTTTGTTAAAGATAAAGATGGGGGAACTGTTAAAAATGATTCCTACAAGCAATATTATGGTCAGAGGCACATTATTACTGGTCACACATATGATGGCTTATTCTGAAAAAGTCATCTGGAATGATAGATAAGGTTTCCTTGAAATAATGTGCAATATATAAACAACAATTTTTGTTCGACTAAGATTCATATTTATATATGTAAAATGTATATAAATATATATATATATAAAATGTATATAATTTTGATTAAATTAATATATGTATTTATCCATATATACATCTACAGTATATTCGGTTCAGGCAGCATTATTTGAATACCCTATTCATTATATTGATGGCTGGAACATACAATACAAGGACTTTTTACCATACACCTTTCGTGTCTCCCCTATTTCCTCATACTGTATATACTGTATATTAGAGTTGAGCGAAACAGGTCGGTCAGATTCATAAGTCGCCGACTTTCGCCAAAGTCGAGTTTTGCAGAGCGAAACCCGACCATAGCGTGAAGTCGGCCATGCGTTCGGCAAAACGAGCGCCAAAGTCGGTTTTCCCATAATGCTTGCAGGTGCCTTTTTTCAGCCAATGAGCAAGGACGTACATTGTGGGCAACGAGATGACATGGGCAGCATCCACCACCATCTTAGAGAAGGGCATTGCAGTGATTGGCTTGCTTTGTGTGGCGTCATAGTGTCTATAAAAGCCCTGACCGCCGACCGCCATTTTACTTCTGCCGATCTTACCAGTAGGGAGAGGTTGCTGACGCTGTTTATCAGTAGGGAGAGAGTTAGGGCTGGAAACAGAAGTTCTTATGTGCTTGTGCTGATAGCAATTGTGCTGTACAGTTAGTGTGCAGTGACAGGGGAGGATTTTCTTGTGTGCAGCAGCGCTGGTTATTAGGCTGCCTGATAGCTGTATTGCTGTGTTTTCCCACACCGTATAGAGGTGTACGCTCCTCACATAGTACCGTGTACCGGCTGGTATCACGGACAAATACATGCTGACTATCTGTGTGTGACTCTGGAAATATATACGGAGATTTACAATTTCCCCTACACTGTATACAGCTGTATGCTTGTGATACAGTACCGTTTTTCCGCTTTTTATATTCTGGTCTAATCCATACTGAGTGAGCGTCTGTGTGTGACTCCGGAAATATATACGGAGATTTAAAATTACCACTACACTGTATACAGCTGTACGCTTCTGATACAGTACCATTTTTCTACTTTTTATATTCTGGTCTAATCCATACTGAGCCTGTGAGCGTCTGTGTGTGACTCCGGAAATATATGCGGAGATTTAAAATTACCCCGACACTGTATACAGCTCTACACTTCTGATACAGTACCATTTTTCTGCTTTTTTTATTTCTGGTCTAATCCATACTGAGTGAGCGTCTGTGTGTGACTCCGGAAATATATACGGAGATTTACAATTTCCCCTACACTGTATACAGCTGTACGCTTGTGATACAGTACCGTTTTTCCGCTTTTTATATTCTGGTCTAATCCATACTGAGTGAGCGTCTGTGTGTGACCCCGGAAATAAATGCGGAGATTTAAAATTTCCCCTACACTGTATACAGCTGTACGCTTCTGATACAGTACCGTTTTTCTGCTTTTTATGTTCTGGTCTAATCCATACTGAGCCTGTGAGCGTCTGTGTGTGACTCCGGAAATATATACGGAGATTTAAAATTACCCCGACAATGTATACAGCTGTACACTTCTGATACAGTACCATTTTTCTGCTTTTTTTATTCTGGTCTAATCCATACTGAGTGAGCGTCTGTGTGTGACTCCGGAAATATATACGGAGATTTAAAATTTCCCCTACACTGTATACAGCTTTACGCTTCTGATTCAGTACCGCATTTCTGCTTTTTATATTCTGGTGTAATCCATACTGAGTGAGCGTCTGTGTGTGACTCCGGAAATATATACGGAGATTTAAAATTACCCCTACACTGTATACAGCTGTACGCTTCTGATACAGTACCGTTTTTCTGCTTTTGTATTCTGGTCAAATCCATATTGAGTGAGCATCTGTGTGTGACTCTGGAAATATATACGGAGATTTAAAATTTCCCCAACATTGTATACAGCTGTACGCTTCTGATACAGTACCATATATCTGCTGGTATTTTTGGTACATTTTCCCAAACATGAGGAAGTATGGTGGAGGAGGCCGCGGGCGTGGGCGGGGGTGTTATGTTACGGTAGCTGAGGAGTGCAGGTAAAAAAGGAAATACACCAGAGCAGTTGGAATCTATGAGATTGCAGTACCCTGACCAACCACCACAACCAGAGGCAGCCGTGGAGCGTTCCTACGTTGGTCCTAGACGCCTCGTCACAGCCTGAGAAACTAACTACACCTAAAGATAGAAATAGGAAAGCTATCTGCCCCGGAGCAGAACCCCAAAGATAATAGAAAGCCCCCAAACATGTAATGGCGGTTAGACAAGAGGAAATACTGACACAGAAAGAAAATAGTATGAGCAAACGCTGGGGCCCAAACTATCTAAATAGAAAAGGACAGGAAGGGTACTTACTGCAATCCAGAAAACCCTGAAAAACACCAACTCTACTAATTTCAAAATCACCTGAGATCACACGACCTCTACCACCTAAATTAGTTCTCTGGTGTAACAAAAACAGCAGCCACTGAAAAAACTGCAAAAAGCAAAAGTACAAAACACAGTGGCTGGACCAAACTGAGAGGGCAAAAGCCCCCGGAGGGGACCCAGAAGGCCCCCACAGAAGTGCAGGACAAAATGCAAAAATATAGCAAAAACACAAAATAAGAAATTGTCTTATCTGATAGCAGGAGATGCAGACACGACACAGCAGGCTACAAGGGAAACTGGAAAGAAGGATTCAGACCAGAACAATTGATCACCGGCAACCCTGATGGGAAAATGATTCCCTTAAATAAGACCAATCAGTAACACCTGATTCCCAATCCTCACTAGTACCGCTTGTAACCACCAGAGGGAGCCTCTGCTCAGAACTCATCTCAAACCCATTCACAACAGGGGGGGCCAGCTGGTACTGATGGTGGTGGTGGTGCATCTGCTGGTAGTGCCAAAAGCACAATAGCACCTAAGGCAGGAGGTGTTAAGCCTGTGTCATCATCTGGCTCCAGAAGGCCTGGAAGGCTCCCTTTTCTGGGAGTAGGTAAACCGCTTTTAAAGCCGGAGGATCAGGAACAGGTTTTGGCTTACATTGTAGAAACAGCCTCCAGCTCTATCGCCTCCTCTTCTGAAGTTTCAAAAAATGCAAGCACTGAGTCGTCAGTGCAGGCTCCTGGTCAGGAACAACACTTTTCCTTGTGTCCTTCACCCCCACCAAAAGTGAAGAATGCGGCAGGCCACACTTCAGATTACTCCCTGGAGCTCTTTTCACATACCATGCCTAGGTTATCAAGTCAAATCCTGAATTGCACTTGCAAACATGGATGGACTACAAAACCTCAGGTAGCACATGTGCACCTGCTGCGACTGAAGGTAGCCAGCAACGCTACATCGCTTCCCCCACTGTAAGCCCACCGGTTAGCACACCACCAGCAAGAAATGTTGAGGTGTCGTCGCAAGGCCAAAGCAGTCAGGGAATCACAACGAAAGACTGAATCTAGGCCATCACCACCACCACCACCACCATCACCATCACCAACTCACTCTCAGTCTGCCATGTCCACTGCTAGTTCCCCCATATGCAGCTCTCAAGTCCAGCTCACCCTAGCAGACACTCTGAGTAGGACAAGAAAGTACTCATCCTCTCATCCGTGTACACTGGCTTTGAACGCCTACATTGCCAAACTGATCTCATTAGAGATGATGCCCTTCTGTTTGGTTGAAAGCGCAGCGTTCCGAGAGATCATGGCCTATGCTGTCCCACGCTATGACCTACCCAGTCGGCACTTCTTTTCTAAAAAAGCCATCCATGCCCTCCACCTGCATGTGAAAGACTGCATTGTCCATGCACTCAAACAATCAGTGAGTGGAAAAGTGCACCTCACAACAGATGCATGGGCCAGTAGACATGGCCAGGGCCATTACGTGTCTATCATTGCACACTTAGTTAATGTGGTGGATGCAGGGTCTACAGGGGACAGCGGCGGTGGGACAGTGCTGCCTAGCCCACGGTATAGGCAACAGTTGGCTGTAGGCGTTCGACCCTCCTCCTTCTCCTCCAGAAGCGAAAGCTCGTCGACAGAGCGCAGTCACACGAGCAATCCTTCTGCAGCTGCCAGTGTTGCACACGAGGTGTCCCACTATCGAACAGCTAGTGGTAAGCGTCAGCAGGCTGTTTTAAAGATGATGTCTTTGGGCGACAACAGACACACCGAGGAGGTACTGGACGACTACTTGCAGCGAGTCATGGCTGGGCAGTCTACATCTTGAGCCAGGCAAGGTAGTCAGTGATAACAGCCGTAAATTTGTGGTGGCCATAGCCCTGGCAAAACTCAGATACATACCTTGCCTGGCTCACACCTTGAACCTGGTAGTGCAGTGCTTCATAAATAATTATCCGGAGTTACCAGCCCTGCTCCATAAGTTGCGAAGACTGTGCTCGCACATCCATCGCTCGCCTGTTGGCTCCAGTCATATGCAGAGGCTGCAGCGATCGCTCCACCTCCCCAAGCACCGCCTAATCATAGACGTTGCAACAAGGTGGAACTTCACCATGCGCATGGTTGAGAGGCTGTGCAAACAGAGGCAGGCTGTAATGCATTTGTGGGAGGATACACGGGCAGGCAGTTTGAGTGCAGACATCGAGTTGTCGGGTGTGCAGTGGTCAAAGCTGAAAGACCTCTGTAAAGTCCTTCAGTGTTTTGAGGAATGCACACGGCTGGTAAGCGCAGATGACGCCATCATAAACATGAGCATCCCACTTATGTGTCTGCTCATGCAAACTTTGACGCACATTAAGGATCAGGCGTCTGCAGCGGAGGAGGAAGAGGAGGAGGAGGAGAGAAGCCTTGATGACAGTCAGCCATTGTCTGCTCAGGGAACTGTCCTGGACGAGGTGGAGGAAGAAGAGGAAGAGGAGGAGGATGAGGAGGATGATTATTTTGGGGAGGAGGATGTTTCCCAGGGGGCAAGAGAAAATGTTGGCTTTCCAAGGTCAGGTACAAGGCTTGTTTGTGACTGGAGGGATGTGGATTTGGCAGAAAGTGCTCCTCCACCCACCACTGGCAGTGCATCATTGACACCTGGAACATTGGCCCACATGTGTGATTATGCCTTGTGGATCCTAAAAAGGGACCCCCGCATTGCCAAAATTATGAAGGATGACGACTACTGGTTGGCCAGCATCCTCGATCCACACTATAAAGGCAAATTACAAAACATCATGCCACAGAAGAACCTAGAGCTAATATTGGTGAACAAACAAGCAACTCTGGTAAACCGTTTGTTAGAGGCATTCGCAGCACACAGCAGCGGTGCAGGTTCTACCACGAGCCGTACTGGGCAACATGGAAGAGGTGTTCATGGTGCACACAGCCAAAGTGGTGTTGGAGACAGGGGTTTCATGACCATGTTGTGGACTGATTTCTCGAGTACCGCTCACACGACTGTTAACACTGAATCGATTGCAACAGACAGGAGACAGCAGTAGTCAACTATGGTTCAAAATTACCTCTCCTCCCCTATCGATGTTCTCCCTCACAGTTCATTCCCTGTTGTGAATGTGTTAGAAATGAATTCTGAGCACAAGCTCCCTCTGGTGGTTACAAACAGTACTGAACCATTCAATGAAGATTGTGAAGATTGGCAATCAGGAGTTACAGACTGGTCTTATATAAGGGAGGTTCCCTCCCATCATGTTTGCCGGTGATCAATTGTTCTTGTCTCAACTGTGGTTCCTGGTTCACTTTGAAGCTTGCTGAGTCTTGCCTGCATCTTCTGCTATCAGATAAGATATTTTCTGCTTTTATTTTTGTGCTTGCTTTTTGCATTGTTCTCTGCACTTCTGTGGAGGTCAGCCAGTTCCCCTCGGGGGCTTGTGCTCCTCTCAGTTTATCTGAGCCACTGTTATTTGTTCATTTGCCTTTTCTAGTTTTTTCAGTGGCTGCGGCTTAGTTTTGTTACACCAGAGAACTAATTTAGGTGGTAGAGTGTTGTGAATGGGTTTGAGATGAGTTCTGAGCAGAGGCTCCCTCTGGTGGTTACAAGCGGTACTAGTGAGGATTGTGAGGACTGGGAATCAGGTGTTACTGATTGGTCTTATATAGGGGAGTCATTTTCCCATCAGGGTTGCCGGTGATCAATTGTTCTGGTCTGAATCCTTCTTTCCAGTTTCCCTTGTAGCCTGCTGTGTCGTGTCTGCATCTCCTGCTATCAGATAAGACAATTTCTTATTTTGTGTTTTTGCTATATTTTTGCATTTTGTCCTGCACTTCTGTGGGGGCCTTCAGGGTCCCCTCCGGGGGCTTCTGCCCTCTCAGTTTAGTTCAGCCACTGCGTTTTGTACTTTTGCTTTTTCCAGTTTTTTTTTCAGTGGCTGCTGTTTTGTTTTTGTTACACCAGAGAGCTAATTTAGGTGGTAGAGGTCGTGTGATCTCAGGTGATTTTGAAATTAGTAGAGTTGGTGTTTTTTCAGGGTTTTCTGAGATTGCAGTAAGTACCCTTCCTATCCTTTTCTATTTAGATAGTTTGGGCCCCAGCGTTTGCTCATACTATTTTCTTTCTGTGTCAGTATTTCCTCTTGTCTAACCGCCATTACATGTTTGGGGGCTTTCTATTATCTTTGGGGTTCTGCTCCGGGGCAGATAGCTTTCCTATTTCTATCTTTAGGTGTAGTTAGTTTCTCAGGCTGTGACGAGGCGTCTAGGACCAACGTAGGAACGCTCCACGGCTGCCTCTAGTTGCGGTGGTTAGTCAGGGTACTGCAATCTCATAGATTCCAACTGCTCTGGTGTATTTCCTTTTTTACCTGCACTCCTCAGCTACCGTAACATAACAGTATCACCGGCCATAAAAATTGTATGGTACTCACAGAAGGGAAAAAAATATTTTGAAGGAAGAAAAGTTGTCAGAATTGTCAGAGATATTTTTCTGTTTGTTGCATTTTTTTTTTTTTTCCCTCTGTATCTCTGGGTGCTGGGGAGGATCTTTTCTCCCAATGGAGTTTGCACGGTTGTCTGGCCGTGTGGATCAGCTTGCCACTGAGGTTCAGAGTATTGCTGCATATCTTGCTAGGTTGCCTGTTGTGGAACCTAGGATCCCCATGCCAGATTTGTTTTTAGGGGATCGAGCTAAGTTTCAGAATTTCAAAAATAATTGTAAATTGTTTCTTGCCTTAAAATCTAAGTCCTCAGGAAACGCAGCGCAGCAGGTTCAAATTATCATCTCTCTCCTGCGCGGCGATCCTCAGGATTGGGCTTTTTCCCTGATACCTGGGGATCCTGTTTTGAGTGATGTTGATGCATTTTTTCAGGCTTTGGGGTTATTGTACGATGAGCCTAATGTCACTGATCAAGCTGAAAAAGCCTTGTTGGCATTAAATCAGGGGCTTGATGACGCTGAGTTATACTGTCAGAGACTCCGTAGGTGGGCAGTCCTGACCAAATGGAATGACGACGCTTTGGCGGCCCTTTTTCGGAAGGGGCTGTCAGATAATGTAAAGGATGTTATGGTGGGATTCCCTGTCCCCTCTGGTCTCAATGATTCTATGTCATTAGCGATTCAAATTGACAGACGTTTGCGTGAGCGGAGAAGTATGCGTGGAGTGGTGTTGCCTTGTGAGCCAGCTGCTGAGCCCATGCAGTGTGATGGAGTGGTGTCTGGGGCACAGCGTCATGATTTTCGAAAGCGCAATGGGTTATGTTTCTACTGTGGTGAAGTCTCTCATGCTATTTCAGTCTGCCCTAAGCGGGGAAGACATTTTGCACGCTCAGTTGTCTTGGGTAGTGTTCAGACTAAGTTTTTATTAACTGTCACTCTGATATGCTCTCTGTCCTCATTTTCTGCTCAGGCTTTCGTTGATTCTGGAGCAGCTATTAACCTGATGGATTATGATTTTGCTAAACGTTGTGGGTTTCCCTTGATACCCCTACAGAAGTCTATTCCTTTACTGGGGATCGATTCTACCCCTTTGGCTGAGAATAAACCCCAGTTTTCTACTCAGGTGATAATGAGGGTTGAACCTGATCACCAGGAGTGCTGCAAATTTTTGGTTCTATATAATCTGCATGACATTATAGTGCTGGGTTTCCCTTGGTTACAGTCTCATAATCCTGTTTTGGATTGGAAATCTGTGTCTGTAACCAGTTGGGGCTGCCAATGTGTTAATACCAACACTCCTGTTTTTTCTGCCTCGCCCCAGGCTGAGGATGTTCCTGACTTTTTGTTTGATTTTTCTGATGTGTTTAGCGAAAGTAAATCTGCATCCTTACCTCCCCATAGGAGCTATGACTGCGCAATTGAATTAGTGCGAGGTAGTAAATTCCCTAAAGGTCGCCTTTTTAACTTGTCTGTACCTGAACATGACGCTATGCGGTCTTATATCAAGGAATCATTGGAGAAGGGTCATATCAGACCATCCTCTTCACCCTTAGGTGCCGGTTTTTTCTTTGTGGCCAAAAAAGATGGTTCATTAAGGCCGTGTATTGATTATCGTCTCTTGAACAATATTACTGTGAAATATCAATACCCGTTACCCTTGATTTCTGACCTGTTTTCCAGGGTGAAAAACGCTACTTGGTTTACCAAGCTTGACCTCAGGGGGGGCGTATAACCTTATTCGCATTAAGCACGGGGATGAATGGAAGACGGCATTTAACACCCCTGAAGGGCATTTTGAGTACCTTGTGATGCCCTTTGGGCTCTCTAATGCTCCTTCCGTCTTCCAGTCCTTCATGAATGACATTTTCAGGGATTTTGTGGACAAGTTTCTGATTGTTTATTTGGATGATATCTTGATTTTTTCTAATGACTGGGACTCTCATGTGAAACATGTTCGAACTGTATTCCAGATTTTGAGAGAGAATGCTCTGTATGTGAAGGGATCAAAGTGTCTTTTTGGCGTACAGAAGATCTCATTTCTGGGATTCATTTTGTCCCCATCTGTTATTGAAATGGACCCGGTCAAGGTTCAGGCCATCTGTGATTGGGTCCAACCTACTTCATTAAAGGCTCTTCAGAGATTTTTGGGTTTTGCCAATTTTTATCGTAAATTTATTGGTAATTTCTCGGTTATTGTTAAACCATTAACTGATTTGACCAGAAAGGGTTCTGCTGTGGTGAATTGGCCTCCTGAGGCAGTCTCTGCGTTTCAGGAACTTAAGCAGAGATTCACTTCTGCTCCTGTTCTACGGCAGCCTGATGTTTCTCTGCCATTTCAGGTGGAGGTTGATGCCTCTGAAATTGGGGCAGGTGCCGTTTTGTCCCAAAAAGATCCAGAGACCTCTAAAAGTAACCCTTGTGCCTTTTTCTCTCGAAAATTTTCTCCTACTGAACGTAATTATGACGTGGGTAATCGGGAGTTATTGGCCATGAAGTGGGCTTTTGAAGAGTGGAGACATTGGCTGGAGGGAGCCAAACATCAGGTGGTGGTCCTTACGGACCATAAGAATCTGGTCTATCTGGAATCTGCCAAGCGACTCAATCCTAGACAGGCCAGGTGGGCCTTGTTTTTCACACGTTTTAATTTTGTGGTTTCCTTTCTTCCTGGCACTAAGAATGTTAAGGCGGATGCCCTCTCGAGGAGTTTCCTTGCGGACTCTCCTGAGCTATCTGATCCCCCTGTTATTTTGAAGGAGGGTGTAGTTCTTTCCGCCATCTCGCCCAATTTGAGACTTGCTCTGGAGGGGTGTCAGGAGGATAGGCCCGAGCGCTGCCCTGTTGGAAAATTGTTTGTCCCGGACCAATGGAAAAAGAGTGTGATGTCTGAGATTCATTGTTCCGCATTGGCTGGGCATCCCGGAATTTTTGGTACCAGAGACTTGGTTAGTCGGTCCTTTTGGTGGTCTACCTTGTCTCGCGATGTCAGGGAATTTGTGCAGTCCTGCGGGACTTGCTCTCGCTCCAAGCCTTGCTCTCGCTCTAGTGGTTTGTTGATGCCATTGCCTGTGCCCAAGAGACCATGGACCCATATCTCTATGGATTTCATTTCCGACCTCCCTGTTTCTCAGAGAATGACCACCATCTGGGTAATTTGTGATAGGTTTTCCAAAATGATACATCTTGTGCCATTACCTAAGTTGCCTTCCTCCTCTGAATTGGTGCCGTTGTTCCTTCAGCACGTGGTTCGTTTACACGGCATTCCTGAGAACATTGTGTCTGACAGAGGAGTCCAGTTTGTTTCCAGATTTTGGAGGACTTTTTGTTCTAAACTGGTTGTTCAATTGTCTTTCTCCTCGGCATTTCATCCTCAGACCAATGGTCAAACTGAGAGAACAAACCAGACATTGGAGACTTATCTAAGATGCTTTGTGTCTGCTGATCAGGATGACTGGGTCTCTTTTTTGCCTTTGGCTGAGTTTGCTCTTAATAATAGGGCTAGCTCTGCCACTTTGATGTCTCCGTTTTTCTGTAATTCTGGGTTTCACCCTCGATTTTCTTCCGGACAGACGGAGGCTTCTGTCTGTCCAGGTGTTGACTCTGTTGTTGAGCGTATGCAGCAGATTTGGGACCAGGTAGTGGAGAGGTTGTCCCTCTCTCAGGAGAAGGCCCAGCGGTTTGCTAACCGGCATAGGACTGATGGTCCTCGGTTTAAAGTGGGGGACTTGGTCTGGTTGTCCTCAAAGAATATTCCTATGAGAGTAGCATCTCCTAAATTTAAGCCTAGGTTCATTGGACCTTATAAGATCATGGAGATTATTAATCCTGTTTCTTTTCGTTTGCTTCTTCCAGGGACATTTAAGATCCATAACGTGTTCCACAAGTCCTTGTTGAAGAGTTTTGTTGAGCCAGTGGTTCCTGCTGCTGTGCCTCCTGACCCTGTTTTGGTTGAGGGCAATCTGGAGTATGTGGTTGAGAAAATATTGGATTCTCGTTTTTCTAGACGAAGACTCCAGTATTTGGTTAAATGGAGAGGTTATGGTCAGGAAGACAATTCTTGGGTGTTTGCTTCGGACATCCATGCTGGGAGACTTATCCGTGCGTATCATAGAACTCATCCTGACCGACCTGGTTGCTCAAATAAGGGTTCGGTGACCCCTCCTCAAGGGGGGGTACTGTTGTGAATGGGTTTGAGATGAGTTCTGAGCAGAGGCTCCCTCTGGTGGTTACAAGCGGTACTAGTGAGGATTGTGAGGACTGGGAATCAGGTGTTACTGATTGGTCTTATATAGGGGAGTCATTTTCCCATCAGGGTTGCCGGTGATCAATTGTTCTGGTCTGAATCCTTCTTTCCAGTTTCCCTTGTAGCCTGCTGTGTCGTGTCTGCATCTCCTGCTATCAGATAAGACAATTTCTTATTTTGTGTTTTTGCTATATTTTTGCATTTTGTCCTGCACTTCTGTGGGGGCCTTCAGGGTCCCCTCCGGGGGCTTCTGCCCTCTCAGTTTAGTTCAGCCACTGTGTTTTGTACTTTTGCTTTTTCCAGTTTTTTTTTCAGTGGCTGCTGTTTTGTTTTTGTTACACCAGAGAACTAATTTAGGTGGTAGAGGTCGTGTGATCTCAGGTGATTTTGAAATTAGTAGAGTTGGTGTTTTTTCAGGGTTTTCTGAGATTGCAGTAAGTACCCTTCCTATCCTTTTCTATTTAGATAGTTTGGGCCCCAGCGTTTGCTCATACTATTTTCTTTCTGTGTCAGTATTTCCTCTTGTCTAACTGCCATTACATGTTTGGGGGCTTTCTATTATCTTTGGGTTCTGCTCCGGGGCAGATAGCTTTCCTATTTCTATCTTTAGGTGTAGTTAGTTTCTCAGGCTGTGACGAGGCATCTAGGACCAACGTAGGAACGCTCCACGGCTGCCTCTAGTTGCGGTGGTTAGTCAGGGTACTGCAATCTCATAGATTCCAACTGCTCTGGTGTATTTCCTTTTTTACCTGCACTCCTCAGCTACCGTAACATAACAGTAGAGGTCGTGTGATCTCAGGTGTTTTTGCAATTAGTAGAGTTGGTATTTTTTTGGTTTTTTTGGATTGCAGTAAGGGTCCTTCCTATCCTTTTCTTTCTAGGAAGATTGGGCCCCAACATTTGCACATACTATTTTCTGTCTGTGTCTGTATTTCCTCTTGTCTAACCGCCATTACATGTGTCATGTATAGTGTACAGTTCCTATAGCGTCTTGTGCTTGGGTGCAAGGAAAACACAGGAGACATAGGTTGAAATGAAGTGACTTGTATTACTTCATACAAGCATGCTGAAAAGTTCACACAGTTTGCAGGAACAGCGACAGGAGACACAGCAGGCCAGAGTAACTTCAAGCACTACAATAACTCTCCAAAGCAGGTTCAGGATCTCTTCTCTGTACCGTAATTCCTCTGCAAACATGGATTCACCAAACAGCAGGTTTCCAGAGTCCAAAAGTGTTCCAAGGTTCCTCAGTAGGGAATAGCTGGAGTACAAGTCCAAGGCTTCCAGGAGTCAGGTCACAGACTGACTGAGGCTTGATTCAGGAGCACTGATTGTTCAGCTGAGGCTGCTTAAGAAGCAAGAGGGAAGAATCAGGGCGGGAACATGAAAACTGGAAACTCCATATTAACTGAGGGCAAGAGCTGCAGAAAGACAGAAAGCAAAATGGCCGACGGAAAACTGAGTTTCAAGGAACATGTCAACAGAGACAAAGAACCTTACATTACTCCCCCTTAGGGACAACTTCCGGATGACCTCAGACCAGGCTTGTCAGGGTACCTCTGATGAAACTGGCGGAGCAGGCGAGGAGCATTTACATTATTGACTGGTTCCCATGAGCTGTCCTCCACTGGGTAGCCCTGCCATTTAATCAAATAATATCAATGAAGTCCATAGAAATGGATCCCCACGGGCGGGACGGGGTGGGAAGAGGTTGCAACAGACCAGTTGGTGAGGAGCGAGGTGTTTTGCATCTTGCACAGACTTCACATGAAGTGACATAGTTTAAGACATCTTTCCTGTAAGTGGGCCACCAAAAGAAACGAGAAAGAAATTCTTGTGTCTTTAGAATTCCCCTATGCCCGGCTATCTTGGAATCGTGGATGAGTTGCAATACTCTCAATCTGACTGTTTCAGGTATATACAGACGTTGTCCCTGAATCCACACACCATTCTTAAAGACAAGACTTACGTCCCTTGGGGGTTGAGCCAACAAAGAATCCGCATGGTATGCTTCCTTGATGTCCTTAAGTAGGTCTTGATTATGAATCACTCCCAGGAATCTAGAGTCAGGAAGAATAGTCTTAGGAGGAGTAAGTGGACGTGTCTCTGCTGAATGAATCCTAGAGAGTGCATCAGCCTTTCCATTGCGCGATCCTGGTCTATAAGAAATGACAAAATTAAATTGGTTTAGGAAAAGATTCCAGCGAGCCTGGCGAGGAGTCAGGCACTTAGCCGACCTGATAAATTCAAGGTTACGATGGTCTGTCAGGACGACTATTTGCTGTGCAGCACCCTGAAGAAGGTGTCTCCATTCCTTGAAGGCGGCAATAATGGCCAACAATTCTCTATTGCCCACATCGTAGTTCCTCTCAGCCGAAGACAACTGCTGGGAAAAGAAGGCACAGGGATGCAAGACATTCTTCTCACCTGTTCTCTGAGAGAGTATAGCTCCAACGGCACAGTCTGAAGCATCCACCTCTATTATGAAGGCAAGCTCGGGGTTGGGATGTACTAAGATAGGTGCGGTGGTAAATTTATCCTTTAAACAGGAAAATGCTTCCTGAGCTTGCGGGGTCCAGGAGAACCTAGACTGTTTCCGGGTAAGTTGGGTGATAGGTGACACTACCTCAGAAAAATTCTTAATGAAACGTCTATAGAAGTTGGCAAACCCGATGAAACGCTGCACCTCCTTCACATTTCTAGGAATTGGCCAATCCTTGATGGCTTGGGTCTTGCTTCCATCCATACTAATCCCTTGCGTAGATAGTACATACCCCAGAAATTGAATTTCGGTCCTATGGAATTCACATTTTTCAAGCTTGATGTAGAGATGGTTTTGTCTTAGGCGTTCTAAGACCATTCTCACATGTCCATGATGTTCCTCTGTGGAGTTAGAAAAAATTAGAATATCATCCAGATAAATCACCACAAATGTATCTAGGAGATCCCTGAAGATATCATTCACGAAGTGTTGGAAAGTGGCTGGGGCGGTACTCAGACCAAAAGGCATAACTAGATATTCAAAGTGTCCATAGCGTGACCTGAAAGCAGTCTTCCATTCATCCCCAAGTCTAATACGGACCAAGTTATAGGCCCCACGGAGATCCAGTTTAGAGAAAAATTTGGCATGCCGCACTCTCTCCAACAACTCAGGGATTAAAGGCAATGGATAACGGTTTCTAATAGTAACCTTATTGAGTTCCCTATAGTCTATGCAGGGTCTCAGAGATCCATCTTTCTTCTTCACAAAGAAGATGGGTGCACCTGCGGGAGATGAAGAGGGGCGTATGAAGCCCTTTCTAAATTTTCGTCTATATAATCCTTCAAAGCTTTTAGCTTGGGCCCCGCTAGGGGGTAGATCTTACCAAAAGGTATCTCGGCTCCGGGCAATAATTCAATTGGACAATCATATGGATGGTGAGGAGGAAGCTGATCAGTGTTCTTCTTGTCACATAAATCCACATAGTCCTGGTATACAGCTGGTAGTTCAGGGACTGACATGGTTCCTTTAGGAACAGAGCAAGCTGAAACTCCTTGACTCATCTGTTTCTCCGGAAAGTGTAATTCCTTGGTCTCCCAGTTAATCGTAGGATTCTGCGCCTGCAGCCATGGTAGCCCTAGAATGATGGGAAAGTGGGGAGAAGAGATAAGCAAAAAAGACATTTTCTCCTGATGATCTTTACCATAAGGACCCTCAAAGGCTCTGTTTCTTGATCCACTGGTCCAGAAGTCAGTAGAGAGCCATCCACAGTCTCCATCTGTACTGGAGTAGCCTTCTTCACTGAACGTATCCCCTGTTTCAGAGCAAAGGAGATATCCATAAAATTTCCACTTGCTCCTGAGTCGATCATAGCAGAGCTAGACACCCAGACTGAGTCAACCCAGAGTTTGATGGAAAGGAAGCAATGAGAATTGTTTCTTTTACAACTCAGCTGGGACACCGCTGAGGAAACTTGAAAAATTGCAGCGTTTATACCGTCATCGTCCCCAGAACTAACAGAGTTTAAGTCCGAGAAATCAAGATCTCTTGCAGCAGATCTCTCTGGAGCCTGAGGCTCGGACATGACAGAGCTCCTCTCGCAACACTCACAGTGAATGACTGCTGCAGTAGTCTTACGAGAACGGCTGGGGCAGTTTATAATGAAGTGCCCTGACTTACCACAGTAGAAACATAGATTTTCCTTTATACGATGTTCTTTGCGTGCATCACTAACCTGTCTTTGTAAAGAGTCCACCTGCATGGGTTCAGGTTCTGGTTCCCTTGTGATCCTACTCAAAGGTTCCTTAGCTGAGGAGGGAGGTAGTAAAAGGTTAGTGCGATTATTTTCGAACCATCTCTCTTGTCTGCGTTCAGTCAGACGAGCATCAATACGGATACAATAGTTAATAAAGTCACCTAACGCAGTGGGAGGGTCGGCACGAGCAAGTTCATCCTTAATCAGTGGAGACAACCCTTTCCGAAAAATAGATTTTTTAGCGAAAGTGTCCCAAGTGGTATCAAGAGCCCATCTCCTGAAATCCAGGGCATATTTGGCTACTGAACGCTTACCTTGGTGCAAAGTTAACATGGCTGCTTCAGCTGTTGCACCTCGATTGGGGTCATCAAACACCTGCCCCATGGCTGAAATAAAAGCATCAAGGTGATTCAAACAATCATCCTCAGTCTCAATCAGAGGGTTTGCCCACATCAAAGCCTTATTGGTAAGCAACATGATTATAGTAAGCACTTTGGATCGTTCAGTGGGAAATTGTGAAGCATGTGCAGAGAAAAATAAATTGCATTGATTAATAAATCCCCTGAATTTCTCACGTTCACCGCCAAAACGAAAAGGAGGTAATTTGGGGATCCCAGAACTTGGGGTTATGGCAGAGCCTGGGCTCGTTCCTCTAGAGCCTCAATCCTGGCTCGCAATTCCTGGGTAGTCTGTCCAAACACTTGCAAATTATGATTAGTGAGGTCCTGTAGGCTTGCAAAACGGGTTTTTAAAGTCTGTACATCTGAAAGGATTGTATCAGTCACTCCGCAAAGTTCCTTTATGCGGGCCTCCATCTTCCAGATCTTTTAAGGCAGAGGTGCTGGAAGGAGAAGAGGAAAGGAAAAAAAAAAAAAACAATAGTGTTTACCTGTGGTAACACTCCAGAGTAAAATTTTAAGGGAATGCGCTCACCTGGAATGGTTGTGAGAAGTCACAACCACTGTCATCACATAAGGTATTAAACAGACATCTGATATCCACAGTCACAGCAGACACGGCTTTCCCAGACCCAGCAGACCTAAACATTGGCTCCTGAATCTTGTCATGTATAGTGTAGAGTTCCTATAGCGTCTTGTGCTTGGGTGCGAGGAAAACACAGGAGACATAGGTTGAAATGAAATGACTTGTATTACTTCATACAAGCATGCTGAAAAGTTCACACAGTTTGCAGGAACAGCGACAGGAGACACAGCAGGCCAGAGTAACTTCAAGCACTACAATAACTCTCCAAAGCAGGTTCAGGATGTCTTCTCTGTACCGTAATTCCTCTGCAAACATGGATTCACCAAACAGCAGGTTTCCAGAGTCCAAAAGTGTTCCAAGGTTCCTCAGTAGGGAATAGCTGGAGTACAAGTCCAAGGCTTCCAGGAGTCAGGTCACAGACTGACTGAGGCTTGATTCAGGACTCAGGAGCACTGATTGTTCAGCTGAGGCTGCTTAAGAAGCAAGAGGAAGAATCAGGGCGGGAACATGAAAACTGGAAACTCCATATTAACTGAGGGCAAGAGCTGCAGAAAGACAGAAAGCAAAATGGCCGACGGAAAACTGAGTTTCAAGGAACATGTCAACAGAGACAAAGAACCTTACAACATGTTTGGGGGCTTCCTATGTTGTTTGGGGATCTGCTCCGGGGCAGATAGCTTTCCTCTTTCGATCTTTAGGTGTAGTTAACCTCTCAGGCTGTGACGAGGCGTCTAGGACCAACTTAGGAACGCTCCACGGCTGCCTTTTGTTGTGGTGGTTATTCAGGGTACTGCAATCCAGTAGATTCCAACCTCTCTGGTGTATTGCCGTTTTTGCCTGCTCTCCTCAGCTACCAAATCATAACAGCATCACCGGCCAAAACTGAAAATTATATGGTACTCACAGAAGGGAAAAATAGTGTGAAAAAAAAAGGTTGTCAGAGAATTTTTTTTTTTCTGTTTGTTGCATTTTTTTTCCCTCTTTTCTCTGGTGCTGACGATTTTTATTTTCTCTCAATGGAGTTTGCACAGTTGTCTGGCCGTGTGGATCAGCTTGCCACTGAAGTTCGGAGTATTGCTACCTATCTTGCAGGGTTGCCGGTTGTGGAACCTAGGATCCCCATGCCAGATTTGTTTTTAGGGGATCGAGCTAAATTTCTGAATTTCAAAAATAACTGTAAGTTGTTTTTTGCCTTAAAACCTAAGTCCTCAGGGAACGCAGCACAGCAGGTTCAAATTGTCATCTCTCTCCTGCGCGGCGATCCTCAGGATTGGGCTTTTTCCCTGACACCTGGGGACCCTGTTTTGAGTAATGTTGATGCATTTTTTCTGGCTCTGGGGTTATTGTACGATGAACCTAATGTCACTGATCAAGCTGAAAAAACCTTGTTGGCATTAAATCAGGGGCTTGAGGACGCTGAGTTATACTGTCAGAAATTCCAAAAGTGGGCAGTCCTGACCAAATGGATTGATGATGCTTTGGCAGCCCTTTTTCGGAAGGGTCTGTCAGAGAATGTAAAAGATGTTATGGTGGGTTTCCCTGCTCCCTCTGGTCTCAATGATTCTATGTCATTAGCGATTCAAATTGACAGACGTTTGCGTGAGCATAGAGGTATGCGTGGAATAGTGTTGCCTTGTGAACCAGCTTCTGAACCCATGCAGTGTGATAGAGTGGCTTCTGGGGCACAGCGTCATGAGTTTCGAAAATGCAATGGGTTATGTTTCTACTGTGGTGACGCATCTCATGCTATTTCAGTCTGCCCTAAGTGGGGAAGACGTTTTGCACGCTCAGTGTCTTGGGTAGTGTTCACACTAAATTTCTGTTGACTGTTACCCTGATTTGCTCCCTGTCCACATTTTCTGCTCAGGCTTTTGTTGATTCGGGAGCAGCTATTAACCTGATGGATTTTGATTTTGCTAAACGTTGTGGGTTTCCCTTGATACCCCTACAGAAGTCTATTCCCCTACTGGGGATCGATTCTACCCCTTTGGCTGAGAATAAACCCCAGTTCTCTACTCAGGTGATAATGAGGGTTGAACCTGATCATCAGGAGAGTTGCAAATTTTTGGTGCTGTATAATCTGCATGACATTATTGTACTAGATTTCCCTTGGTTACAGTCTCATAATCCTGTTTTGGATTGGAAATCTGTGTCTGTAACCAGTTGGGGCTGCCAATGTGTTAATGCCAACACTCCTGTTTTTTCTGCCTCTCCCCAGGCTCAGGATGTTCCTGACTTTTTGACTGATTTTTCTGATGTGTTTAGCGAAAGTAAATCTGCATCCTTGCCCCCCCATAGGAGCTATGACTGCGCTATTGAATTAGTGCCTGGTAGTAAATTCCCTAAAGGTCGCCTTTTTAACTTGTCTGTACCTGAACATGACGCTATGCGGTCTTATATCAAGGAGTCATTGGAGAAGGGTCATATCAGACCATCCTCTTCACCCTTGGGTGCCGGTTTTTTCTTTGTGGCCAAAAAGGATGGTTCATTAAGGCCGTGTATTGATTATCGTCTCTTGAACAATATCACTGTGAAATATCAATATCCGTTACCCTTGATTTCTGACCTGTTTTCCAGGGTGAAAAGTGCTACTTGGTTTACCAAGCTTGACCTCAGGGGGGCGTATAACCTTATTCGCATTAAGCACGGGGATGAATGGAAGATGGCATTTAATACCCCAGAGGGGCATTTTGAGTACCTAGTGATGCCCTTTGGGCTCACTAATGCTCCTTCCGTCTTCCAGTCCTTTATGAATGACATTTTCAGGGATTTTGTGGATACATTTCTGATTGTTTATTTGGATGATATCTTGATTTTTTCCAATGACTGGGACTCTCATGTGAAACATGTTCGGACTGTGTTCCAGATTTTGAGAGAGAATGCTCTGTATGTGAAGGGATCAAAGTGTCTTTTTGGCGTACAGAGGATCTCATTTCTGGGATTCATTTTGTCCCCATCTGTTATTGAAATGGACCCGGTCAAGGTTCAGGCCATCTGTGATTGGGTCCAACCTACTTCATTAAAGGCTCTTCAGAGATTCTTGGGTTTTGCCAATTTTTATCGTAAATTTATTGGTAATTTCTCTGTTATTGTTAAACCATTGACTGATTTGACCAAAAAGGGTTCTGATGTGGTGAATTGGCCTCCTGAGGCAGTCTCTGCGTTTCAGGAACTTAGGCAGAGATTCACTTCTGCTCCTGTTCTGCGGCGGCCTGATGTTTCTCTGCCATTTCGGGTGGAGGTTGATGCCTCTGAAATTGGGGCAGGTGCCGTTTTGTCCCAAGGAGATCCAGAGACCTCTAGAAGTAACCCTTGTGCCTTTTTCCCTCGAAAATTTTCTCCAACTGAACGTAATTATGGCGTGGGTAATCGGGAGTTATTGGCCATGAAGTGGGCTTTTGAAGAGTGGAGACATTGGCTGGAGGGAGCCAAACATCAGGTGGTGGTCCTCACGGACCATAAGAATCTGGTTTATCTGGAATCAGCCAAGCGACTTAATCCTAGACAGGCCAGGTGGGCCTTGTTTTTCACACGTTTTAATTTTGTGGTTTCCTTTCTTCCTGGCACTAAGAATGTTAAGGCGGATGCCCTTTCGAGGAGTTTCCTTGCGGACTCTCCTGAGTTATCTGATCCTGCTGTTATTTTGAAAGAGGGTGTAGTTCTTTCCGCCATCTCGCCCAATTTGAGACTGGCTCTGGAAGGGTGTCAGGAGGATAAACCCGAGCGCTGCCCTATTGGGAAATTGTTTGTCCCAGACCGGTGGAAAAAGAGTGTGATGTCTGAGATTCATTGTTCCGCTTTGGCCGGTCATCCCGGAATTTTTGGTACCAGAGACTTGGTTAGTCGGTCCTTTTGGTGGCCTACTTTGTCTCGTGACGTCAGGGAATTTGTGCAGTCCTGCGGGACTTGCTCTCGCTCCAAGCCTTGCTCTCGCTCTAGTGGTTTGTTGATGCCATTGCCTGTGCCCAAGAGACCATGGACCCATATCTCTATGGATTTCATTTCCGACCTCCCTGTTTCTCAGAGAATGACTGTTATCTGGGTGATTTGTGATAGGTTTTCCAAGATGATACATCCTGTGCCTTTACCTAAGTTGCCTTCCTCCTCCGAATTGGTGCCTTTGTTCCTTCAGCACGTGGTACGTTTCCACGGCATTCCTGAGAACATTGTGTCTGACAGAGGAGTCCAGTTTGTTTCCAGATTTTGGAGGACTTTTTGTTCTAAACTTGGTGTTCAATTGTGTTTCTCCTCGGCTTTTCATCCTCAGACCAATGGACAAACTGAGAGAACAAACCAGACATTGGAGACTTATCTGAGATGCTTTGTGTCTGCTGATCAAGATGACTGGGTCTCTTTTTTGCCTTTGGCTGAGTTTGCTCTTAATAATAGGGCTAGCTCTGCCACTTTGATGTCTCCATTTTTCTGCAATTTTGGGTTTCACCCTTGATTTTCTTCAGGACAGACGGAGGCTTCTGTCTGTTCAGGTGTTGACTCTGTTGTGGAGCGTATGCAGCAGATTTGGGACCAGGTAGTGGAGAGGTTGTCCCTCTCTCAAGAGAGGGCCCAGCGGTTTGCCAACCGGCATAGGACTGATGGTCATCGGTTTGAAGTGGGGGACTTGGTCTGATTGTCCTCAAGAAATATCCCTATGAGAGTTGCATCTCCTAAGCTTAAGCCTAGGTTCATTGGACCTTATAAGATCATGGAGATTCTTAATCCTGTTTCCTTTCGTTTACTTCTTCCAGGGACATTTAAGATCCATAACGTGTTCCACAAGTCCTTATTGAAGAGGTTTGTCGAGCCAGTGGTTCCTATGGCTGCGCCTCCTGACCCTGTTTTGGTTGAGGGCAATCTGGAGTATGTGGTTGAGAAAATATTGGATTCTCGTTTTTCTAGACGGAAACTCCAGTATTTGGGTAAGTGGAGAGGTTATGGTCAGGAGGATAATTCTTGAGTGTTTGCTTTGGACATCCATGCTAGGAGACTGATCCGTGCGTATCACAGAGCTCATCCTGACCGACCTGGTTGCCCAAATGAGGGTTCGTGACCCCTCCTCAAGGGGGGGTACTGTTGTGAATGTGTTAGAAATGAATTCTGAGCAGAAGCTCCCTCTGGTGGTTACAAACAGTACTGAACCATTCAATGAAGATTGTGAAGATTGGCAATCAGGAGTTACAGACTGGTCTTATATAAGGGAGGTTCCCTCCCATCATGTTTGCCAGTGATCAATTGTTCTTGTCTCAACTGTGGTTCCTGGTTCACTTTGAAGCTTGCTGAGTCTTGCCTGCATCTTCTGCTATCAGATAAGATATTTTCTACTTTTATTTTTGTGCTTGCTTTTTGCATTGTTCTCTGCACTTCTGTGGAGGTCAGCCAGGTTCCCTCTGGGGGCTTGTGCTCCTCTCAGTTTATCTGAGCCACTGTTATTTGTTCATTTGCCTTTTCTAGTTTTTTCAGTGGCTGCGGCTTAGTTTTGTTACACCAGAGAACTAATTTAGGTGGTAGAGGTCGTGTGATCTCACGTGTTTTTGCAATTAGTAGAGTTGGTATTTTTTGGGGTTTTTTGGATTGCAGTAAGGGTCCTTCCTATCATTTTCTTTCTAGGAAGATTGGGCCCCAACATTTGCACATACTATTTTCTGTCTGTGTCTGTATTTCCTCTTGTCTAACCGCCATTACATGTGTCATGTATAGTGTACAGTTCCTATAGCGTCTTGTGCTTGGGTGCGAGGAAAACACAGGAGACATAGGTTGAAATGAAATGACTTGTATTACTTCATACAAGCATGCTGAAAAGTTCACACAGTTTGCAGGAACAGCGACAGGAGACACAGCAGGCCAGAGTAACTTCAAGCACTACAATAACTCTCCAAAGCAGGTTCAGGATCTCTTCTCTGTACCGTAATTCCTCTGCAAACATGGATTCACCAAACAGCAGGTTTCCAGAGTCCAAAAGTGTTCCAAGGTTCCTCAGTAGGGAATAGCTGGAGTACAAGTCCAAGGCTTTCAGGAGTCAGGTCACAGACTGACTGAGGCTTGATTCAGGAGCACTGATTGTTCAGCTGAGGCTGCTTAAGAAGCAAGAGGGAAGAATCAGGGCGGGAACATGAAAACTGGAAACTCCATATTAACTGAGGGCAAGAGCTGCAGAAAGACAGAAAGCAAAATGGCCGACGGAAAACTGAGTTTCAAGGAACATGGGATTGCAGTAAGTGTCTTTCCTATCCTTTTCTATTTAGGAAGTTTGGGCCCCAACATTTGCTCATACTATTTTCTGTCTGTGTCTGTATTTCCTCTTGTCTAACCGCCATTACATGTTTGGGGGCTTCCTATGTTGTTTGGGGATCTGCTCCGGGGCAGATAGCTTTCCTCTTTCTATCTTTAGGTGTAGTAACCTCTCAGGCTGTGACGAGGCGTCTAGGACCAACTTAGGAACGCTCCACGGCTGCCTTTAGTTGTGGTGGTTAGTCAGGGTACTGCAATCCAGTAGATTCCAACCTCTCTGGTGTATTGCCATTTTTGCCTGCTCTCCTCAGCTACCAAATCATAACAATTCCCCTTTGACTACTGGGCCTGTAAACTGGACATCTGGCCTGAATTGGCACAATATGCCTTACAGGAGCTCACTTGCCCTGCTGGTAGTGTGCTATCAGAAAGAGTCTTCAGTGCTGCTGGATCAATCTTGACAGAAAGAAGGACCCGGCTGTCGACCAAAAATGTTGGTGATCTCACCTTCATTAAAATGAACCATGCCTGGGTTTCAAAGGATTTTGTACCACCTTCACCTAATGACACATACTGTAGGTTGCCAGCAAAATGGCTCGCTTTGTCCTCCTCTTCCTCCGACTTCTCCAATTCCTTCATTTGCAGCTGCTGAACATCCAGCCTACACCTCAATATATGCCAGTTTTTCCACCTCCCTAACTGGGCTGTACCCCCCCAGGGCCAGCGTCAGCACCTGCCGCACCCGGGCAAGTGCTGGGGCCCTGAGCAGGTGGGGGGGCCCACTCGCCGTCAGAGACACCGGCGTACTATGAGGGGCCTTGTGCCAGTGCCGGCGCCCATGAGTGGGCCCCCCCTGCTTGCTCAGGGCCCCAGCACTTGCAATACTTACCTCTCCCTGCTCCACCACTGTGACGTCTTCTGCGTTTCCTGACAGTGACATTCAGGTCAGAGAGCGCGATGATGTCACGTCTATGCGCCATCTGCCTGAACAGTCACAGTGCAGAGAGCTGGATGATGGCGACGCTGAGGAGTCCAGAGTTGAGCAGTGCCCAGCGAGGAGGGGTATTTCATTTTTTTAATGTTTGGAGCAATAAATGGGGCGCATTATACACTGGAGAATTATATATGGGGCCCATCATACACTTGAGCATCATAGATAGGGTCCATTATACACTGGAGCATTATATATGGGGCACATCATACACTGGAGCATTATAAATGGGGCCCATCATACACTGGAGCATCATATACGGGGCCCATTATACACTGGAGCATCATATGGGGCCCATTATATATGGAGCATTATATAGGCCCATTATACACTTGGGCATCATCCACGGGGCCCATCATATACTGGAGCATCATATGGGGCTCATTATGTATGGGGCACATTATATATGGAGCATCACATGGAGCCCATTATATATGGAGCTTTATATATGGGGACCATTATATTTGGAGCATTATATGGTGCTCATCATACACTGGAGCATCATATATGGGTCCCATCATATACTAGAGCATCATATGGGGTTCATTATTTATGGCGCATCACATGGAGCCCATTAAATATGGAGCATTATATATGGAGACCATTATATTTGGAGCATTATATGGGGCTCATCATACACAGGAGCATCATACATGGGGCACATCATATACTAGAGCATCATAGGGGGTTCATTATTTATGGGGCATCACATGGAGCCCATTATATATGGAGCATTATATATGGGGACCATTATATTTGGAGCATTACATGGGGCTCATTATACACTGGAGCATCATATATGGGGCCCATCATATACTAGAGCATAATATGGGGCATCATAGAGGGCCCTTTATATATGGAGCATCATATGGAGCACATATGGGGCCTATTCTGTATGGAGCATTATATGGAGCCCATTCTGTATGGAGCAATATATGGGGCTCATTATTCTGTATGGTGCACTATGTGGTGCCCATAATACTGTATTGAGGACTATGCTGTCCGGTTTTTGAGCTATTGTAGAATTTACAATAGATATCACTCATGTAATGTAAGAAGTGAATTATTTGGCATTGTACTATACCTATATTTCTCTGCCATTTCGGAGCATCATGAATTGTGGTATGTGTTAAAGGGGCCCACTGAGACTCTTTCGCCCGGGGCCCACGAAAACCTGGAGCCAGCCCTGTCCCCCCCCACACAACTTTAGCAAAATAACCCCCAGTTTTGAATGTGTTACTATTATTATAAAGTAAATTAAGTAATAAGAATTGATGTCGTTGGCATTGAAATGGGCACTGTAGGTGTGTTTACTGTCCTCCACTAACTGCCGACTTTTCTTCTCCATTGACTTGCATTGGGGTCGGTTCGAGTTTCAGTCGGACCTTCGACTTTTTCCGATAGTCGACCAATTTCGTTCGACTCAACTTTTGGGAAAGTCGGGTGGTCCGAAACCCGACTCGACCCTCCCTCAGGCAAAGTCGCTCATCTCTACTATATATATATATATATATATATATTATATATATATATATTATATAATATAATAAAGAAACAACACTGGATAAATTCAGGGTGCAAGGCCCTCCAAACAAATATCCATTTGTATAAATCATAAATAAGAAAAAAGGAGGCAGTACTCCAGTAAACGATAAAAAAGTGGACTTTATTAGCCAATATGGTGTGGTCTGATAAGTCCACTTTTTTTCATCATTTAGTGGAGTGCTGCTTCCGTTTTATATATATATATAGATACAGTATGTATCTATATATATATGTATGTATATATATATATATATATATAATATATATGTACATGCATATATATATACATATATATATGTATATATATATACAGGTGCATCTCACAAAATTAGAATATCATCAAAAAGTTAATTTATTTCAGTTCTTCAATGCAAAAAGTGAAACTCATATATTATATAGAGTCATTACAAACAGAGTGATCTATTTCAAGAGGAAGATGAGAGACAATGCAGATGAGCTGAAGGCTGCTATCAAATCAACCTGTCTGTGTGTGTGTCTTTGTGTGTGTGTGTGGATGTCTGTGTGTAGGCAGGCATCATCCGATGTGACTACTAGTCCCATCCGGCTATGTCTGCTGTCACATATAGAAAGTAGTAACCTCGAGCACTCCAATGAGAAAAAATCCAGGGAATATATAATTCAATTTTTATTAATGAAATGACATGCTGGGGATTCACAACCAAAAAGAAACAGAAAAAATCTTTCAGCAGAAATGATATTGACCTGACGTTTTGGCCATAATGGCCTTTATCAAGGGCATATTCTATCAAAGAGAGGAAAATGATAATAACAATAATGGTACTATAAGCATAACAGAAATATACAATACAGTAATTCAACAGTATGTCTAATCATACAACATACAGTATATCATATACAATAATAACGTGACTCCTGTTATGTAGAGGAACCCCTCAAATAGCATGTTGAAAAACAAGAAAACATAACAACTATACCGACCAAACATAGAATAACTGTCTATTTTTCCTTTTCCTCCCCCTTTTTTTTCTCTTCTCCCCTTTATTTTTTCCTTTTATTTCCTTTATTGCCATCCTCCTAATGTCCTGATACCAATAATCGCTCAAGTTCTTCTATCTGATCTTCTTATGCTGCTGCGCACGTGCACTTTCCCTCTCTCTCTAAACCCCAGTCACTGCACTCGGCTTTCTCCGTTATAGCTCACGAAGTATCACGAGACGCACGCGAGTGCGCCCTCACTTCCCTCGTGTATCTTCCTGATTCCCAGCACATGTTCCGACGTCACCTAAGCATAAAAGGTCCTGCTTGCACCATTAGAGCACCGCTAACCTGGGACACACCGTGCACCTTGTTCCTCATCTCTGCAGGTAAATATTATTTTGATTACGGACTTTTTTTATACTTCTTCGTCAACTTTATTTTTACATATTCTCTCTCTTCCCTTCTCCGGTATCCCTGAATGGTCTGCCCCTATCTATGGGCCGTTTATCTTTAGCGTTTCAGTTTTTTCTATATTGACATTAAGGTCCTAGGTACATTGGCCCCCACCTATGGCAGTTATTCTATGTTTGGTCGGTATAATTGTTATGTTTTCTTATTTTTCAAGATGCTATTTGAGGGGTTCCTCTATATAATAGGAGTCAAGTTATGATTGTATATGATATATGTTGTATGATTTGACATACTGTTGAATTACTGTATTGTATATTTCTATTATGCTTATAGTACCATTATTGTTATTATCATTTTCCTCTCTTTGATAGAATATGCCCTTGATAAAGGCCATTATGGCCGAAATGTCGGGTCAATATAATTTCTGCTGAAAGATTTTTTCTGTTTCTTTTTGGTTGTGAATCCCCAGCATGTCATTTCATTAATAAAAATTGAATTATATATTCCCTGGATTTTTTTCTCTTTGGAGTGCTCGAGGTTACTACTTTCTATTCATTGGATTATTTTTTCCCCTGTAGCACCGTTTCATCATTATCTTGAGTGCATTTTGGCTGACCCTGACTTTATATATTTATACTGTTGTCACATATAACAGTGACAGCATTAGCTGATGATCGGATAGTAGTTCCTTCATCCGGATACTATGTTAAATAGTGAAAAAAAAAAAATTCAAACTCACCAAACAGCTAATCCCGATGCCCTCGATCTCCTGCAAAAAAAAATATACCAACACAAATACTCCCTGTTCCGATGTAAACCATTTAATAACGAGTGTCCCACGATGATCTCCCGTATAGAGTAGTCACATCAGGAGATATGACTGAACTACAGGACCTCCGGTGATACACTGCGGGGGATTAACTCCTGTCACTATATCACTCCGCCGCCTAGAGTTCACCGGTGTTCATGCTGTCACTTGCGGCACCGCAGCGCTAAAAAATTCTCACCCAGCAGTAGTGTCGTAAAATGAGAGCATGAACTCCAGTGAACTCTGATGCACTGCAGGAGAAATTATCTCCTGTCAGTGTATCGGATACTGTAGAGCGGACACATTTCCCGATGTGACTGCTCTACACGGGAGATCGTCGTGGGACACTCATTATTAAATGTATTACATCGGAACAGGGAGTATTTGTGTTGGTTTATTATTTTAATTTTTTATGCAGGAGATCGAGGGTTTAGCATGGATTAGGAGTAATAATAAAAGTGGCAAACTTTGTTGTGTTTTATTTCATTAAAATACTTTATTCTGGCTGTGTCTTTATTTAACATGTAACAACTATAGGATTAGTAATGGATAGGTGTTGTCACGATCCACTTTTGGATCTGTGGCAGATTTTGCTTTCCATATTAAAACCTTTTTCTTTTCAGGCCATCGGAGGTTAATGTCAGTCTTTTCCCCGGTGGCTGCTGGTGTAATTACATTGCTGCTGACTTGTCAGGGGAAGGTGGTGACCACTCCCACCATCCTTTAAAAGGTCACCTGAGGCGTCAGATGACTGTTGGTAATACTTCTGCTTTTTAGAGACCAGGAGCTTGCTGAGCGCAGGGTACTTCTGCTGTTTTCCTGATCTGGTGCCTTACTCTGCTGTGCGGTGCATTGCAGCAGACAAAGCCAAGTTTTGTTGTTTTGTTGATTTAACCCCTAGGTGTCCATCTTTCCTTTCCTTTTGTTATTTTGATGTAGTTCACTTTATTCCCTGTCTCACCTCCTGGGGAGGGGGTTGGGGGTTTAGTAAGGGCTAAGCAGGAGACAGGGACAGGTCGGTGACTTGGGCCTCACTACCTTCAAGTGTACCCCCAAGTTAAGGAAAGACAGGGCCCCCTTAGCCTTAGGGGCAGTTCAAGGGCCCAGGTTCCTCATCCCCTGTATTTCTATTACTGCCCCGTGACATTATCACCAACCGACACATTTTTTTTTCCTTCTCTGGTGAGCCATGGCCCAAATGCAGACCTTCGCCCAACTGCTTCAGACCCTCACAGATGAGCATAATGTACTTCGGGGTGAGGTGGTGAAGCAGTTACAACAGTTGGTGGGGTTCTGGGCCTCAGCTCAGATGCAGGTTCAACCAGAACCTAAGATATCTCTCCCTGACAGGTTTTCTGGAGGAGAGAAAAATTTCTGTTTTTTCAGGAGGCCTGTAAATTGTACTTCAGGCTCTGCCCCGTTCATCAGGGAGTGAGGAACAGCGTGTGGGGATTATTGTCTCCCTTCTTAAGGGTGATCCCCAATCATGGGCCTTCTTCCTGCCGACCGATTCACCATCTTTACGGTCGGTGGACGGGTTTTTTGCGGTTCTGGCGCTGGTGTATAGAGATCCTGATGGCGTCTGTCTGGCGGATTACCGAGTCCGTAAAATCAATCATCCGCTTGAGGAGTACTGTTCAGAGTTCAGGAGATGGGCCACTGACACACAGTGGAATGATCCTGCCCTTAGGAGTCATTTTGTGCAGGGTCTGTCCCCAAGGTTGCAGGATACTCTGGTGCAGTACGCCGCCCCCAGGTCATTGGAGGCAGCCATGTCCCTTGCCATCCAGGTGGATAGACTCCTCAGGGAGAGGCATGCACCAAAACTGCCCCCTGTGCTCCTTGTTAAGGAGGAGGACACAGCTGAGCAGTTGGACGAACCCATACAGGTGGGAGCAGTTGGTTCCCAAACAGGGTTGCCTGCGGTTCGACATGGTGAGGAGGCATGTTTTTACTGTGGGCAGACTGGTCATCTCATTGGGGTCTGCCCAGCTCGTGCCAAAATACCTGTACCACCCAAGAAGCCACATCCCCCTGGTTGTGTGGAGGGAGATGACCAGGGAGTGTATATTTCCTCCATTTCTTCCCCTCAGTGTACCCTGTCTGCGAGAGTGGTGATTGGCGGGGTAACTAAGGGAATGAAGAAAAAAATCCAGCTCCACGACAAAGTGAAAAAGTAGATCTTTATTCACTTGATATATCAAGCATAGAGGATAAAAGTATCAGCAAAGATAGCAGCAAAAAAATGCGTTATCAACGCGTTTCTGGTGTCGCAGCACCCTTAGTCATGATAACAAACATAATACAATGCAACACTTATATAGTGAACTAAAAGAACACACCAGTGAAACAATTACCATAATTAATTAACACAACAAGTGACAGGTGAAAACAGATAAAATCAAATACAGAAAACATAAAAGAAGAAACTTCTAAATGTTATCCTGTCAAAAATTATATGACCTATATGGATGGCATGGTTACAGTTGTCAGCATTGACAGCACAAGAAGCGATCACACATACAGAACAAAATATTAATCATGAGTATTTCCAACTCTATTTCTTGTTATATAGGAAATTCAATGGAACAAAACCTAAAGGTGAACAACATGCAATAATTATGAACAATAATTTAGAAATGAGCTCCCTCAAATCATTTTAATGTGTACATATATATATACATTGTAAGCTTTTCAGGGGATATAGCTCTGGGATCGCCGTCTTGGGGAGACGGAGTGGCATAAAGAGACCATTCACAGACAGTGGTTCTGTTAAAAACTGGCCGCAACCAGTTTTATTAAAGTCCACAGCAAACAGAACATAAATTAAAACCAAATCATAAACATAAAGCCTGGGCTTGTCCAGCCACTAATTACACTTAGTTATATTTCCCTTTCTATCGGGTCCAGACTCTAATAGTCTGTTCCCAAAACAACACATATGTTCAGTAGTTACCGGCGTGCAGCTCACATGAGGCTCCAATGGCGTCTGAAGTCAGATCCAGACTGAGAGAGAGAGCCTCCTCTGAACTTCCAAGCAGGTACTTATGGCTGTCTAATTAAGCAGCTGTGTTCACTCTGGGCTGAACTGCAAACCTGTCCCAGATGGGAATGGAGTGAACACCGCACTGACAACCTACTTTTTATGCGCCCCAGCTAAGAAACCTGGGGGAGATATACACCCCGTCCAGTACACACCCCTTCACTGTCTCACATATCCCCCCTCTTCTCCAGACCGGAGGGCTGGTCAACAACTCCAAAGAGACAGTGAACTCTGGACAAGGCATCAGCATTACCCTGTAATTTCCCAGGTCTATGCTCGACCGAGAAATTAAATTCCTGAAGCGAAAGAAACCACCTTGTCACCCTGGCATTCCTTTCCTTGTTCTGCTTCATCCATGCCAGAGGAGCATGGTCTGACTGCAATTTAAATTTCCTACCCAAGAGGTAATAACGCAGTGAGTCCAACGCCCATTTGATTGCGAGGCACTCTCGCTCCACAATGGCATAATTTTGTTCAGCCGGTGTCATTTTTCGACTTAGATACATTACTGGGTGTTCTTCACCCTTCACGACCTGCGACAACACCGCTCCTAACCCCACATTAGAGGCATCAGTTTGAACCAGAAACTCTTCCCTGAAATTGGGGGTGACCAGAACTGGTCTTTGACACAAAGCCTTTTTCAACGACTGAAATGCTTTTTCTGCCTCTGGATTCCAATCTATCATTTTTGACTTCCCACCTTTTGTCAGGTCGGTCAATGGGGCCGCAATGGAGGCATAATTTTGTACGAATCTGCGATAGTACCCAGTGATACCCAGAAACGCTTTGACCTGTCGTTTTGTGAGGGGTATAGGCCAATTCTGAATTGCCACTACCTTATCGATTTGTGGCTTAATTAGCCCCCTGCCAATGACATAGCCCAGGTACTTGGCTTCTTCTAGGCCAATGGCACATTTCTCTGGGCTTATGTTCAGCCCAGCTCCGCCTATCGAGTCTAAGACGGCTTGTACCTTAGCGAGGTGGCTCTCCCAATCGTAACTGAAAATTACCACATCATCCAGGTAGGCAGCCGCATAGGCTTGATGCGGGCGCAGGATCAGATCCATAAGCCTCTGAAAAGTAGCTGGGGCCCCATGCAACCCGAATGGCATCACGAGATACTGAAACAAACCTTCCGGGGTTGCAAAGGCCGTTTTTTCTTTTGCTTCCTCAGACAGGGGTATCTGCCAGTACCCTTTTGTCAGATCGAGGGTTGTAATATAACGGGCACCCCCTAACCTCTCGATTAGCTCGTCTACCCGTGGCATCTGGTAGGCGTCAAATTTCGACACTTCGTTCAACTTTCTGAAATCATTACAGAACCTCCAGGTTCCATTAGGTTTTGGGATCAGGACAATCGGGCTACACCACTCGCTTTGGGCCTCCTCAATGACCCCGAGGTCTAGCATGCGTTTGATTTCAGTAGACTATCTTTCTGCGGGCTTCGGGAATTCTGTACGGTTTTATCTTGACCTTAGTACCGGGCTCGGTCTCGATATGGTGTTTTACAAGAGAAGTCCGGCCGGGCAAGTCAGAAAACCTCTGCTGATTTTTCTGCAGAAACTCCCGTACTTCCTGTTTTTGGTGCACGGACAATGTCTCACCAATGGTCACAGGAGGTAGAGATGGTTTCAACCCTTTCTCTACTTCACCCGAGGCCAACAATGACTCTCTGTCCCTCCAGGACTTGATCAAATTGACATGGTACACCTGGTAGGGCTTTCGTCTCCCAGGTTGGTGTACTTTGTAAGTGACCTCGCTCATTTTCTGTACTATCTCGTATGGGCCATGCCACTTGGCCAAAAACTTACTTTCCACCGTTGGAATTAGGATTAGGACTCGATCCCCGGGGTTGAAAGTCCTAATTTTTGCTGACCGATTATATACCCTGCTTTGAGCTTCTTGGGCTCTCTGCAGATGATTCTTAACCAACGGCATAACTTTAGCCATCCTCTCTTGCATCTGGGCAATATGCTCTATAACACTCTTATATGGAGTTGTCTCGGTTTCCCATATTTCCTTGGCTATGTCTAGCAAGCCCCGCGGGTGCCGACCATATACCAACTCAAAGGGAGAAAACCCCGTAGAGGCCTGGGGCACCTCTCTGACCGAAAACATTAAGTAGGGTAACAGGTAGTCCCAGTCCCGACCATCTTTCTCTACTGCTTTCTTTAACATATGTTTCAACGTTTTGTTAAAACGTTCAACCAGCCCATCCGTCTGTGGGTGATACACGGATGTCCGAAGGTGCGAGATTTTAAGCAACTTACACAGTTCCTTCATCACCTTAGACATAAAAGGTGTGCCTTGGTCCGTGAGGATCTCTTTAGGGATTCCTGTCCTGGAAAACATATGAAAGAGTTCCCGTGCAATATTTTTAGATGCCATATTTCTTAAAGGGACAGCCTTGGGGTACCGGGTTGCATAATCAAGTACCACTAGTATGTATTGGTACCCCCTGGCTGATTTTACAATAGGACCTACCAAGTCCATCGCTACCCTTTCAAATGGTATCTCTATAACCGGCAGCGGGATTAATGGACTGCAGAAGTGAGACACCGGAGCATTTATCTGACACGTGGGGCAGGTTTTGCAATAATCCTCCACATCTCGATAAACCCCGGGCCAGTAAAACCTCTGGAGGATTCTTTCCTGGGTCTTGTCCATCCCCAGGTGCCCACCCAGCACGTGGTTATGGGAAAAACCTAACACCATACTTCTATATGGCTTAGGTACTAGGAGCTGACTCACAGCCTCTCCCTTTACTTTAGTGACCCTGTATAGCAGGTCATGTTCATGGCAAAATGGGGAAATTTTTCATCAGAGCCGGGCTCTTGTGGGATCTCATTCAGAACAGTTATATTCTCCCTGGCATGTTTAAGAGTGGGGTCTTGCAATTGCTCACTCCCAAAATTGCCACGGGACACCGGTAGGTCAGGGACATTCTGTTCTAGAGAAACATCCTCCCCCTCCCCCAACATCACCTGTAAGGGAAATTCATTTTTATCAGTATTAGCATCAATATCATGGTCATCATCATTATCATTATCAGCATCAGCATCATTATCATTATCATCACATACGTTTACCGGCCCACTAGCATTGTGCTCCGCCCCTCGGGACTGCGCACCCTCAGTAGGAGCTTCATCACACTGTCCAGCAGAAACATTTTTCCCCCAGAGACCCCAAAACAGGGGAAAGTCACGACCCAATATGGCGGGATGCATCAGGTTCTTCACTACCCCCACTTCATACGAGATCTCCCCGAGTTTGGTGACGAAGTCCACGGAAGTTACCGGGTAGACTTTGGTGTCTCCATGTATGCACACCACGCTCAGGTGTTTATCGGGAATGAAGTCTCTATCAGCCATACTGGCATGTACCAGAGTCACTCGACTCCCTGAGTCTAGGAGGGCCTGTACTGGGCAGCCATTTATAACCACCTGAGACAGCTGTGGGCCAGTCTCCTCGACTGGGGTGGCCACGCACACGGGTTCCGCGAGGAAAGAGAGGGTCTGTCCAGCGTCACAGTCCATAGGTTCCCCGACTAGTGGACAGTTAGCTGAAATATGACCCCGTTCACGGCATCTCCAACACTGTCTCAGGTCTGGGAGTTCAGACGTGGAGACCTTTCTAGGCCTGGGGTCTCCTGCCAGGGAAGTATCACCCTTTCGCTCACCCATGTCACCCCGGGTCTGAACCCGTCGGTCCGCAGCCCCCCTTACCCCAACAGCTGGAACTCTCTTACCAGGATATAACGGAGGCCGGGTACTTCGAACTGATGATCGTTCGGACGGCTGGTCACGTAGATAGTCCTTGGTGGCGAAGTACCTTTCAATCAAGCTGACCAGTTGATCGGCGTCTTTGGGATCTCCCTGTCCGACCCAGAGCTGTACCTCAGGAGGAAGGGCCCAGATGTACCGGTCCAGCACTACCTTTTCGACCATTTGGGCAGGGGTGCTGACATCAGGTTCCAGCCACTTCTTTACTAAAGAAATCAAGTCATACATTTGTGAGCGAGCAGGCTTGTCTCGACTGTATCTCCAGTTATGTACTCTCCTAGCACGGACTGCAGCCGTCACACCCAGGCGGGCAAGAATCTCCGCTTTCAGCTTGTTATAGTCTTTGCTGTCCTGCTCGTTGAGGTCAAAATAGGCTTTTTGGGGTTCCCCAGTCAGATAGGGCGCGACCACCATGGCCCATTCAGACTGTGGCAGACTATCCTTCTCAGCCAATCTCTCAAATATAGCCAGATATGCCTCCACGTCGTCATAAGGTGTCATCTTTTGCAGAGTCTGTTTTACCGCCTTCTTTACAGCGGATAATGCCGGTGACCCAGCGTCCTCACTCGGGGACGAGGTGCTGCAAGTTCTTTGTATTGCTGCAACTTGCTCCATTAATAACCGGTTGGTCTCCTGCTGCTGCTGATGCATGCTCTGCATGCTTTGCTGGCTCTGGACCAGGTGCTTAACGAGCTCCTCCATACTGCCAGACTTCCTGGGCTGGTTAACAGCCTTCACCCAAGACATACACACTCCACAGTCTTTTCCACAATAAGTTCAGTTTTGCGGTGCAGACACCTTTTTTTTTTTTTTTTTCAAAGTCTTCAGCCACTGTGCTGCCCCAGCATTCAAGCACCAATTGTAAGCTTTTCAGGGGATATAGCTCTGGGATCGCCGTCTTGGGGAGACGGAGTGGCATAAAGAGACCATTCACAGACAGTGGTTCTGTTATTAAAGTCCACAGCAAACAGAACATAAATTAAAACCAAATCATAAACATAAAGCCAGGGCTTGTCCAGCCACTAATTACACTTAGTTATATTTCCCTTTCTATCCGGGTCCAGACTCTAATAGTCTGTTCCCAAAACAACACATATGTTCAGTAGTTACCGGTGCAGCTCACATGAGGCTCCAATGGCGTCTGAAGTCAGATCCAGACTGAGAGAGAGAGCCTCCTCTGAACTTCCAAGCAGGTACTTATGGCTGTCTAATTAAGCAGCTGTGTTCACTCTGGGCTGAACTGCAAACCTGTCCCAGATGGGAATGGAGTGAACACCGCACTGACAACCTACTTTTTATGCGCCCCAGCTAAGAAACCTGGGGGAGATATACACCCCGTCCAGTACGCACCCCTTCACTGTCTCACAACATGTACATAATTAATATCATCTCTCGACAAAAAAAACCAACAAAAACACATACAGTGCCTGGATAGTATGTCGATAAAAACAGCCATAGAAAACAATTAATGAGGAGAGGTATTGAGATTCCATAGGACATTGCCCAAATCCTTTCGAATTTGAAGAGGAAAGCCACGTATATAAATAACAGATGATGTCTGAAAAAATATTTAAATAGCAAAGGAATTAGTAGTGCACAAATAATGATACCCCTAAGTGTCCGTCTTTCCTTTCCTTTGGTTAATTTGGTGTGGTTCCCTTTATTTCCTGTCTCACCTCCTGGGGAGGGGGTTGGGGGTTTAGCTCAGGGCTAAACTGGAGACAGGGATAGGTCGGTGACTTGGGCCTCACTACCTTCAAGTGTACCCCCAAGTTAAGAAAAGACAGGGCCCCCCTTAGCCTTAGGGGCAGTTCAGGGGCCCAGGTTCCTCGTCCCCTGTATTTCTATTACTGCCCTGTGACAGGTGTCTTATTGACACTTCTCCATTACTAAGCCGTGGCTTGATGTCACCTTACAATACAAAGGTGACATCAACCCCACAAATATTACCCCACTTGCCACCACTACAGGGCAAATGGGAAGAGACAGGCAAAATGCCGGAATTGGCATCTTAGAGATGCGCCATTTCTGGGGGTGGCTGAGAGCTGGTGTTTTTAGCCAGGAAGGGTCCAATATCCATGGCCCCTTGTTAGGCTATTAATATCAGCCCGCAGTTGTCTGCCTAGCCTTTTCTAGTTATTAATTATAGGGATCCCACGCCATTTTTTGTGGGGCCCCCTATTTTAATAACCAGTAAAGGCTAAATATACAGCTGTGAGCTGATATTACTAGCCTGGGAAGATCCATGGGTATTACCCCCTTCCCAGGCTATAAACATCTGCCACCAGTCGCTGGCTTTCCCTGTTCCCTGAAAATTGCACAGGAGCCTATTCCATTTTTTTCCACCTTTTTTTAAATTCAACAGATATTGCGTTTAAGGTCGGGGTCACACGTGCGAGAAACTCGCACGAGTCTCGCACCTCAATACCTGGCGCTGCTGCCAGCACTCGGGACCAGAGTGTACAGCTGCATGCATTTCTATGCAGCTGAATGCTCCGGTCTGAGTGCGGGCGGCAGTGCCGGGTATTGAGGTGTGAGACTCGTGCGAGTTTCTTGCAAGTGTGACCCCGGCCTAACGCAGATTTTGTGTGTGTGTCTTTATTTAACTCTTTATGTACCATTTTATTATGTTCATTACTAAACATCAGGCTTGGTATTATCTATCTATCTATAGATATATCTATCTATAGATGTAGCTAGATATCTATCCATAAATATATCTATCTATAGATATAGCTATCTATAGATATATCTATAATAATAATCTTTATTTTTATATAAAGATTATTATTATTATAGATATAGATATAGATAGCTATATCAATAAATAGATATTTAGAGATAGATATCTAGCTATATCTATAGATAGATATATCTATAGATAAAAACATGTAGGAAGGCAGCACTCCAAGTCTCAATGGTGAAAAAAAGTGGAGTTTAATCAAATCCACATAGCCTCGCGACGTTTCGGCTCACACTGAGCCTTTCTAAACTCCACTTTTTTTCACCATTGAGACTTAAGGGTATGCCACACTAAACCCAAATAATATTTGGGTTGTTTTGGCGCATGCGTTGTCTATGTGTCACATTTCTATCATCTCTGGCTCCATCATCTCTGGCTCCATCATCTCTGCCTCCATCATCTCTGCCTCCATCATCTGTCTCCATCATCTCTGGCTCTATCATCTCTGTCTCAATCATCTCTTTTTTTTTTTTTTTTGACCGGAAAAAAAATTGCAACATGTAGCGTCTAGCGCGTATGCGTTCACACCGGGAAAATGCGCAGCGCACGACAAACGCACATGAACGCGTGCAAGCGCTAAACCCTGCGCCCGCCATGTTAAAGATAGGGGAACATTGCGCATGCGTCCGATAGCGCAAGATGCGCTGCGACAAAAAACGCAAGTAGCCTTATCTACCTATATCAATGCACCCGCAGTGATGGGAGTACCGACAGTGATAGGGCAGGCAGTAAAGGGAGTACCAGTCGTGAGGGTGTTTACAGGCATAGATGGAAGTACTGGCAGTAACGGGGTTAGTAGAAGGATTATTTGACTGAATTGTATATTTTATTTACAGCACCACCTTCACCAGCTGCTGCGGCTACCCCTCCACCTCCATCTCCTTCCCCGGCTACCCCTCCACCACCATCTCCGGCTACCCCTCCACCACCATCCTCACCACACCTCTCCATCCCTTCAGCCCCTTCCCTGGCAGCAACCCCCCCTCCACAGTCGGGGTCAAGCACCTCACCTTCCATTGCCTTCTCTCCAGCATCATCCCGTCACACGGATGCAGGCTCCCCATCAGGTAATTAACGCACATTATATAAGCGTCAGACATGTTTGAGAACTTTGTAAGGTCTTATGTGTAATGGCTGTTGTAATATAAAAAAATTTTTCTGTGTTTCCCTAGCCGGCGGACCAACAGGTTCTGGGTGGGCAGTGAGCGGGTCGTCTGACGACAACCGTAAGTGTTAATTAACATAACATGTACATGTTGATGCTGCAACAGAATTCACTATTAACTGTTACCTTTTCCTCCACAGAAATCCCGACTGCCCAGGACCTGTTGGTGTCCCACCGCCGGCTGATGGCGAAAATGTGCAGTACTGTGGCAGCGATGCAGACTGCGGTGGCAGAGCTGCAAAGTGCGATGGGAGCTCTGCATCAACACGGGATGATGCTGGAGAGGGCAGCGGCTGGACACCGGGGCCCTCATTAATTTTTTTTTTTTTTGAATTTTTTTTTTGATTTTGTTAATAATTAGTTAATAATTTTTTTATTTTGTTATGTTTTTTTTTTATTTAAATTTTATATCTTTATTTAAAAAAAAAAATATATATATATGACATAAATATATATTTAATATTTACGTTCATCTACGCAGGTGTGGTGTATTATTTTTAGTATAAGGTTTTAGCGCTAGTGTGACCAGGGGCCTTAAAAAAAAAATGTTAATTTTTGATATTTTTTTCATTTCATTTTTTCCCTATGATGGAACACCTATGATAGCTAGTATTCCCATGACCCCATGTGTGACAAGTAGATGTAATAAAAATACAACATTTTAATAGTTGACATCACATAAGAAAGACCACAATTCATTAGATAAATAAGTTTTTTATTAAAAAAGGTATCAATGTAAAAATATAAAAACAACCAAAAAAAACTTTAGTAAAACATTTTAAAAACTACAACTGCTGGTAAGATGGATCATTGCCATTACCACGCTGCCTCTGCGGTGAATAAAAATAAGGGTGAGCACCAGCGTTTGGGTTTATCCCACTTGGGTTTGGCACAGGATTGTGCGGCCATGAATAGTCCGGGTACTGCGGTCTTGGCATGACGACATATCTGTTGTCCAGGTTTCCAAAAGACGCTTGATTCAGTACCTCTAACATCAGTCTCTCAGCATGAAGCCGCTGAACAGGATCCAGAGTAGGCAGCCTCTCATTCGCAAAATATGCAAAGCCAGTTATTTTAGTTTCTTTTTCTGCTGTAAGAAGTTTTTTAGCAATTTCCACCAATTCAGGAGTAGCCGAGGTGGGAGCCGAGGTGGGAGCCTTCCTTTTCGTTCCTGAAAGTGAAAGCCGCCTCCGCACAGATGATGGTGGCTCGACTACTTCGTCTATGTGATCCGGCATGCTGTCTTCTTCTGTTGGAGGTGTGGAGACCGCCTCTTCTGTGTCCTGCATGAACAAAAAACAAATGGTAAATCACAAAGACAAAGAAATTAATCTTCACACTATAACACCCATATACAGCAAAAATGTGAAAACGACACTTTTTAATGGATAGGCCTCAACCGTTGAGCTACATAAATTCTCAGTACATGAAGGGATATATTCTGCCATTTTATCTACATTTCACAATAATATTTTTTAAATTTAAGTCCACTTTGGCATGTACATTAAAATGTGTTGTAATACAAAGGTACTTACATGTACGACAGGGGTGTCCGGCTGGATCACTGGGTCTAGATCCGAAATTGATGTCCCTTCTCTAGGTACTTCCTGGTCCCTTGTAAAAGCGAACAGATCAAAGTACCACAGTTTGGGGACATAAACTTCTTCGGCCCCCGCTCCAGATTTGGTTGAATTGATAACTTTATTGAGCTCTTTTTTATAAACCGTGCGGAGGCCCTGAATCCGTTTTTTAACCGTTGACTCATCCGCCGGTTCATCAGGGTAATGGCTCCTGCAGAGCTCCGCCAGTTTTTGGTAGGCGTCTTTCTTTTTCAACCGGTTACAATAATCTGCAGACTTAATTTTCCAGAGGCACGGCATTGTGCGGTACAGCTCGATAAAATCACGCAAAAACTCCTGCTTATCAGCCATCTGTAATAAAAAAATGATTATGTGAGAACAGCAGAATGGTTACATAAAATGCTTACATAGTCTACAACATAGAACACAGCAGGGAACATAAAATGGTGGTTGTGGGCGACGCAGGAGTAAACATAGATAGAGCTGGGATCATAAAATGGTGGTTGTGGGCGACGCAGGAGTAAACATAGACAGAGCTGGGATCATAAAATGGTGGGCGTGCCTGAGCAAAACAATGAAAAACATGATGGACAACAATGGTTAACAACAGCAGAGATCTAAAATGGATCGGTACAATTAAAGACAAAAGAAAAATTAAATGTGACAAAAAAAATTACCTACCTTACAAAACGTGATTCTGAAAAAAGAAATAGGGAAACTAGCGTCACAACTGGATCGCAGAGGACACCACAGACGATCGCAAAAACTCCAACGTAGAACGTAGCAACCGAAATAGTGGCGTAAACCGGATCGCAGTAGCTACCAAGACTAGCAGGACACACTGGGTCAAAGAACCGCTTCTGCTCGAGAGCAATGGAGAGGAGTGCTGATACGTTGTCTTTTATGACGCGGTCATCCAATCACAAAGCGGGAGAGCTGTGATAAATATCTATGACACACATAGTGACCACCAATCTGTGACGAGGGGCGTGCAAAAGGTCGCGCTCAGTCACGCCTATCGAGGTCGTGATCTTTCACAGTACATGCAGTGTGGCACATCCCAACGACCGCCAAAGTCGTTAAAAAGATCGCTAACCGCTGATGCGCCGTTAATGAGATCGTCAAGTATGGCAGCTACTAGCGACCTTAAAACGATCACACAAACGATAGCGTCGTTATCGTGATCGTTAGCGGGAACGTTTAGTGTGGCAGTACCTTTAGAGTGCTGCCTTCCTATTTGTTTTTGTCTGGATGGAGCAAGTATGGGATATTGCTGAGGAGGCCTGGGCAACTGCCAGATGGTATTGTGCTGTTCCATTTTTTCTATTGTATATATCTATAGATAGATAGATAGATAATAACAAGCCTGATGTTTAGTAATGAACATAATAAAATGATACATAGAGAGTTATATTCACTTATATTTGTTTTGTGTGTGTAAACATTATATTTGAACATGGTATGTGATGATATTATGGTCTTCAATGGAGTATGTAAAAGAAGAGGTTGTGCAAAGAAATGACATCACAATTCTTTTTTTGTTAAATAATATATCTTCATTTAGCTTACAAAAACGCATCAGCATGAAAAAAACGCATGAAAATCCGCATCAATTCCGCATCAAAAATGCATCAAATCCACGTGGATTTTTAACTGCGTTTTCTACCAAGAGAGGAAGAATCTGCCCAGAAAATTCCACAGGCAAATCCACAACGTGTGCACATACCCTGAAGAATGCCTTTTCCAGATGGAATGTTTCATCTCTTTCCAAAGATGCTCAATAGGATTTAGGTCAGGGCTCATAGAAGGCCACTTCAGAATAGTCCAATGTTTTCCTCTTAGCCATTCTTGAGTATTTTTAGCTGTATGTTTGGGTCATTATCTTGTTGCAAGACCCATGACCTGCAACTGAGACCAAACTTTCTGACACTTGGCAGCACTTTTCTCTCTAGAATGAATCCCTTGATAGTCTTGAGATTTCATTGTACCCTGCACAGATTCTAGACACCCTGTGCCAGATGCAGCAGCTTTGTGGCTTGTCAACATGTAGATTGGCAAATTCCAGTCTGGCTTTTTTATGATTTTTTTTTAACAATGGTGTCCTCCTTGGTCGTCTCCCATGAAGTCCACTTTGGCTCATACAACGACGGATGGTGCGATCTGACCCTGATGTTCCTTGAGCTTGAAGTTCACCTTTAATCTGTTTAGATTTTCTGGGCTCTTCTTTTACCATTCGTATGATCCATCTCTTTGATTTGTCATCAATTTTCCTCCTGCCGCCACATCCAGGGAGGTTGGCTACAGTCCCATGGAGCTTAAATTTTGGAACAATATGTGCAACTGTAGTCACAGGAACATCAAGCTGCTTGGAGATGGTGTTATAACTTTTACCTTTAACATGTTTGTCTATAATTTTCTTTCTAATCTCCAGAGACAACTATTTCCTTTGCTTCCTCTGGTCCATGTTGAGTGTGATACACACCATGTCACCAAACAGCACAGTGAGTATCTGTAGCCCTCTATACAGGCCCATTCACTGATTCCAAGATTGTAGACACCCATGATGCTAATTAGTGGACACACCTTTTTCTGTCATTAAACTAGGGGTACCAACAATTTTGACCACGTGTGTATATATATATATATATATTGTAAGCTTTTCAGGGGATATAGCTCTGAGATCGCCGTCCGGGTAGACGGAATGGCATAGAAACAGTTCATTCAGAGACAGCAGTTCTGGTAAAAACTGACCGCAACCAGTTTTATTAAAGTCCACAGCAAACAGATAAACAAACAAATCATAAACATAAGACCTGGGCTTGTCCAGCCACTTACTACACTTAGATAGATTTCCCTATCTATCCGGGTCCCGACTCTAACAGCCTGGGCCAAAACAACACATATGTTCAGCATTTACCAGCATGGAGTTTCACAGAGTCTCCTCCTTGTGTCTGAAGGTACCTTCAACGTCCAGACTTGAGAGAGCTCCCCTCCTATTCAGCAGCTATCCGCATGGATTCTCACAGAGACTACTCCTGTGTCCGGGGTACATCGAGCGCCCAGACTGAGACAGCTCATACTCCTGGAGACTCCTTCTTGTGCCTGGACTCCTTGTCCAGACTAAGCGAGCTCTCTGACTGTGTTCGCAGACACCTACTTCTGGTCTCCTAATTAACAGCTGAATGGTTTCAGGCCTGAGCTGCAAGTGTGTACTGAATGTAAGGTGTAGTGTAGTGACCTTTCTCTACCACTAGGTTTACAAAGCCACACATTTCCCTTATACCATACAGCACAGTACCTAGGTGAAATGTACACCCCTGTACCCTCCCAGGCCTATGCTCTCTGCGGGCCTTGGGTATCCTGCACGGTTTCATCTTGACCTTAGGGCCGGGCTCAGTTTCGATATAGTGCCTGGCCAGAGAAGTACGACCCGGCACATCAGAACACTTCTGCTGAATCTTCCTCAGAAACTCACGTACCTCCTGTCCTTGGTGCACTGACCATGTGTCACCAACTATCACAGGAGGTAAAGGGGGGTTTTTCACCTTTCTCTAATTCCCCCTGAACCTTCTTTAGCACATCTACTTTCTTAAATCTCAGTTGATTCATAAATTCTATTTCACAGAACTTAAGCTCCTCTGCCATGGTCTCTGACCATTTTAAGCTACACTATTCAAATGCTTGGCACTGTAGAAGGAGCTGATCGTTTTTCTTTGGCAGTACACATAATTCATCCTCTTCTTGTACTTCATTGACCTTCTCAAGAAGCGGCTCATGGCTTTCATCACGCACCTTCATCACAGTTTGGAGATTTTTCTGAGAAGTAATCAATTCATCTTGTACCTGTGCAACCACTTTTTCTTGATCTTTCAAGGTACCATATACACTTTCCCTTTCACCTCGTGCTCTCTGGAGCAACTGCTGGAACCGCTCACGTTCCTGGCGAAGAGATACCACATCCAGTTCACACTGCTGAAGCCGCTCGCGTAATGCAACATTATCAGTCTTTATTTCTTTGGTGGAGACCTCAGGGAGACGCATCTTCTCCTGTAGCTGTTGGACATCCTTTACGTCTTCGGCCCCTTCTTCAGGCTCTTCTGGTAGAATATGCTCAGAAGCCCTACCGTCAGTCTTACATTCTACCTCTTCAGGCACATTATTATGATATCCAATATCTCCATTTATTTCAACTTTCAAGTTCTCCTTGATAGCTGCATCTGTATACTCAGAACCCGCCTGGCTCTTCTCTTCCACCACGCTCTGCATCCCATCCGGGCTCCCGTGTATCTGCAGCGGCAACGGACCGACACATCGCTTCTCCCATTCGTTGGGATGTGGCTCAGATGCAGACTCCATGAAAGTGCACCTGAGCTCACCAATGCCAGCCCGAACTTTGCGAGTTGCCGCTACTGATCCGGACAGTACACCATCCACGCCACTGTCTCTGGCCGAGACAGATTCCTGGGCAGAGTCAGCCCCCACATCCTCAGTCTTGTTCCTCACAGCTGCACTTGAGACCTCAGCTTCTGATGAGGCATCTGGTTTGGTGTCTACCACTTCTATGGCTTTTTCCACCTCTGCAGCATTACCTTCAGAGTCCTTGGCATGATGCAGATCCACACCATACATTGATAACTTCTCATTTCCAACAGCATCCACTTAGAATCATAGAATGGTAGAGTTGGAAGGGACCTCCTGGGCCTTCTGGTCCAACCCCCTGCTCAAAGCAGGATTCTCTAAATCATCCCAGACAGATGTCTATCCAGCCTCTGTTTGAAGACTTCCATTGAAGGAGAACTCACCACCTCTTGTGGCAGCCTGTTCCACTCATTGATCACCCTAACTGTCAAAAAGTTTTTTCTAATATCTAATCTGTGTCTCCTCCCATTCAGTTTCATCCCATTGCTTCTAGTCTTTCCTTGTGCAAATGAGAATAAAGATGATCCTTCTACAATATGACAGCCCTTGAGATATTTGTAGACAGCTATTAAGTCTCCTCTCAGTCTTCTTTTTTGCAAGCTAAACATTCCCAAATCCTGCAACCGTTCCTCATAGGACATGGTTTGCAGACCGGTCACCATTCTGGTGGCTCTTCTCTGAACTTGCTCCAGTTTGTTGATGTCTTTTTTAAAATGTGGTGCCCAAAACTGGACACAGTATTCCAGATGAGGTCTGACCAAAGAGGAGTAGAGGGCAATAATGACCTCACGTGATCTACACTTGTGCTGTGTTCAGTTTCAGAGTCCTGCCTTTAAAGCTCAGCTCTCCTCCTTTCACCTTAGTCTTCGCCAGGGAATCGGCCAACTGTAAAATATCTTCAGATGCCATCTTCTGTCCGGCTGTAAGGTCAGCATCAGCTTTCTTCTCAGGACCCTCAACCTCCTCTGCTACCATGCCTTCCTCATTTGCACTGGTTGCTTGATCGTCATCAGATGATTCACTATCACTACCACTATCCCTGTCTGACCCCTTTTTCTCAGCCACATCCGGCTCACTTTCAGGGTTATACAATTCATTCTCATTCACATCTTGATCTGGAACCTTAGTTAACATGTCATCCACAACATTAACTTCACCATCTGGTCCCTCAAGTATGTGACTATGTGACAACCCCAGCACTAAACTTCTATATAGCTCAGGTACTAGGAGCTGGCTCACGACCTCTCCCTGGACTTCAGTGTCCCTATACAACAGGTGAGTGTTTATGGCAACATGAGGTAACCTCTCCTCAAAGCCAGGCTCTTGGGAAACCTCATTTAGAACATTTATATTTTCCTGGGCCGTTTTAAGAGAGGGGTCTCGCCACTGCTCACTCTCAAAATTGTCACAGGACACAGGTAAGTCAGGGACACTCGGTTCCCGAGAACCACCATCCTCGTCTCCCAACATCACCTGCAAAGGAATTTCATCACTATCACAGTCATCATTATTATCAATATCATTATCATGATTATGATCAGTATCATCATCACTATCATGATCATCATCATTATCATTATCAGCATCAGCATCATTATCATGGTCATCATCATTATCATCATCATCATCATCATTATCACATAAGTTTAACGGCCCACTAGCATTGTGTTCCGCCCCTCGGGACTGCGCACCCTCAATAGGAGCTTCATCACACTGTCCATCAGAAACATTTTTCCCCCAGAGATCCTTAGATCGGGGAAAGTCATTACCCAATATAACGGGTTACATCAGGTTCTTCACTACCCCCACTTCACATGAAACCTCCCCGCATTTGGGGATCAAGTCCACGACAGTCTCTGGGTAGACTTTGGTGTCTCCATGGACGCACACCACACTCAGGTGCTTATCAGGGAAGAAGTCCCTATCAATCAGGCTGTCACATACGGAAGTCACTGGACTCTCTGAGTCCAAGAGGGCCTGTGCTGGGCAGTCATTTACAACCACCGGGGACACCTGTGGTCCAGTCTCTTCGGCTGAGGTGGACACACACACAGGTTCTGCGCAGAGAGAGAGGGATCTGCCAACATCACAATACATAGGCTACCCCTCTATTGGACAGTTGGCTGCAATTTCACGACATCTCCAACACTGTCCATCACACTTTTCCACCCACATGAACCCTCGGGCCTGAACCCGCTTATCAGCATACCCCATGTCCCCAACAGCTGGAACGCTCTTACCGCGAGAGTTCAGCGTCCGGGAACTCTGAAGTGACGACCTCTCAGACGGCTGGTCACGGAGACAGTCTTTGCTGGCGAAGGCCTTCTCCATCAGGCTGACCAGACGATTGGCGTCCTGGTGGTCTCCTTGTCCGACCTCTGGCTGTACCTCAGGAGGACATGCTCGGGTGTAGCGGTTCACTATCACCTTTCCAACTCCATAATCAGGTTTGCTGACTGCAGACTCCCAACTGCATCTCCAGTCATGAACTCCCCTGGCACGGGCTGTCACCGTAACACCCAGCCGGGTAAGAATCTCCGCTTTCAGCTTGGCATAGTCTTGGCTGTCCTGCTCGCTCAGGTCAGCATAGGCCCTTTGGGGTTCTCCAATCAAATAGGGTGCGACCATCATGGCCCATTCAGATAGGGGCAGATTCTCCTTCTCTGCCAGTCCCTCAAACCTAGTGAGATATACCTCCACATCATCACGAGGTGTCATCTTTTTCAGGGACCGTCTTACCGCCTTCTTTACAGCGGACAATGCAGGTGACTTTGCAACATTACTTTGGGACGATGCGCTGCAAGTCTTTTGTAGTGCTGCAACCTGCTCAAAAAACAACCGGTTATTCTCCTGCTGTTGCTGCAGGAATTGCTGCTGGGCCTGCTGCATGCGCTGCTGGTGCTGCAGGCGCTGCTGCTCCATGCTCTGCTGCATGCTCCGCTGGGCCTGGACCAGGTACTCAACGAGCTCCTCCATACTGCCGGACTTATCTGTCTCAACCACGGCAGTCTTATGTTGCACATTAACTTGCGCCATTTGTTCAAACAGCGCCTCCATGCTGTCATCCATGCTGTCAGACTTCTCTGTCTCAACAACGGCAGTCTTCACTCAAGACATACACACTCCACAGTCTTTTCCACCGAAAATTCAGCTCTGCTGTGCAGACACTTTTTTTTTTTTCTGCAAACTCTATTAGGGCCACTGTCTCTTTAAGACTGCTCCAACAGACTTTTCCTTTGCTGCTGCACACTCCACAGTCTTTTCCACAACAAGTTCAGCTTTGCTGTGCAGACACACTTTTTTTTTTTTTTTTCTTTTGCAAACTCTATTAGGGCTACTGTCTCTTTAAGACTGCTCCAACAGACGTTTCTTTTGCTGACACACTTTTATTTCTCTGCTGCTGCTTCAACAGACTTCACCTTTTATTGCTGTCTCTCGCCACTGTGCTGCACGCACATTCTAGCACTAATTGTATCAGCCACTGTGCTGCCCCAGCATTCTCCGCCAATTGTAAGCTTTTCAGGGGATATAGCTCTGAGATCGCCGTCCGGGTAGACGGAATGGCATAGAAACAGTTCATTCAGAGACAGCAGTTCTGGTAAAAACTGACCGCAACCAGTTTTATTAAAGTCCACAGCAAACAGATAAACAAACAAATCATAAACATAAGACCTGGGCTTGTCCAGCCACTTACTACACTTAGATAGATTTCCCTATCTATCCGGGTCCCGACTCTAACAGCCTGGGCCAAAACAACACATATGTTCAGCATTTACCAGCATGGAGTTTCACAGAGTCTCCTCCTTGTGTCTGAAGGCACCTTCAACGTCCAGACTTGAGAGAGCTCCCCTCCTATTCAGCAGCTATCCGCATGGATTCTCACAGAGACTACTCCTGTGTCCGGGGTACATCGAGCGCCCAGACTGAGACAGCTCATACTCCTGGAGACTCCTTCTTGTGCCTGGACTCCTTGTCCAGACTAAGCGAGCTCTCTGACTGTGTTCGCAGACACCTACTTCTGGTCTCCTAATTAACAGCTGAATGGTTTCAGGCCTGAGCTGCAAGTGTGTACTGAATGTAAGGTGTAGTGACCTTTCTCTACCACTAGGTTTACAAAGCCACACATTTCCCTTATACCATACAGCACAGTACCTAGGTGAAATGTACACCCCATTCGACACATATTCCTTCACTGTCTCACAATATATATATATATATATACTGTATATTTATTTATTTATTTATATATATATATCTGCAAGCCCACAAATATGACCAGTTATTGTTCCCTAGACTTAACTTGCGTTAGTTATGCTGCATAATGTATTGCAGCTAGTTTACATTTCATGTATATACAGTATGTATAAATTGGTTCACTACCATATCCTCAAATTACAGTGAGCTGATGAAAATTGATATATTTTGCACAAATACAGATTTAATTGAACCACATATTTTCAGAACGCTCGCTAGGGCATTGACCTCTTCATAGACCCACCAATTAGTGGTGGTGCTGAAGGATAACAAAACAAGTCAATTCTTGTTTAAACTTTAAACCAGTTCATAAGAATGTAATGGGAAGAACTGGCTGTCATTCAAGCATATGGAGGCTATAATTGTCTGGCCAAAAAAAATTGTAATTAGTACCATCTTAACAAAACCATCAATGTCTGTTTCCTGTGTTCAGCAAAAAAGAGGCATAGGGCATTATCAGATGCTTAGACATTACCTTATAAATAATTTTGGGAATTTCATATCTCAGTGTGAGCAATCAATTTTTTTCTGGTGGTAACTTTTGTAAAAATCTTTAAAGAACTTTAAAGAACAACATTTTAAAAAATGTTTTGTAATTCTGTGAAATATTGATTGTTATTTCAATTTCCTTATCCTTAAACAAGTGATTTGACTACATAACTGTAAAAAATATATGTGGTCTCCAAACCACTGCTTACTTTTTACTCTACTGTTCTGGCTTTTCTGTATTTTGTTACTATGCACTGGGAGTACAAACTATATATTCAGTGCTGGAATCTTCCCCTCAATGTTGAAGAGGATCGTGCTGTGTGTACAGAATAAGCACTACTACATTATGTGTCTCCCACACTGTGCCATCAGCAGAAACTCCTCCAGCATGGTTGTCCCCAGCGATAATGAGATTAGGTAGTGCTGCCATGCCAGTTTTTGAAAATTTTGAAACCCATAGAGTTGGCTAGATCCCCCTACCCAATCTCACTATGACTGAGTACAACCATGCTGGAGGAGTTACTACTGACTGGAGCACCTTAGGCCCACCAGAGAAAATCATTCTTGGGGCCCACTGTGTAGCTACATAATAAATAAATACAAGGCCACCAACTGTGCGATATAACACGCTAATATCAGGGCATAACATAAGATAGCACACGTCTTATTGATATAGCAGGGGTTGACGTCCACATTTTGGTTTAAACTCAATGATAAATGTCCCCTGGTGTTTATTAACCACTAGGCCAATGTGTTATAGCACCAGTGTAGTGGAGGGGATTTTATGACATCTCATCTATACGCTGAGAAAATCCTTTGCGGGAATTGACCGATGCAGATTTAACATATTCACCACCGATTTCATCCTTTGCAATACAAAGAATCAGGTCAGTGGTAATGGTGCGACATTACATAGTAGTAAACCAAGCAATATCTGCACAATGTCCACGCCCCAACCACACCCATTTAGCACTGGTGATCACACTGACTGGTACTGAGGGCACAGTGACTGGTACTGTGGGCACACTGGTACTGAGTAAAATAAAGAAAGAACAGAGAGAGAAAAAAGAAAACAGAGAGAAAGAAAGGAGAGAGAGAAAGAAAGAGGGGAAAGCAAGAAAGAACAGAGAGAGAGTAGAGAGAAAGAAATAAACAAAGAAAGGGGAAAGAAAGAACAGACGGAGAAAGATAGAGGGGAAAGAAAGAACAGAGAGGGAGGGAGAAAGAAAGAGGGGAAAGAAAGAACAGAGAGAGAAAAAGAAAGACGGGAAAGAAAGAACAAAGAGAGAAAGAAAGACGGGAAAGAAAGAACAAAGAGAGAAAAAAGAAAGACAGGAAAGAAAGAAAGAACAGAGAGGGAGGGAGAAAGAAAGAGGGGAAAGAAAGAAGAGAGAGAAAGACGGGAAAGAACAGAGAGAGAAAGAAAGATGGGAAAGAAAGAAAGAACAGAGAGAAAGAAAGAGGGGACAGAAAAAAAGAACAGAGAGAGAAAAAAAGAAAGAGGGGAAAGAAAGAACAGACAGAGAAAGAAAGAGGGGAAAGAAAGAACAGAGAGAGAGAGGGAGGGAGAAAGAAAGAGGGGAAAGAAAGAACAGAGAGAGAAAGAAAGAAAGACGGGAAAGAAAGAACAAAGAGAGAAAGAAAGAAAGACGGGAAAGAAAGAACAAAGAGAAAAATAGAAAGACAGAAAAGAAAGAAAGAACAGAGAGAGAAAGAAAGATGGGAAAAAAAGAAAGAACAGAGAGGGGAGGGAGAAAGAAAGAGGGGAAACAAAGAAGAGAGAGAAAGAAAGATGGGAAAGAAAGAACAGAGAGAGAAAGAAAGATGGGAAAGAAAGAAAGAACAGAGAGAAAGAAAGAACAGAGAGAAAGAAAGAGGGGACAGAAAAAAAGAACAGAGAGAAAAAAAGAAAGAGGGGAAAGATAGAACAGGGAGAGAGAAAGAAAGAGGGGAAAGAAAGAACAGAGAGGGAGAGAGAAAGAAAGAGGGGAAAGAAAGAACAGAGAAAGAAAAACAGAGGGGGAAGAAAGAACAGAGAGAAAGAAAGAAAGCAAGAAATAAAGAGGGGAAAGAAAGAACAGAGAGAGAATGAAAGAACAGAGAGGGAGAAAGAAAGAGGGGAAAGAAAGAAGTGAGAAAGAAAGACAGAGGGGGAAAGAAAGAATAGAGAGAGAAAGAGGGGAAAGAAACAACAGAGAAAGAAAGAACAGAGAGAAAGAAAGAAAAAGAAGGAAAGAAAGAAAGTGGAAAGAAAGAAAGAACAGAGAGATAGAAAGAAAGAGGGGAAAGAAAGAAAAAGAACAGAGAAAGATGGGAAAGAAAGAACAGAGAGAGAAAGAAAGAGGAGAAAGAAAGATCAGAGAGAAAGAAAGAACAGAGAGAGAAAGAAAGGAAAGAACAGAAATAACAGAGAGAGAGAAAGAAAGATGGGAAAGAAAGAACAGAGAGAGAAATAAATAAAGATTCTATAAAGATACTATAGCAGCCCAGCTCCCATTGTAGTGCCCACATGAGCCTCCCGATGCAGGACATATCATGATATGCTCACATGGCCGACATCCCCGATTCCAAGGTGATCCCGCTGTCCGCGCTGTTGGAGGAGGACACAGTGATGGATCTGAAGTATTCCCTGAAGTGCTTCAAGGTTCCGTCACAATCTACTCCCAAAATGACCTAATTTCTGGTCATCTTCCAGCACGTCACTTCTGGTGGAACATCACGTGCGAGTTTTAAAGTGCTCCTCTGGGCTCCCGCATGTATTCCTGTGTCCACGGTCAAAATCGGGAGTGTCCCGCTGAATTCGGGACAGTTGGGAGGTTTGAATGTTCCCCACCATACACCTTGTACACGCACAGCTCCGCACACCTCATACACACACGGTTCCACTTTGTATGCCTCGTACACACACGGCTCCGCTCCGTCCACCTCGCACACACAAGGCTCCACTAAGTATACACATGGCTCCACTCCGTACACCTTGTACACACGCAGCCACGCTTTGTACACCTTGTACAAACACGACTTCACTCCGTAAACCTTGTACACATGCGGCTTTGCAGCATACACCTCGTACACACGCGGTTCTGCTCTGTACACCTCGTACATACGCGGCTCCACTACATACACACAAGGCTCCGCTCTGTACACACACGGCTCAAGCACGGAGCCCAGGCCACGGCTCAGCTCCGTACACTTCGTACACACAGGGCTCTGTTTCGTACACACACAGCACTGCTACATCCACCTCGTACACACGGCTCCGCTCCATAAACCTCGTACACGAGCGGCGCGGCTCTGTGCACCTCGTACACGCTCGGCTCCGTGCACCTTGTACACGTGCGGCTCGGCTCTGTGCACCTCGTACAGACACACGGCTCCGCTCCATCCAACTCGTACACACACGGCTCCGCTCCATCCAACTCGTACACACACGGCTCAGCTACATCCAAATCGTACACACACGGCTCCGCTCCGTACACCTCGTACACACACGGCTCCGCTCTGTACACCTCGTACACACACGGCTCTGCTACATCCACCTGTACACACAAGACTCGCTCTGTACACCTCGTACACACACGGCTCCGCTCCATAAACCTCGTACACACACGGCTCTGCTACATCCACCTCGTACACACGCGGCTCTGCTCCGTACACACTACAGCACTGCTACATCCACCTCGTACACACACGGCTCCGCTCCGTACACCTCGTACACACACGGCTCTGCTCCATACACCTCGTACACACACGGCTCTGCTACATCCACCTCGTACACACATGGCTCTGCTACATCCACCTCGTACACACGCGGCTCCACTCCGTACACACTACAGCACTGCTACATCCACCTCGTACACACATGGCTCCGCTCCGTACACCTCGTACACACACGGCTCTGCTCCGTACACCTCGTACACACACGGCTTTGCTACATCCACCTCGTACACACGCGGCTCCGCTCCATACACCTCGTACACACACGGCTTCGCTCCGTGCACCTCGTACACACACGGCTCTGTGACATCCACCTCGTACACACGCGGCTCCACTCCATACACTTTGTACACGCTCCGTACACCTCGTACAAACACGGCTCCGCTCCATACACCTCGTACACACACAGCTCCGCTCGTACACCTCGAACACACACGGTTCTGCTACATCCACCTCGTACACACAAGACTCTGCTCCGTACACACTACAGCACTGCTACATCCACCTCGTACACACACGGCTCCGTTCTGTACACCTCGTACACACACGGCTCCGCTCTGTACACCTCGTACACACAAGACTCCGCTCCGTACACCTCGTACATACACGGCTCTGCTACATCCACCTCGTACACACAAGACTCCGCTCCGTACACACTACAACACTGCTACATCCACCTCGTACACACACGGCTCCGCTCCGTACACCTCGTACACACACGGCTCTGCTACATCCACCTCGTACACACAAGACTCCGCTCCGTACACACTACAACACTGCTACATCCACCTCGTACACACACGGCTCTGCTCCGTACACCTCGTACACACACGGCTCTGCTACATCCACCTCGTACACACGCGGCTCCGCTCCATACACCTCGTACACACATGGCTTCGCTTCGTGCACCTCGTACACACACGGCTCTGTGACATCCACCTCGTACACACGCGGCTCCACTCCATACACTTTGTACACACACGGCTCCGCTCCGTACACCTCGTACAAACACGGCTCCGCTCCATACACCTCGTACACACACAGCTCCGCTCGTACACCTCGAACACACACGGCTCTGCTACATCCACCTCGTACACACAAGACTGCTCCGTACACACTACAGCACTGCTACATCCACCTCGTACACACACGGCTCCGCTCCGTACACCTCGTACACACACGGCTCCACTCTGTACACCTCGTACACACAAGACTCCGCTCCGTACACCTCGTACATACACGGCTCTGCTACATCCACCTCGTACACACAAGACTCCGCTCCGTACACACTACAACACTGCTACATCCACCTCGTACACACACGGCTCCGCTCCGTACACCTCGTACACACACGGCTCTGCTACATCCACCTCGTACACACAAGACTCCGCTCCGTACACCTCATACACACACGGCTCCGCTCGTACACCTCGTACACCTCGTACACACACAGCACTGCTACATCCACCCTGTAAACCCCTCCTGACCCCACACATAGTAAACTTCACCTCATCCAGCACCATGACAATCAGCACAAAGTCTGAGGATCCTGATCATGTGACCCCTGACTCCTCCCCTCCTGTGACCTCTTCACAGGTCCTGTGGGCACAAAAGAGTACAGCAAAGCAGCATCATTGCTCTGCTGTGAGAGGCTAAGGCACGGGTGGGGAACCTCAGGCTCCAGGGCCATTTACGGCCCTCGATGACCTTTTATCCGGCCCCGGGCAGATTCTCAGGGACTGCAGTGCTTTGGCAGGGAGCTATATTTTGATTGACACCAGCTCATTAATTTCTTCCTGCTCTTTGGGCACAACACGCAGTGTTCACTACTGAACACTGAAGGGCATGCAATGAAAGATTACGTCCTAACACCAGTGCCAGAGTCAGGATGTACTTTGTGGGCGGAGTTTGTACGGCCCCCGAAGGATGGTATAAATATCCAAATGGCCCTTGGCAGAAAAATAAATCCCCACCCCTGGGCTAAGGTGTAGAGACAGGGAGGGCAGGAAAGGGTGCAAGGGGGGTGTGGCAGCTTATCTCACTGTGGGACACATACCATCCCAGCCGGACAGCGGGTGGGAGGGTCTAAATTGGGACTGTCCCAATTTAATCCGGGACAGTTGGGAGGTATGTATCTGCACAATGTCTGCACAATATATGCACAATGTCTGTGTGGATAATTCTGCTATTAATTTGCTGTTTGATTTCTGCAGCAAATACATTATGTGAATGCCCCCTCTTCTAGTGGTGGGGGTCCTAGATCACTTATGTATGACATTGGAGTAATATTGAAAGAGTTTTCCCTCACATTCCCCATACACTTTTTACAGAAATCTCTCTGCCACCTATAAGGCCATAATGTTTTATAAAGGGCCTCATTTTGTTAGGGAAAGAAAAGTTTTAGTCAGGGGTGATAAAGGGGGAGAGGGGCTCAATCAGGGTGATACAGGGGGAGGTGGTGCAGTCAGGGGTGATACAGGGGAAGGGGGTTCAGTCAGTCAGGGGTGATACAGGGGAAGGGGGTTCAGTCAGTCAGGGGTGATACAGGGGAAAGGGGTTCAGTCAGTCAGGGCTAATACAGTGGGAGAGAGGCTCAGTCAGGGTGATACAGAGGGAGCTGGTGCAGTCAGGGTGATACAGTGGGAGGTGGCGCAGTCAGGAGTGATACAGGGAAAGGGGCCCAGTCAGTCAGGGGTAATACAGGGGGAGGGGGCTCAGTCAGTCAGGGTTAATACAATGGGAGAGGGGCTCATTCAGGGTGATACAGAGGGAGGTGGTGCAGTCAGGGTAATACATGGGGAGGTGGCGCAGTTAGGGGTGATAAATGGGGAAGTGGCACAGTCAGGGTGATACAGGGGGAGGTGGCACAGTCAGGGTGATACAAGGAGAGGTGGCGCAGCTAGGGGTGATACAGGGGGAGGTGGCACAGCCAGGGGTGATACAGGGAGAGGGGACATAGTCAGTCAGGGGTAATACAGGGGGAGGTGGTGCAGTCAGAGTTAATACAGGGGGAAAGAGGCTCAATCATGATGATACAGGGGGAGGTGGCACAGTCAGGGGTGATACAGGGGTAGGTGGTGCAGTCGGAGGTAATACAGGGGGAAAGAGACTCAATTAGGATGATACAGGGGGAGGTGGTGCAGTCAGGGGTGATACAGGGGGAGGTGGCGCAGTCAGGGGTGATTCAGGGGGAGGTGGTGCAGTCGTAAGTAATACAGGTGGAAAGAGGCTCAATCAGGATGATACAGGGGGAGGTGGCGCAGTCAGTGGTGATACAGGGGGAGTGTAAGGTTCTTTGTCTCTGTTGACATGTTCCTTGAAACTCAGTTTTCCGTCGGCCATTTTGCTTTCTGTCTTTCTGCAGCTCTTGCCCTCAGTTAATATGGAGTTTCCAGTTTTCATGTTCCCGCCCTGATTCTTCCCTCTTGCTTCTTAAGCAGCCTCAGCTGAACAATCAGTGCTCCTGAATCAAGCCTCAGTCAGTCTGTGACCTGACTTCTGGAAACCTTGGACTTGTACTCCAGCTATTCCCTACTGAGGAGCCTTGGAACACTTTTGGACTCTGGAAACCTGCTGTTTGGTGAATCCATGTTTGCAGAGGAATTACGGTACAGAGAAGAGATCCTGAACCTGCTTTGGAGATTTATTGTAGTGCTTGAAGTTACTCTGGCCTGCTGTGTCTCCTGTCGCTGTTCCTGCAAACTGTGTGAACTTTTCAGCATGCTTGTATGAAGTAATACAAGTCATTTCATATCAACCTGTGTCTCCTGTGTTTTCCTCGCACCCAAGCACAAGACGCTATAGGAACTGTACACTATACATGACAAGATTCAGGAGCCAATGTTTAGTGTCTGCTTGGTCTGGGAAAGCCGTGTCTGCTGTGACTGTGGATATCAGATGTCCGTTTAATACCTTATGTGATGACAGTGGTTGTGACTTCTCACAACCATTCCAGGTGAGCGCATTCCCTTAAAATTTTACTCTGGAGTGTTACCACAGGTAAACACTATTGTTTTTTTTTTTTTCCTTTCCTCTTCTCCTTCCAGCACCAGTCCAGTGCTTACTATAATCATGTTGCTTACCAATAAGGCTTTGATGTGGGCAAACCCTCTGATTGAGACTGAGGATGATTGTTTAAATCACCTTGATGCTTTTATTTCAGCCATGGGGCAGGTGTTTGATGACCCCAATCGAGGTGCAACAGCTGAAGCAGCCATGTTAACTTTGCGCCAAGGTAAGCGTTCAGTAGCCGAATATGCCCTGGATTTCAGGAGATGGGCTCTTGATACCACTTGGGACACTTCCGCTAAAAAATCTATTTTTCGGAAAGGGTTGTCTCCACTGATTAAGGATGAACTTGCTCGTGCCGACCCTCCCACTGCGTTAGGTGACTTTATTAACTATTGTATCCGTATTGATGCTCGTCTGACTGAACGCAGACAAGAGAGATGGTTCGAAAATAATCGCACTAACCTTTTACTACCTCCCTCCTCAGCTAAGGAACCTTTGAGTAGGATCACAAGGGAACCAGAACCTGAACCCATGCAGGTGGACTCTTTACAAAGACATGTTAGTGATGCACGCAAAGAACATCGTATAAAGGAAAATCTATGTTTCTACTGTGGTAAGTCAGGGCACTTCATTATAAACTGCCCCAGCCGTTCTCGTAAGACTACTGCAGCAGTCATTCACTGTGAGTGTTGCGAGAGGAGCTCTGTCATGTCCGAGCCTCAGGCTCCAGAGAGATCTGCTGCAAGAGATCTTGATTTCTCGGACTTAAACTCTGTTAGTTCTGGGGACGATGACGGTATAAACGCTGCAATTTTTCAAGTTTCCTCAGCGGTGTCCCAGCTGAGTTGTAAAAGAAACAATTCTCATTGCTTCCTTTCCATCAAACTCTGGGTTGACTCAGTCTGGGTGTCTAGCTCTGCTATGATCGACTCAGGAGCAAGTGGAAATTTTATGGATATCTCCTTTGCTCTGAAACAGGGGATACGTTCAGTGAAGAAGGCTACTCCAGTACAGATGGAGACTGTGGATGGCTCTCTACTGACTTCTGGACCAGTGGATCAAGAAACAGAGCCTTTGAGGGTCCTTATGGGTAAAGATCATCAGGAGAAAATGTCTTTTTTGCTTATCTCTTCTCCCCACTTTCCCATCATTCTAGGGCTACCATGGCTGCAGGCGCAGAATCCTACGATTAACTGGGAGACCAAGGAATTACACTTTCCGGAGAAACAGATGAGTCAAGGAGTTTCAGCTTGCTCTGTTCCTAAAGGAACCATGTCAGTCCCTGAACTACCAGCTGTATACCAGGACTATGTGGATTTATGTGACAAGAAGAACACTGATCAGCTTCCTCCTCACCATCCATATGATTGTCCAATTGAATTATTGCCCGGAGCCGAGATACCTTTTGGTAAGATCTACCCCCTAGCGGGGCCCAAGCTAAAAGCTTTGAAGGATTATATAGACGAAAATTTAGAAAGGGCTTCATACGCCCTCTTCATCTCCCGCAGGTGCACCCATCTTCTTTGTGAAGAAGAAAGATGGATCTCTGAGACCCTGCATAGACTATAGGGAACTCAATAAGGTTACTATTAGAAACCGTTATCCATTGCCTTTAATCCCTGAGTTGTTGGAGAGAGTGCGGCATGCCAAATTTTCTCTAAACTGGATCTCCGTGGGGCCTATAACTTGGTCCGTATTAGACTTGGGGATGAATGGAAGACTGCTTTCAGGTCACGCTATGGACACTTTGAATATCTAGTTATGCCTTTTGGTCTGAGTACCGCCCCAGCCACTTTCCAACACTTCGTGAATGATATCTTCAGGGATCTCCTAGATACATTTGTGGTGATTTATCTGGATGATATTCTAATTTTTTCTAACTCCACAGAGGAACATCATGGACATGTGAGAATGGTCTTAGAACGCCTAAGACAAAACCATCTCTACATCAAGCTTGAAAAATGTGAATTCCATAGGACCGAAATTCAATTTCTGGGGTATGTACTATCTACGCAAGGGATTAGTATGGATGGAAGCAAGACCCAAGCCATCAAGGATTGGCCAATTCCTAGAAATGTGAAGGAGGTGCAGCGTTTCATCGGGTTTGCCAACTTCTATAGACGTTTCATTAAGAATTTTTCTGAGGTAGTGTCACCTATCACCCAACTTACCCGGAAACAGTCTAGGTTCTCCTGGACCCCGCAAGCTCAGGAAGCATTTTCCTGTTTAAAGGATAAATTTACCACCGCACCTATCTTAGTACATCCCAACCCCGAGCTTGCCTTCATAATAGAGGTGGATGCTTCAGACTGTGCCGTTGGAGCTATACTCTCTCAGAGAACAGGTGAGAAGAATGTCTTGCATCCCTGTGCCTTCTTTTCCCAGCAGTTGTCTTCGGCTGAGAGGAACTACGATGTGGGCAATAGAGAATTGTTGGCCATTATTGCCGCCTTCAAGGAATGGAGACACCTTCTTCAGGGTGCTGCACAGCAAATAGTCGTCCTGACAGACCATCGTAACCTTGAATTTATCAGGTCGGCTAAGTGCCTGACTCCTCGCCAGGCTCGCTGGAATCTTTTCCTAAACCAATTTAATTTTGTCATTTCTTATAGACCAGGATCGCGCAATGGAAAGGCTGATGCACTCTCTAGGATTCATTCAGCAGAGACACGTCCACTTACTCCTCCTAAGACTATTCTTCCTGACTCTAGATTCCTGGGAGTGATTCATAATCAAGACCTACTTAAGGACATCAAGGAAGCATACCATGCGGATTCTTTGTTGGCTCAACCCCCAAGGGACGTAAGTCTTGTCTTTAAGAATGGTGTGTGGATTCAGGGACAACGTCTGTATATACCTGAAACAGTCAGATTGAGAGTATTGCAACTCATCCACGATTCCAAGATAGCCGGGCATAGGGGAATTCTAAAGACACAAGAATTTCTTTCTCGTTTCTTTTGGTGGCCCACTTACAGGAAAGATGTCTTAAACTATGTCACTTCATGTGAAGTCTGTGCAAGATGCAAAACACCAATCTCCTCACCAACTGGTCTGTTGCAACCTCTTCCCACCCCGTCCCGCCCGTGGGGATCCATTTCTATGGACTTCATTGTGGAGTTACCAACCTCTCAAGGGAAGAACACCATTCTAGTGGTGGTTGACCGTCTAACAAAGGCAGCTCATTTTATCCCTTGTGTCGGCTTACCCACTGCAAAACAGACATCAGACTTGATGATTAAGAATGTGTTTCGCTTACATGGAGTACCGGATGAGGTCATTTCGGATCGAGGGGTGCAATTCACTTCAAGGTTTTGGCAAAATTTCTGTGCAGCATTGGACATTAAAGTAAACCTTTCTTCTGCTTTTCATCCCCAGACTAATGGACAGACAGAACGAACCAATCAGACCCTGGAGCAGTATCTCCGCTGTTTTATCTGCCACATACAGGATGATTGGGTGGATCTACTTCCACTGGCTGAGTTCTCTTATAACAACTCTCAGAGCGCCTCCACTAAGCAGTCTCCTTTTTACTCCAATCTAGGTTATCATCCTAACATTCTTCCTCGATTTCCCATAGATACGCCCTTGCCGGCAGTGGCTGAAAGAATCACTTCTTTACAAAAGAATATGGATCTTCTAAAGGAAAATCTAGAATTGGCTCAGGAAAGGTACAAGAAAGCAGCAGATAAATTTCGTAAACCTGCACCAGCTTTCAAGGTAGGAGATTTGGTCTGGCTTCAACCAGAAATCTTAAATTAAAGATTCCATCGTCTAAATTGGGACATAAGTACATTGGACCTTATAAGATCAATAAGATTATAAGTGCTGTTGCTTGTCGTCTTCAACTGCCCAGAACTATGAGAATCCACCCTGTCTTTCATGTATCCCTACTAAAGGCTGCAACACCCAATACGTTTCCTGGACGTTCTTCTCCTTGCCCTGACCCAGTGCTGGTCGATGGTCAGGAAGAATTTATGGTGGAAAGGATTCTAGATTCCAGGTTGTACAGAAATCAGTTGCAATATTTGATTAAATGGCAGGGCTACCCAGTGGAGGACAACTCATGGGAACCAGTCAATAATGGAAATGCTCCTCGCCTGCTCCGCCAGTTTCATCAGAGGTACCCTGACAAGCCTGGTCTGAGGTCATCCGGAGGTTGTCCCTAAGGGGGGAGTAATGTAAGGTTCTTTGTCTCTGTTGACATGTTCCTTGAAACTCAGTTTTCCGTCGGCCATTTTGCTTTCTGTCTTTCTGCAGCTCTTGCCCTCAGTTAATATGGAGTTTCCAGTTTTCATGTTCCCGCCCTGATTCTTCCCTCTTGCTTCTTAAGCAGCCTCAGCTGAACAATCAGTGCTCCTGAATCAAGCCTCAGTCAGTCTGTGACCTGACTTCTGGAAACCTTGGACTTGTACTCCAGCTATTCCCTACTGAGGAGCCTTGGAACACTTTTGGACTCTGGAAACCTGCTGTTTGGTGAATCCATGTTTGCAGAGGAATTACGTACAGAGAAGAGATCCTGAACCTGCTTTGGAGATTTATTGTAGTGCTTGAAGTTACTCTGGCCTGCTGTGTCTCCTGTCGCTGTTCCTGCAAACTGTGTGAACTTTTCAGCATGCTTGTATGAAGTAATACAAGTCATTTCATATCAACCTGTGTCTCCTGTGTTTTCCTCGCACCCAAGCACAAGACGCTATAGGAACTGTACACTATACATGACAGGGAGGTGGTGCAGTCAGGGTGATACAGGGGGAGGTAGCGCAGCCAGGGGTGATACAGGGGGAGGGGACACAGTCAGTCAGGGGTGATACAGGAGGAGGTAGCTCAGTCAGAGGTAATACAGGGGGAAAGAGGCTCAATCAGGATGATACAGGGGGAGGTGGCGCTGTCAGGGATGATGCAGGGGTAGAGGGGCTCAGTCAGGGTGATTCCTGGGCAAGGGGGTTCAGCAGAGGGTATACGGGGGAGGGGTGCAGTCAGGGGTGATACAGGAGGAGGGAGTGCAGTCAGGGATAATACAGGGGTATGGGGCTCAGTCAGGGTGATTCCGGGGTGAGGTAATTCAGCAGGGGTGATACAATGGAGGGGGTGCAGTCAGGGGTGATACAAGGGAGGGGCTCATTCAGGGGTCATATTGAGGGAGGTGGCGCAGTCAGGGGTGATACAGAGGCTCAGTCAGGGTGATTCTAGGGCGAGGGGATTCAGCAGGGGTGATATGGGGAAGGGGTGCAGTGAGGGGTAATATAAGGGAGGGGGCTCATTTAGGGGTCATATAGTAAGAGAGGGCTCAGTCCAGGGGTGATACAGGGGAGGGGATGCAGTCAGGGTGATTCAGTGGCGAGGGGGTGCAGTCAGGGGTGATACGGGGGAGGGGACTCAGGGGTGATATAGAGGGAGGGGGTGCAGTCAGTCAGGAGTGAAAGGAGAGATGAGATAATGGGGTCCTCATTTATCCCTAAGTAACTTAGCCCCTCCCCATCTATCACCTCAGACTAAAGGCCCCCCATTTACACCTACTTTTAGGCTGCCAGGGGGTCCCTTGTTCAACCATTGCAGCTTTAGCAGGGAGTCATCTATCTCCCTCTGCTGCTTACACTGTGGGGGAGGGGAGCTTGTGTTATAGATGACAGCAGCTCATTTCCTGAGCGGTGCTGTACGGCCGGGGAGAAGAGGACACAAACAAAGCTAACACTGATTGGCTGCGCTGAGGCCAATCAGTGTTAGCCTTAGCAAGAGCTGCTCCACTCTCCGTGCTTGCTCATAGCAGGAAAGAGCAGTGACACAAAAAGTCATCAGGACACAAGAGCGCACTGTTACTTACAAATAGTGCTCAGCGGTTGTTAGAACCCTCTTGTTAGATTTTGTTTCAGTTTGCTGGTCACATGACCTTTTTTCCCTATTTAGTCTGGCTCCGCCCTTCTGGCTTTTCTGGACTTCATTGTATTATCTACTCTTAAGCTAGCCGGGTGCTTAGGTGCCTTAAGGGTATGCCACACTAAACAAGGTTGCTAACGAGATCGCTAAAAAACGTCACTATTTAGTGATCTCGTTAGTGACGCTATTGTGTGTGGCATGTAGCAACGACGTGGCCCCTGCTGTGATCTCGCTGATCGTTCACTAGAGTTCTGGACCGTATTTAGATCGTTTATCGCTGTGTCTGGCACCTTTTGTGAGCGATGTGCGCTGTTTTTTACATCTCAATGACCGGTAAAGTCGTTAATGAGATCGCTAACCGCTTATGAGTCGTTAACGAGATCGCTAAGTGTGGCAGCTACTAGTGACATTAAAACGATCACAAAAATGATCGTATTAGTATGCGTCGTTATTGTGATCGTTAGCGGGAGCGTTTAGTGTGGCAGTACCCTTACTCTGTCAGTTTTGCTTGATCTTAGGATCTCTTAGTATTTGTTTTCTGTTTTATATTCCCTGCTACACTTTCTGTTAGGAGGTGTTCACCTTTTCACCCAGTCCCTAGATCTTGTAGGGATTCTCTCCTCACAACTATAGGTCTTCGTTCAGACTAGCTGAGGACTTTAGCGGGTCTGGTCGCAGGATCAGGTTCCCCGTTACATCGTAGGGATCCAGCTCAGTCCTATTGTAGGGACAGAATTCCCACCTTTCCTTAGTGCTTGTAGCAGATCATAACAGTAAGTCCAGCCCAAAAAAAAAAAAAAATCTCTAAGGAAAGATTTTCAGTTTCTATTATGGTGTCGGTTCAGGATTTGGCTCAACGCCTGCAGCGACTCTCTCTGGAGGTGGCTGAGATCCAGCAACACGTGAGTAGTGGTTCTGGAGCATATTTCGTGGAGCCAAAGGTACGTTTGCCTGATTTATTTTTTGGTGAACAACAATATTTTTTTTCTTTTAAAAATGCTTGCTTGTTGTATTTCCGTTTGAGACCCAGATCCTCTGGTGATGAATCACAGCGCATAGGGTTCATAATGTCACTTTTGCGCAAAGAACCTCAGGACTGGGCCTTTTCTCTGCAGACTAGTGATCCATGCTTTAGATCAGTGGATAGTTTTTTTTCTGCTTTGGGGTTATTGTATGACGATCCGGATCGTGTTTCATCAGCTGAGACAGAATTGAGACGTTTGAGACAGGGATCAGGTAATGTGGAAAAATATTGTACTCACTTCCGAAGTTGGTCCACTCAGGTGGGTTGGAACGATTCAGCTTTGAAAAGTTTATTTCTTGCAGGGTTAAGTGAAAGGGTTAAAGATTTGCTGATTGCTTATCCCATACCTGGTAACTTGCAAGAGGCTATGCAATTAGCCATACGGGTGGATAGGAGACTGTGTGCAAGGGTTAATGAGAGTAAATCTGCCTTGTCAGCTCCAAGTTTGGAGAAGGAATGTACTGACATTGGAGAGCCGATGGAAATTGGAGCAATGACACCTCACTCTCGAGAAAAAGAATGCAGATTTGCTAAGGGCTTGTGTTTCTATTGTGGTAAATCTGAGCATTTTATTAAGAACTGTGCGCTTCGAATGAATAAAGAGAGAAAAAAAAATGTGGTCAGTTTTGCCTGCATAGCTTGTTTAAGCAATAAAGGTGTCTTTCTTTCTGCTACCACTGCTGTTGAGGAGGAATTAATGGAGTTTCGGGTATTTGTGGATTGTGGTTCAACTCTCAATGTGATTGATGGGAAATTTTTGGAAAAACTAAAATTAAAACCCAAACTTCTGTCTTCCCCTATTAATGTGGTGTCTGTGGATGGTTCTCACTTGAAAAATGTTACTCACCATATCTGTGAATTTCCTCTTACTATTAATGGTGTTCATCAAGAGAATTTGGATTTGGTAGTTTTGAATAATTTGCCCTCACCGGTGATTTTGGGGTTACCCTGGTTAAAATTGCACAATCCGGTACTGGATTGGTCTACCAATGAAATTAAGTCCTGGAGTCCCAATTGTTATGACAAGTGTTGTAACGGGCGTATTGCTGCTGTAGTTAAGGGGGAGTTACCTGTACCTATTCAGGATTTTTGGAAAGTTTTTTCTGATAAGGAATCGCAGGTATTGCCTCCTCATAGAGATTATGATTGTGCAATTGAATTTGTCCCTGGAGCGACTCTTCCTAAAAGTCGTCTATTTAATCTTACTATTCCTGAGAGAAAGGCTTTGGAGGAATACATACAGACAAGCTTGGCCGCCGGTCACATTAGGCCTTCCAAATCTCCTGTGGCGGTTGGATTTTTTTTTGTTAAAAAAAAGGACGGCGGTTTACGGCCTTGTCTAGACTTTCGTGAGATTAATAAGATTACTGTACGCAATCCTTACCCACTGCCATTGATTCCTGATTTGTTTAATCAGTTAGTGGGGGCCAAGTGGTTCTCGAAAATTGATCTTCGAGGGGCATACAATTTGTTGCGCATGAAGGAGGGGGATGAATGGAAGACTGCGTTTAACACTCCACTGGGTCATTTTGAGAATCTGGTTATGCCTTTTGGGCTTTCCAGTGCTCCGGCATTTTTTCAGAATCTTATTAATGACATCCTTAGACCTTTGATCGGCAGAAGTGTGGTTGTGTATTTGGATGACATTTTGATTTATTCACCGGATTTGGAGTCTCATTGGAGGAGTGTGCGTGAAGTATTACAGTTACTGAGTGATAATTCACTTTTTGCCAAACTAGAAAAATGTGAGTTCGCTGTACAGAGACTTAGTTTTTTGGGCTACATTGTCTCCAGTGAAGGTTTTGAGATGGACCCGGTGAAAGTGCAAGCTGTGCAGGATTGGCCTAGACCTATTGGTGTGAAATTAATACAGAGGTTTTTGGGGTTCGCCAATTATTATAGAAAATTCATAAAAAAATTTTCTGTGATTGCCAAACCTCTGACCGATCTCACCAGGAAAGGTGCAGATGCGGTTCAGTGGACTACTGAGGCCATTGAGGCTTTTCTGTTGCTAAAGGAGAGGTTCAGCTCTGCTCCCATCCTTACGCAGCCTGATGTGACTAAACCATTTTTGGTTGAGGTTGATGCTTCTTCTGTGGGGGTCGGCGCGGTGTTGTCTCAGGCAAAGACGGATGGAGTACATCCCTGTGCTTTTTTTTCAAAGAAATTTTCTGAGTCTGAACTAAATTATGATATCGGTAATCGGGAATTGTTGGCAATTAAACTCACATTTGAACACTGGCGTCATTTTTTGGAGGGAGCGGAATTTCCCGTTCAAGTCTTCACCGATCATAAAAATCTGATCTACCTTGATGCTGCCAAACGCTTGAATGCCCGTCAGGCTAGGTGGGCACTGTTTTTCTCACGGTTTAATTTTACCGTTACTTTCATCCCAGGTACTAAAAATGTTAAAGCTGATGCTTTGTCTCGCAGATTTTCTCCTATGGTGGGTACTGAGGAGGAGGAGGAAAACATCTTGCAAGAGGGGGTTGTTATTGCTGTTTTGGACTCCGTGTTGGAAGATGAGATTCTTAAAGCACAGGAGAATGCCCCATCTAACACGCCGCATGGGAGGTTGTTTGTGCCTGCTACCCTGAGGAGAGATTTGTTTGTTGAATGTCATGACTCTCGGTTGGCAGGTCATCCTGGAATCTCTGAGACCAAGAGACTTGTGGGTCGCAGTTTTTGGTGGCCAGGATGGCAGAAGGAAGTCATTAAGTGGGTGCGTCAATGCACTGTGTGTGCTAGATCTAAGTCTTCTCATACTCCTGCTGCGGGGTTGCTTTGCCCTCTGGAGGTTCCTAGTGCACTTTGGACACATTTGGCTATGGACTTTATTACTGACCTTCCCCCCTCTGAGGGTTTCACTGTCATCTGGGTGGTCGTGGACCGTTTTAGCAAGATGTGTCACTTGGTTCCTTTCATCAAACTGCCCTGCGCTAAGACTCTCGCTAAGACCTTTGTCAAGGAAATAGTCAGACTACATGGTGTTCCTACTGACATTGTTTCCGATAGGGGACCTCAGTTTGTGGCTCGTTTTTGGCGCACTTTTTGTGACAGGTTGGGAGTTCATTTGTCGTTTTCATCCGGATATCATCCTGAGTCTAATGGCCAGACAGAAAGGAAAAACCAGGATGTTGAACAGTTCTTGCGTTGTTTTGTGACTGATAATCAAGAGGGGTGGTCTGAGTTTCTGCCACTTGCTGAGTTTGCTCTTAACAATCATACATCCGCTTCTGCTGGTTGTTCGCCTTTTTTTTGTTGTACTGGGAGACATCCGTCTTTTGGGTCATTTTCCAAGTTGGGATCGGCTGTACCTGAAGAGGAGAATTTTTCTGGTGTTTTGGAGAGAGTTTGGACTGATGTGCGTGGTAATCTTCAGGAGGCTAACAAAAGATCCAAAGTGTATTTTGATAGAAAACAACAAGAGGTTTTGTTTGCTATTGGTGACATGGTTTGGTTGTCCTCTAAGAATCTGCGCTTGAGGATTCCGTCTAAGAAATTGGGTCCCAAGTTTGTAGGGCCCTTTAAGGTGCTTCAGGTTATTAACCAATCTGCTGTTAAGTTGGAGCTTCCTACCTCCTGGAAGATTAATCCGGTGTTTCATGTTTCTCTCTTGAAAAAAGCTGAGGTCTCAGATGGAGACGTCTCGGCCACTGTTCCCCTGGTGGTGGAGGACGGGCAATATGAGATTTCCCGCATCCTAAATTCTAGACGGTATAGAGGGAGTTTGCAGTACCTCGTCGCTTGGAAGGGTTATGGACCCGAGGATAACTCATGGGTGAGGGCGGATGATGTTTCTGCGTCTAGACTTGTTAGAGCGTTTCACAAGAGGTTTCCGGATAAGCCTAAGTTCTAGGGGATCCGGAGGATCCTCTTAGAAGGGAGGGTACTGTTAGAACCCTCTTGTTAGATTTTGTTTCAGTTTGCTGGTCACATGACCTTTTTACCCTATTTAGTCTGGCTCCGCCCTTCTGGCTTTGCTGGACTTCATTGTATTATCTACTCTTAAGCTAGCCGGGTGCTTAGGTGCCTTACTCTGTCAGTTTTGCTTGATCTTAGGATCTCTTAGTATTTGTTTTCTGTTTTATATTCCCTGCTACACTTTCTGTTAGGAGGTGTCCACCTTTTCACCCAGTCCCTAGATCTTGTAGGGATTCCTCCCTCGCAACTATAGGTCTTCGTTCAGACTAGCTGAGGACTTTAGCGGGTCTGTTCGCAGGATCAGGTTCCCCGTTACATCGTAGGGATCCAGCTCAGTCCTATTGTAGGGACAGAATTCCCACCTTTCCTTAGTGCTTGTAGCAGATCATAACAGCGGTCTGCAGCAGCCGAACATGTCAGCTGTTATCAGTGACGCCCACACTGCTCTGAGTAGCTCTGAGCACCGAAGCCGGGAGTATTGGTGACATCACGCTGGGAGGACATCCTGCTCTCGGCTCCTCCCACAGAGCAGTGAATATTAATTTTTCTTTAGCAGCGGGGACATGCTTTAGCCGCAGCAGCCGGCTTCTGCTTCCTGTCACCCACTGCTGCTCCACTGGCACCGGGGGCCCCCATAGCAGCTGCCCACTGGCTGGGGGCCCATGGAGCAGTGGGGGCCCTAGACAGCTGTTGGCCAGTATGCCAGCAGGTGTCAGTGCCTGGGCCCATCGGAGAATCCTCCGGTTCTCTGGTGGGCCAGTCCAACCCTGGATGGCACAATGCAGGAGATACCCTGCTGTTGTACTATGAAGCTCAGCCCATAGCTTAGCTTCGCAAGAAGACTAAGATGTTAGTTGCAAGGGTCTTCAGTAGGTCCCCTGCTGCCATTGTAACACATCGGCATATTTTTTTAGCAGAAACCGATTAATTCATTTCAATGTTGTTCGAACCTAAGCAATGTATTGATAAAAGGGAGAATTACAGCATCCATCAGGAATGTGGAAGGCTTAACACCTTGCTGCCCAACACCAACCCTTCAGCGGATCTGTATAGCAGCGCTGGTCACCCTGACCAGGTACCACAGGTGGCGTCACGAATTTCTACAAACCTTATAATCCCCTGTAAATATCCCCCTTTTCAGTGAGCGCCCAGGGCCACGGACCGAGCTGTGTCGCCGTGACATCCCCCATAGAAGTGAACGGGCTCGGTGCCGAGTACCCCACAGCCCTGGCGGGCGACTCATATATATGTTGTATATGCAGTGATCTGCCCTTGTAATGCGTTTTACATTGGAAACACCATATGACCGCTGTTTAATAGAGATGGTGCGAATTGATTTGCAAGAACCGGTCCACCGGCCTCATCAGTAATCTGTGGCCATCAGACAGGAGCCTTTCGAACCGCTTCCTACCTGTCAGCCTCCACTGCTCTTCTTTTGAATAGGTGGCCTGGTGCAGCGTCACATGTGCATCACGCCACAACGATCACAACTTGACAGGCAGGCTAATCAAAAGAGGAACCGGTAATGCAATCAGGTAAAGGGTATTTTGCCCGATGGCTACAGATTACTGACGTGGTCACTAGACTGGAGCCTGCAAATTGATTTGCACCATCTCTACAGTCATGGCCAAAAGTTTTGAGAATGACACAAATATTAATTTTTACAAAGTCTGCTGCTTCACTTTTTCTAATGGCAATTTGCATATACTCCAGAATGTTATAAAGAGTGATCAGCTTAACAGCAATTACTTGCAAAGTCAATATTTGACTAGAAAATGAACTTTATCCCCCAAAACACATTTCAACATCATTGCAGCCATGCCTTAAAAGGACCAGCTAACCTCTTTTCAGTGATTTCTCCATTAACACAGGTGTGGGTGTTGATGAGGACATGGCTGGAGTTCAGTCTGTCATGATTAAGTAAGAATGACACCACTGGACATTTTAAAAGGAGGCTGGTGCTTGGCATCATTGTTTCTCTTCTGTTAACCATGGTTATCTCTAAAGAAACACGTGAAGTCATCATTGCAATGCACAAAAATGGCCTAACAGGGAAGAGTATCGCAGCTAGAAAGATTTCACCTCAGTCAACAATCTATCGCATCATCAAGAACTTCAAGGAGAGAGGTTCCATTGTTGCCAAAAAGGCTTCAGGGCACCCAAGAAAGACCAGCAAGCGCCAGGACCGGCTCTTAAAAGTGTTTCAGCTGCGGGATCGGGCTACCAGCAGTGCAGAGCTTGCTCAGGAATGGCAGCAGGCAGGTGTGAGTGCATCTGCACGCACTGTGAGGCGGAGACTCTTGGAGCAAGGCCTGGTCTCAAGGAGGGCAGCAAAGAAGCCACTTCTCTCCAGAAAAAACATCATGGACAGACTGATATTCTGCAAAAGGTATAGGCAGTGGACTGCTGAGGACTGGGGTAAAGTTATTTTCTCTGATGAATCCCCTTTTCGATTGTTTGGGACATCAAGAAAACGCCTCATTCGGAGAAGACAAGGTGAGTGCTACCACCAGTCTTGTCTCATGCCAACTGTTAAGCATCCTGAAACCATTCATGTGTGGGGTTGCTTCTCAGCCAAGGGAATCGGCTCTCTCACAGTCTTGCCTAAAAACACAGCCATGAATAAAGAATGTACCAGAATGTCCTCCAAGAGCAACTTCTCCCAACCCTCCAAGAGCAGTTTGGCGATCAACAATGCCTTTTCCATCATGATGGAGCACCTTGCCATAAAGCAAAGGTGATAACTAAATGGCTCAGGGAACAAAACATAGAGATTTTGGGTCCATGGCCTGGAAACTCCCCAGATCTTAATCCCATTGAAAACTTGTGATCAATCATCAAGAGACGGGTGGACAAACAAAAACCTAAAAAATTCTGACAAAATGAAAGCATTGATTGTGCAAGAATGGACTGCTATCAGTCAGGATTTGGTCCAGAAATTGATTGAGAGCATGCCAGGGAGAATTGCAGAGGTCCTGAAGAAGAAGGGTCAACACTGCAAATATTGACTTGCTGCATTAACTCATTCTAACTGTCAATATAAGCTTTTGTTACTCATATGTTTGCAATTATTATATTTCTGTCTGTGATAAAAACATCTGTCAAACGCAGATCATGTGAAAATATAATATTTGTGTCATTCTCAAAACTTTTGGCCATGACTGTAATGTTTAAATGTTTTGAAGAACACATATATTTCTTGCGAACGGCACTGAACTTACTCCTTTTCTGATGTGAATATTTACCCAGCTGTTAAACTATATGATTTCGTATACAGATATCACATTACCAAGTGTTAACACAAATCTCTAATGAGCATACTTGTGGGAAGCACAGATGTTTTATTTGTCAATGTCTTACATTATGTAATTGTCCTAGCTACTAAAAATATGTGTATGTCAGTTAGGATGCAAGTTAGATATTGCTTCAGGACCAAAGTCTGTTCTAACGTTTCGTTGCCTCAACGCGCTATCTTGACAGTTACTAAATCCAAGAAGTCTACAGTTAGATTCAATCTTTAATTTTACATGCCTTCTAGCAACCTCTGTCTATGTACATAACATACTTTTTCCTGGTCGAAAAACTGTTGAATAAATCATAGTCTAACAACAGCGCTGTGAAAATAAAGGGCACATATATTAAACAGATTGTTGTAAGAGCCAAATCATTTCAAAGAACAAATTATGGCTCCGTACCAGCTACAAAATGGTTATTATTACATTAAATGCCCTCCTATTACTCTTTTTACCGCCATTGAACCACTTCCTAAGTAAATAACTATTACCTTTACTGTACAGTTACAAAACCTGGGGTCATCAGGTTCAGTCTATTCAATCCTTTTCTGTGTAAATGCAAAGAAAAAATAAAAAATTAATCTTAGGAATTACCGCTGTGATCTTGCATTGCTCAGCTTTGAGCCAAATTTATGTCTCTTCTGAGCTGTATATTGAAGTCTTTTTCCATGTATAGCACCTTAATTGCCTTTTAACTTTCTCTAAACCTATGGAGAATAGTTTTGTTTTTTTTAAATTACCCACGATTAATTTAGATATCGTAAGTGGCCATGCCTTTGTTCAATACTTTGATATCATTAAATCCATACCATGGCGATCTAAATGGGATTTACATGCACCACATGTTGTGCCTGTTCTAGTTTTTCACTATTGTCATTCAATTTGAGAGGAATACCATATCACAAGTGTCAAGTAGGAGAAGTAATTACCCTATGAGTTTATTAATTAATTATGTTATATCTAATCCTATAACAAGCCTTGCCTCAGTTTGGCTGGCTCAGTGAGATTCCCTTTCTGGCTTGACTGTTATCCATAGTCACGGCTCCAGGTTTTCGTGGGCCCAGGCAATAGAGTCTCAGTGGGCCCTTTACCACATACACAATTCATCATGCACATATACGGCAAAGAAATATATGTATAGTACAATTCAAAGATTTCACTTACTTCTTACATTTACGAGTGATATCTATTGTAAACCAAAAAAGCAAAGTTCCTCCATACAGTATTATGAGCACCACATAGCGCTCCATACAGAATAGTGAGCCCCATATTTGGTCGTACAGTATTATGGGCACCCCATAGTGCTCCATACAGAATAATAAGCCCCATATATTGCTTCATACAGTATTATGGGCACCACATAGTGCTTCTTACAGAATAATGTGCCCCATATATTGCTACATACAGTCTAATTGAGTCCCATATAATGGTCTATAGAGTATAGATGGGCCCATATATTGCTCCATACAGATTGGGCCCCATATAATGAGCTATACAGAATAGGACCCAATAATGCCCCATAGAGTATATGATGGGCCCCATATAAATGCTCCATATATGATAGGCCCCATATGTTGCCCCAACAGAATGGGCCCCAATAATACTTATGTTAATGGGCCCATATAATGCTCCATATATAATGGGCCCCATAAGATGCTTCATGTAAAATGGGCAACATATGATGCTCCATACAGAATAGGCCCCATATAATGCTCCATACAGTATATGATGGGCCCCATATATGATGCTCCAGTGTATGATGGGCCCCATAAATGTCTAGGTATGAAGGGCCCATATAATACTCCATATATAATTGGCCCCATATATGATGCTCCGGTGTATGATGGTCCCGCTATAATGCTCATATATAATGGGCACCACAAGATGGTCCCATATATTACTCCAAACATATAAAAAAAATGAAATGCTCACTCTCCTCGCTGACCGATGCTCTGCTCTGGACTCCTCACATCGGCGTCCTCCGGCTTCTGTACTGTGACTGTTCAGGCAAAGGCGCACACTAGTGACGTCATTGCGCCTTCTGATCTGAAATGTCACAGTCAGAAGATGAGGAACGGGGAGTGGTAAGTATTTGCAAGTACCAGGGCCAAGAGTAGCCGGGGCTACTCGTGGGCACTGGCACTGGCACCCGGCCCCCATAGCACCCACTGTCCCGTGGCGAGTGGGCCCCCCACCTGCTCAGGGCCCCAGCACTTGCCGGGGTGCTGATGCCGGCCCTGTCCATAGTCATGTTGCAGACTTATTAAAGAGTAGTTACCTCTGCTATGTGATTTTTTTTTGCTTGAGAAATATAATTTGCATAATTTTTTTATGAGCATTGACAATAGACCCATAAATAACTGGTTGCTTAGAGGGTTTTCAAGGATAAAAAAAAAAACGTATTTGTTTGGTTTATGCAGGATAATCACCATAAAATTGAAATGTCTGCCAGCTTTTTAAACTAACAAAAATTGTCCTAGAATGGTAGGACAGCTGCATATGAACATGTGCAGTAGGAAAGCTCCACTGCTGTGGCCTTGAGATGTCTTACCGTGATGGGAACCTTGGCAGGTTCCAGGAGGGCAGCAGAGCCCCTCAGCTGACCGCGGCCTTGCTATCCTGTTTTCCTGATGAGCTTCCTCTCACACATTGAGGGCGCGGGCCGAGGAGCTAAAGTGGTCTGCGGCCGGCAGCGCCACTATTGTGTGAGAGGAAGTGAAGGAAGGAAGCTGCCGGCATCGGAAGGTGAGTGTAGCCGTGTGCCATAACTGCTGTGGGTGTGTGTGTGTGCTGGGAGCGGTCGCTGTGGTTTGTGGGTTTTGCGATCGGTGCTGTGGGTATGTGTGCTGGTTGGGACACTATGGAGAATTATGGGGTGATGGGAAGGGTCATTGGTGGAGGGCCAATGAAGGGAGTGATGGTGAGAGGGCCAGTAATTTGGAAGGGCCATGAAGGGGGATGGGGAGGGGCCAATGATGGGGGTGATGGGGAAGGGCCAAGTGGGATGATGGGGAGGTGCAATGATGGGGGGGGGGGGAGAGGGCCAATGATGGGGTGATTGGGAGGAGGGGAAAGAGAGGTGGTGGAATTCTCATTTCTAATGAAGGGGATCAAAGGGGCTATTTATCATGAAGGGGGTCATGATGGGGCATTTTGCATGAAGGGGATCATGATAGGGATTTTACTGAAGGGGTAATTGATGGGGCTATTTTACATGAAGGGGATCTGTGGGGCATTTCTGCATGAAGGGGATCAAAATGGGGATATTTCTACTGAAGGGGGCATGATGGGGAATTTCTTGAAGGCGATCATTGGGGGCAATTTCGTTAAAGGGGTATGTGAGGTTATTTCTGCATGAGGGGGATCATGATGGGGCTATTTCTGCATGAAGGGGATCATGATGGGGCATTTTCGACAAGGGCATCATGAGGGGCATTTTCGACATAAGGGGTCATAGGGGCAATTTCTGTAAGAAGGGCTCATGATGGGGTTATTTTTACATGAAAAGGGGTCAGGGGGCAATTTTCTACATTAAGGGGATCTGGGGGCATTTTCTGCACAAAGGGCTAGATGGGGGCATTTCGACAAAAAAGGGGGGTCATGAGGGGATATTTCTTAAGAGGGCATCATGATGGGGTTATTTCTCATGAAGGGGATCAGATGGGGCATATTTTTGCACAAAGGGCTCTGATGGGGTTTTTACTTAAGGGGCCTGAGGGGGGCATATTTCTGTAAGAAAGGCTCAGAGGAGTTATTTTACATGGGGGTCTGATGGGGGCATTTGGCAGTCTTGGCCCTTCTCATAAATAATTGGGTTTTAGGTTGGTTTGGGCCTCTCTCAAAAGGTTTGCCTTCATGGTCTATCCATGTTTTGTCCCATTTGGAAATTCAGGGTGGCAGTGAGTACCTCTTCCTCAGCATCCTGGTATCCCACATTAAATTGAAAGATTGGTGGACGAGTGGGAAAGCCTCTTCTTACCTCAGACCTTGGTTTTAAAGTTTAGATTAAAGACAGGTGGACATCAATGTAAGGGGGCCTTTCGTGGTCAGTACCTTGGTGTCAATAATATGTGAGGCAAGAGGGGGTTTTAAGTTGAGGGTCATTAGGCCCTTGAGGAAGTGCATAAAAATATGAACCCGCTGGAGGGCATTGAATTAGAAACGCGCTGTGGTTGAATGCAAATAAAAGAGGGTGGATTGGTGAGCTATTGACTAAGTCAGATTTTAGGAAAACCTGACATGGGCTTTTAATTTTGGGGATCTTTAGGAAGGTAGGGGATGGATTATCCCTCCATCTGATCTTAAAGGGCCCATGTCCACGATTCCTCATTTTAGCTTTAGGTAAAGGGTTGGGTGTCTGTTGTGAATGTGTTAGAAATTAATTCGACAGAAGCTCCCTTGGTGGTTACAAACATCTGAACCATTTCAATGAGGTTGGCAATCGGATTCACAGACTGGCTGGATTAAGGGAGGTTCCCTCCCTCAGGTTGCCGGTGATCAATTTTTCTTGTCTCAAGTTGTTTCCGGTTCACTTGGAACTTGCTGGTCTTGCCTCTCTCCTGCTCCAGATAAGATTTTTTCTGTTTTTTGTTTTTGTCTTCCATTTGATATTTCTCTGCATTTCTGGAGGTTAGCCTGGTTTCCCCCCCCCCCCCGGGGGTTGGGCTTCCCTCAGTTCCTCGGAGCCATGTTATTTGTTTATTTCCCCTTCCCCCAGTTTTTTAGGGTGCGGCTTATTTTGTTACACCAAGAACAATTTTAGGTGGTAGGGGTCGGTGGATTCAGGGTTTTGCAATTAGCAGTTGGGATTTTTAGGGTTTTTTTGGATTGCAGTAAGTTACTTCCTATCCTTTTCTGTCTAAGCGATTGGGCCCCACGTTGCTATATATTTTTGTCGTGTTGTTTTCCCTTTTTCAACCGCCTTACATGTTTGGGGGTTCCTTTGTTCTTTGGGGATTGCTCCGGGGGCGAAGCTTTCCTCTTTTATCTTTGGTTAGTTAACCCTTTAGGCTGGAGGGCGTCTAGGGACCATGTAGGAACGCTCCACGGTGCCTTTAGTTGTGGTGGTTAGTAGGGTACTGCAATCCATAGATTCCAACCTCTCTGGTGTATTGCCGTTTTTGCCTGCTTCCTCCTACCAAATCTAACGTACACCGGCCAAACTGAAAATTATATGGTACCCAAGAAGGGAAAAAAAAAAGTAAAAAGGAAAAAAAAAAAGGGAAGTTGTCGAATTTTTTTTTTCTCTGTTTGTTTTCTTTTTTCCCTCTTTTTCTTGGGGGCTGAGGGGAATTTTTTTTTTTCAATGGAAATTTGCCAGTTGTCTGCCGTTGGTCGTTGCCAGAAGTTCAGAGTATTGCTACCTATCTTGCGGGTTTGCCGGTTGTGGAACCTAGGCCCCATGCCAGATTTATTTTTGGGGGCAAGCTAAATTTCTGAATTTCAAAAATAACGTAAGTTGTTTTTTTGCCTTAAAACCTAAGTCCTCAGGGAACGCACACAGCGGTTCAAATTTCATCTTCTCTGCCGGGCGATCCTCAGGATTGGGCTTTTTCCCTGACACCTGGGGGACCCTGTTTTGAGTAATGTTTGATGCATTTTTTCGGCTCTGGGGTTTATTGCATGAAACCTAATGCACTGATCAAGCTGAAAAAACCCTTGTTGGCATTAATCAGGGTTGGGACGCTGATTATATGTCAGAAATTCGAAAGGGGCGTCCTGACCAAAGGAAAGGTTGATGCTTTTGGGCGCCCTTTTTGGAAGAGTCGTCGAGAATGTAAAAGAGTTATGGTGGGTTTCCGTTCCCTTGGTTCAATGATTTATGTCATTGCGATTCAAATTGCAACGTTTTTCTGGCGTAGAGGTATGCGGGAATATGTTCCTTGTGAACCCCCGCTTCTGAACCCTGATTGTGATGAGTGGCTTCTGGGCACAGGTCAGAGTTTCGAAAACCAATGGGTTATGTTTCTACTGGGTGATGCCTTTGCTATTTTCATCTGCCCTAAGCGGGGAGCGTTTTGCACGCTCGTTGTCTTGGGTGTGTTTTAGACTAAATTTGTTGATGTTACCTGTTTGCTCCCTGTCCACTTTTCGCTACTTTTGTTATTGGACGCTATTAATGATGGTTTTGATTTTGCAAACATTGGGGGTTTCCCTTTCCCCCGGGAAGTCATTCCCTACCGGGGATTGTTTCCCCTTTTGGTGAGAATAAACCCCAGTTCTCTATCAGGTGATAAGAGGGTTAACCTGATCATCAGGAGGGTTGAAATTTTTGGTGCTGTAATCGCATGAATTTTTGTTTTTGGTTTCCCCTTGGTTACAGTCTCATTCCCTGTTTTGGATTGGAAATTGTGTCTGTAACCATTGGGGGGTGCCTTGTTAATGCCAAATCCTGTTTTTCCCTCCCCAGTCTCGGATGTTCCTGATTTTTGGCTGATTTTTAGGTGGGTTTTGCGAGGTTAAATCTGATCCTTCCCCCCCTAGGAGCTTGACTGCGCTATTGAATTAGTGCCTGGAGTAAATTCCCAAAGGTCGCCTTTTTAACTTTCTTCCTGAAAGCGCTATGCGGTCTTATACAAGGAGTCATTGGAGAAGGGATATCTGAGTTGGCGAAACTTTCGAAAAAAGTATCGG
>JARQOD010000001.1:307386914-307406914 GCA_033576555.1 Oophaga sylvatica | reverse complement strand
TTGGGCGCCGGCAGAGCTCGGAATGGGGAGCCATTGATTTTTCCAACCAAATTGGTGGAATTAGATTGTTTGGCTTGTTGCTTGGAGGCCCTGATGTGCCTAAACAGTGGAAACCCCCAAATGACCCCATTTTGGAAACTAGACCCCAGGAACTTTTCTAGATCTTTGGGGAGCAATTTGAACCCCCAAGGCTTCAACAAGTTTATAAGTAGGCGTAAATTTAAAAATTATTTTTTCCACAAAAAATGATTTTTACCCCAATTTTATTTTTCAAGGGTAAACAAAGACTCAAAAGTTATTGTGCAATTTGTCCTGAGTGCGCTGATACCCATATGTGGGGGTAACATGTTTGGGTGCATGGCAGAGTTTGGAAGGGAAGGAGGCCGTCTGACTTTTTCAACGCAGAATTGGCTGGACGCCATGTCGTGTTTGGAGAGCTCCTGATCTGCCTAAACAGTGGAAACCCCATAAATTACACCATTTTGGAAACTAGACCCCTCAAGGAATTTTATCTAGATTTTGTGGTGAGAACTTTTAACCCCAGGTGTTTCACTAAAGTTTATAACGTACAGCCGTTAAAATAAAAAATCTTTTTTTTTTTACAAAAATGATTTTTTCGCCCCAATATTTTTTTTACAAGGGTAACAGAAGAAATTGGAACCCAAAAGTTGTTGTCCAATTTGCCCGAGTACGCTGATAACCCAATATGTGGGAGAAAAACTACTGTATGGGCGCACGTCAGGGCTCGGAAGGGAAGTAGTGCCCGTTTGGATTGCAGACTTTGAGGGAATGGTCTGGGGGCGTATGTCACATTTGGAGAGCCCCTGATGCACCTATACAGTGGAAACCCCCACAAGTGACCCCATTTTGGCAAATAGACCCCACAGGAACTTATCTAGATGTGTGGTGAGCACTTTGAACCGAAGTGCTTCACGAAAGTTTATAACGTACAGCCGTAAAAATAAAAATCTTTTTTTTTACAAAAATGATTTTTTGCCCCCAATATTTTATTTTCACAAGGGTAACAGGAGAAATTGGACCCAAAAGTTGTTGTCCAATTTGTCCTGAGTACGCTGATACCAATATGTGGGGGGAAAACTCTGTATGGGCGCGTCAGGGCTCGGAAGGGAAGTAGTGACGTTTTGGATTGCAGACTTTGATGGAATGTTTGGGGGGTATGTGCATTTGGAGAGTCCTGATGCGCCTAAAACAGTGGAAACCCCACAAGTGACCCATTTTGGAAAATAGACCCACAAGGAACTTGTCTAATGTGTGGTGAGCACTTTGAACCCGAAGTGCTTCACAGAAGTTTATAATGCACAGCCGTAAAAATAAAAAAGCTTTTTTTTTTTTTTTGCAAAAATGATTTTTTGCCCAATATTTTATTTTTAAAGGGTAACAGGAGAATTGGACCCCAAAAGTTGATGTCCAATTTGTCTGAGTACGGTGATATCCAATATGTGGGAGAAAAATATGTATGGGTACCAGTTGGGGCTCGGAAGGGAAGTAGTGAGTTTTGGATTGCGCAACTTTGATGGAATGGTTGGGGGCGTCATGTCGCATTTGGAGGCCCTGATGGCCTAAACAGTGGGAAAAACCCCAAAAATGACCCTTTTGGAAAATAGACCCACAAGGAACTTATCTAGATGTGTGGTGAGCGCTTGAAGCCCAAGTGCTTCACAGAAGTTTATAATGTACAGCCTTAAAAACAAAAAAATAATTTTTTTTTGTACAAAAATGTATTTTCGCCCCCGTTTTTTATTTTCCCAAGGGTAACAGAAGAAATAGGACAAATTGCACAATAATCTTGGGGTCCAGAGTACGCTGATACCCCATATGTGGGGATAAACTATGTTTGGAGCATGGCAGAGCTGAGAAGTGAAGGAGCACGTTTGACTTTTTCAACGCAGAATTGGCTGGAATTGAGATAGACGCCATGTCACATTTGGAGAGCCCTGATGTGCCTAAACAGCGGAAACCCCCAATTCTAACTCCAACCCTAACCAACACACCCTAACCCTAGTCCCAACCCTAACCAAACCTAACCTTAACACACCCTAATCCCAACCCTAACCTAATCTAACTTTAGCGCCAACCCTAACCCTAACTTTAGCCGCAACCTAACCTAATGGGAAAATGGAAATAATACTTTTTTTTAATTGTATTATTTTTCCTTACTAAGGGGGTGATAAAGGGGGGTTTGATTTACTATTTATAGCAGGTTTTTAGATTGGCAGCTGTCACGCTAAAAGACGCTTTTTATTGCAAAAATAGTTTTTGCCTATCACATTTTGAGAGCTATAATTTTTGCATATTTTGGCCACAGAGTCATGTGAGGTCTTATTTTTTGCGGGACGAGTTGACGTTTTTATTGGTACCATTTTGAGCACGTGACATTTTTTGATCGCTTTTTATTTCGATTTTTGGGAGGTTAGAATGAACAAAAATCAGCAATTCATGAATTTCTTTTGGGGGAGGCGTTTATACCGTTCGCGTGTGGTAAAATTGATAAAGCAGTTTTATTTCTTCGGGTCGTACGATTATGGCGATACTCATTTATATCATTGTTTCATGTTTTGGCGCTTTTATAGAATAAAAACAATTTATATAAAAAATAATTATTTTTTGCATCGCTTTATTCTGCGAGCTATAACTTTTTTATTTTTTCGCTGATGATGCTGTATGACGGCTCGTTTTTTGCGGGACAAGATGACGTTTTCAGCAGTACATGTTTTTTATATCGGTCTTTTTGATCGCGTGTTATTCCACTTTTTGTTCGGCGGTATGATGATAAAGCATTGTATTTTTTGCTTTTTTTTTTTTTTTAAGGGGTTCACTAAAGGGGTTAACTAGTGGGACAATTTTATAGGGGGGGTCGTTACGGACGCGGCGATACCAAATATGTGTACTTTTATTGCTTTGTTTTTTTTATTTACAGGAAGAAGTGAATTTATTGGGGAATTATATATATTTTTTTTTATTTATTTTGGATTTTTTTTTAAAACATGTTTATTTTTATTTTTTTAACTTTTTTACTTTGTCCCAGGGTGGGACATCACTGTATTTTATCAGATCGTGGTGTGACAGTGTGCACAGCACTCTGTCACACCAGCGATCGCTCAGGCAGTGCAGCAGGCTTCTCAGTGCTGCTCTCGGCAGGCACTGAGGCAGCCGCCTCCCTCCAGGACCCGGCGCCATTTGGATTCGGGTCCTGGGAGGGAGGAAGCCCTCAGAACAGCGCGATCACATCACGCTGCTCTGAGGGTCTCAGGGGGCGCGCAGGGGCCCCCACCCGGTGATCCTCCCCTGTGCCCCAAGTACACCGCGATCATGTTTCATCGCGGTGTGCAACGGGTTTAATGTGCCGGGAGCGGTCCGTGACCGCTCCTGACACACAGTCATGGGTGTCAGCTGTGATAATCAGCTGACACCGGCCGCGATCGGCTGCGCTCCCCCAGGGAGCGCGTCCGATCGCACGAGACGTACTATCCGTCCATGGTCATACGGGCCCAGGTACCATGGACGGGATAGTAGTCGATGGCAGTAAGGGGTTTAAAAACAAAAATACACAGAATAATATTAATAACCATTCTAACTATAGAAGATGATATGAAGAAAAATAGAAATCAGGTAAAGAAGAGAAACCCCCCAAACAACCCACATAAAAGATACCAAACCTATAGAAGAAACTAAACCCAAAGTTTTCATTAAGGGCCTTAGGAGTTACTGTTTGTAGGCGGTAGATCCATCGACTTTCAATCTGTGCCAGTCTTTTAAAAAGGTCTCTCTCTCTGGCCATGGAGACTTGATCAATGGCTTTTAATTTCAAAAGACTTGAATCGGAATTATGAAATCCCTAAAATGTCTAGGGAGAGTTTTTAATGATTCCTCTGTTGTCAAATTTTTTGATTTGTCAATGTCCGTATGTGTTCCCTAACCTGATTTTGAATTCTCGGGTAGTCATACCACATAGATTTTCATGCAGGGACATTGAGCAATATTAAACAACTCCATAGAGGAACAGGTCAGTCTGTGCCATATTTTAAAGATGCGTGTGCATCTGAGTTTGGGAATTCTTACACTTGACCAGATTTTACAGGCTTTACAAAGTCACATGGGTAAAATCCTGTAGGGGAACAGAATCTTTCCCTATTTGCTGTTGTTCTGAATTATAGTGATATGGACTAAAAGGTTCTTTTAAATTCTTGGATCTTTTTGCTGTGACTTTTGGCACGGTGGGATCAGATTCCTCAAAATGGGATCAGTGTGTAGCACACTCAATGTGTACGGAGTATGCCAACCAAATGTCCCACTGCTTGTTGTATGACGTGATGATCTTAAATCTCCCACTTTTTTCTCATTGTGTGATGATGTTTGATAAAGTAGCCTGTCTCTAGAGACTCATTGGCTCTCTGATAGCCTTATGTATGATTCTATTGACTGTACCTCTCTCTCTGAATCTGCTGTATAGATCCCTGGATTGTCTCTGAAAGTTAAGGGTTATGCCCACTAAACAACATCGCTAACGGGATCGCTAAAAAACATCACTATTTAGCGATCCGTTAGCGATGTTATGGTGTGCGGCATCTACCAGCGACGTGGCCCTGCTGAGATCTGCTGTGATCTCGCTGTCGCTGACATCGTTCCGGACCCTATTTTATCGTCGGCGCCCCGCTGGTAAGTATATATCGCTGAGTGTGGCACCTTTTCGTAGCGATTTAGCGGTACTTATGTACCGCTAAAGTCGTTAAGGAGATCGCTAACCGCGATAGCGTCTTAACGACATCGCTAAGTTAAGCCGCTATCAGCGATATAGAAACAATCCGCTAGCGATCGCATTAGTATGCGTCGTATCGTTATCGCTAGCGGGATTGTTTAGTGTGGTAGTACCTTTAGCCTCTGTTGGAACAAATTCTTTTGATTCTCAGATGTTGGCTACAGGGATACCACAGATAGTACTGTGTGGATGAGATGACTGAGGTGTAAGATGGTATTAGTAGCGTAGGCTTTCTGTATACATCTGTAACAACATTCCTTGTTCATTGGCTAGAATGTCCAATCTAGGAATTGACTGACACCTGATGTTATGTCAACTTGATGTTTAATGTGTTCCTGTTAAGGCTGTCCATGAGGGAACCAATTCTTCTCTAGACCCTTCCACACAAACCAGACATCGTCATTTATATTCTATTGTCTAATCTTTCTGTGTGTTGCTGATTGTGCTGTACCATTGTCCCGTGGCCATCCCTCTTCCACGTTTCAATACCCGATAGTTGTTGCTTCTAGGGTTTATGGATGACTGGGATGACACTACTTATAATTTTTCCCTGACTTTATACTTTGTGCAAAGCCTTTATGAGTGGAGTACCACAACTACACTTTCCTCTGAGTCCAAAATTTTAGGCACTTCTTGCTTCCTACGTAAATTACGCTGAAATTTCCAATTTTTTAAATAGAAAATTCAATTTTGTTTACTTAAATTATATTTTTCCTCAAAACATAAGAATGTGCAAATTGAATTGTGAACTTAGGCCACAAGTATTATAACAATTGTTAAATATTGATTTTCCTGTCAAAATATTGGTGGCCTGCTCCTGCATTGATAAAAAATAGTCAGTATGAATTTCTTTGCACCAAAATCAATTTGCTCATCTCTAATAACTATCCCAAAAAATGAATTCACATACTGCTGTTTTAATGCATATTTAAAGGGTTTATAAAATGTTAGAATTCCAAAAATAAAAAAAAAATAAAAAATAATCACTCCTGGACTGGTGCCATTGCAATACATAGAGAAAACAACAGGGCTCACCACCTTCTTTGTATATCAGCTGGTTGTGGGATAGATAAATGAATGCGTGGGTACCAGCAGTAGTAGACAAAATTTGAGAAATTCGGCATGTCCAAAACGGAAGTAGATAAAAGTAAAAGTTCTTTATTGAAAATCCATAAAACATGAACTAGTTCAGGTGATACATTAAAATCTTTGACGTGTTTCTGGCAACCGTCCTTCATAGGCTAAGTTATTCCAATCTTGATAAGAAAAGAAAACAGATGGCAGCACCACTGATAACCAATTGCTTTATGTTCAGGCAGAGAAACAGTCTGTTGCAGGCTACACCTCAAGACTTGGGTGCTTATCCGTAAGTAAACAGTGTTACAAATATAGCTGATTAGAAGAAAGGAGGATCGCACTCACTGATCTTGCAGTTTCCAGACTTTATTCAACAAAATGACATGGCGGGAAGGTGAAACAGGGAGTGTGCAGTGGCAGACGACGGCCGTTTCGCGCCATGAGCGCTATATGCAATAGATAGCTAGATAGATATATTAGATATGCAATAGATAGATCAATTCATGAACCAAATTTAAGAATTATTAAAATTAGACAGAAATGACATTTTCCTGTAGCAAGAAACTTCAAAGCCTTTCATATTATTGTGGCCCATTGACTCCAGGAATTCTCTGTGCATTAAATTAAGTTAGTGCTGCTGTGATGAACTTATCTTGCAGAAACATATGTTTGGCTTTTTGTGGCTGTTTGAAGAATATAACATATACAAGGAAAGCAAGAAGCTGCACATCAAAACACAATAATTCCCAAGCTGCAGAAGAGGCATCATTATTTTTAGGACATGCAATGGCTTCTGGGTTTTCATTTTAAAAATAATTGCAAAGATTTGTGGATGGAGAGTTGAAAACACAGATGTTAGGTCTCAGATCATCATTTTGAATAATGATCTATTATTTTTTGATGGACCTATTTTGAGAATAGTTCCTGTATTTTTTATTTGATATTTACATAATTATTATCTAGAATTTCATTATTTTGTGTTCAAAATTATACATTTCTAATGTGACACAATAATGTTAGAGCTATTTGAAATTCAAAAAGTGTAGGTAAGCAGGCCCATTTGAGAGGAGTGTTATCCTTCTAACTGCACTTTCAAGAGTAGTCTCTGTGAGTTATACCTTTGCTACATTTATGTAACTATAATAGATATAAAAGTCATCTTTCCATCTGGGACATTTATGGCATATCAGGAGGACATGCTATAAATGTCAGATACACATGGGTCATGCCACTGTGATCCTCATTTTTCTCCATGATGAGCGGTGGGCTCTTCCTTAGAAAGGGACCTGCACCTATGTGTTTTTTATCATGATACCCACTGATATGTCATAAATGTCCAAAATGGGACAACCCATTTAATGGCCCGTGACCTCCCCAACAGGCAAAATGGACCTACTTCCACGTGATTGGACCTTAATGATCAGACATTAGTAACATATCAAATGGACATGTTATACATTTTTTTGCTGATGAGAGATCAACTAAAAGCAAATTGAATTTGCTTTGAATTTCATGAAAAATATGAATTCCTAGAATCTTAATTTTATGTGATTAGATTCCCTTAAAAATGGCTAAAATAGCAGCTGGCTGTTAGGGTTCAAGTTCCCAATGCTGCACAAGGGGAATCTTGAGCCATTCCGCTGTGGTCCCCCATCTGTTCCGGCCGCAGTGGAGCCTGCTCAGCAAAGATGTCGGTCCCAGCGCCTTGCCCGGTCTAATACTGTGCAAAGACTTGCTGCTGCCTTCCTGGATCTTTGGTTATAACCAGTGCTGGAGCAGGCAGATTTGGGACTAAGTCCTCTGTTTCTTCTTCTGAGCATGCCCAGGGCAAGATCTGCCATTGGAGATCAGGGGTCATGCTCAGATACAGCTACGACTCCTATTGGTCCTCCAGGAAGGTCATGTAGCTGTTTGTGATCTGAAGCAGCTTTCTATTGGTCCTTTCTCGAAAGTCTTCTACTCGTGGCTGCTATAAAAGGTTGTCCTGATCGAACATCCGTACGCTAGTATCAAACCTTTATGTGCTTTGCGCCAGTATGTGTGGTTAGGGCGGCTGAAATACGGCATTACAATACCGACCTAATCGGTGAGGAGCTTGGTATGCTAGCTGGTCAGGGTCGGTGTCTTAGATGCCTTTAGAATACCGGCATAACCGGTGAGAAGTTTGGTTGCCGTATTCAGGGCCTGGCGTACAGACGCCATAGATAGCGCAGGACCACTTCCTATGTTCGCTTAGCAGTCAACTGTGTACCTGGACACAGTAGGGTTTCTCAGCGGCTCTGTGACGCAACAGGGTTTGCTTTAAAACACTAGTCAGAGCCCTAGCGTTTTACTTTGCGGCTCACTGAAGCTAAGTGAGTTTGTACTTATCGCCATATAGCGCTGCGGCATTCTCGCTAGCGGTTCTGTGGATTAACAGAGTTCGCATTTACTGCCACTGTGCGCTACGGCGTTTATTTTAGCGATTCTGCGGGATAACAGAGTTCGCTACTTTCGCCATCTTACTAGCAGCAGGCTCTGCCTGCACAGTGGACCCGGGCTGCGAACGCACCTCTCTACATTATTTATTAGGTGCGTATCGCAGACCCTAACACTGGCCACCAGCCATTTTGCTGAATTCATTTTGTGGCCAGGTAGGTGTAAAAAAAAATATAATACTCTCCACCACCATTCCCTGCCCACTCGCACAGTTTTGGTCACTTTCAAGGCTCTTCGTTGCTGACTAGCCCTCATGAGATCATTGCAGTGTCTAGGCGTCAAATTACATAAAATCAAGATTATTGGACGCTCCTGAAAGTACGGTACCAAAGTAGGGCCTTACGCCATGAAACAATATGAAAAGAAGCTTGCCTCTGAAAATGTTGCTTATGTGATTTTTTTGATTTTCCACTGCAATCCACACAATTTGTTTCCTTAGATGCATCTGTGTTCTTGCTAGAGAGGGGGTTGCACTGACTTATATTTTTTTAATCTATGTTTGTTATGCTCTGGGGTCTGCAGAAACCTGAGAGCACACACAATGTTTTAAATGGCAAATTTGGTTTGCGTCAAAAAATTTTCAATGGAATTCAAATTTCTCATCTGCAGATTTGCTCATCTCCGCATACTAGCTAATAATCTTTGAAGATACTTGTATTCTTTTCAGTGGCATTTGTTTGGTTATGAGTATACTGGGCTTAACATAACTTCTGATAGATAGTGAAATAAAATATATATTTTAGTGTAAGAATACTGTACATTATAAATCATTTTCAAAAGTTTTAAATTGATTCCTATAGGGATTTAAATATGTGGTATAGTCATCCAAATAGTAGGCTTCCTTGCATTGTAAAGTACAGAGTACAGATACCCCATTACTCCATGCATCATAATAATAGCATGCATCTTCAAAAAGAGAATTAACAGTATGAGAAACTACTTGATTGTTTAGCCAAAGGCCATGTTTATTAAGACTGTAATGTTACTTTCCAGTCTTAACAAAAGGAGCGCCAAGTAAGATGCACTGAATTCATTGAGGCTTGTGCCTATTTATTGACTTTGGCATATCTTTCAAATGACGTGTGCCACTACCAGCAATGTACACTAGTCAGTCATTTTGTGGCATAAAAAAATGATGAATGATGATGATGGTGTGCTTAACCATGTCCTGTCCTGCCCGATCTCCATCCACTTTTCTAAAAGTGGGACGTACTCTCCAGAACTAGTATAAAAATGACAAAAGTCACATTTTTTTTGCCTAACTTGAGTATAAATACAGTGTGAATTCATAAGGATGGTGTAACATGATAACTTCGGTATTCATAACTGAAAGATCAGTGGGATGGGGAGTAGAGCAGAGTGAACCTTTCAAGGTTCAGTTCAATTCACCAAATGTTTAGACGTTCGCCAAACATGTACGCTGAACATGTTCACCGAACGGTTCGATGAACGTACCCAAACCCCATTAGATTCAATGGGAGGCCAAACCAAACATATACACACCTTAAGGGGTGACAAAAAGCTTCCCAAACAGCTAAAGTAGGGGTATATCCAATGAAAAGTGACATCCATTGACCCACAGTAGAAATTTGTAAATGGCACAGCAGCAGTCAACCATGGGTCATGCTTGAGGTATCAGGGTCTGGCCCAGCATTTACAACTTGGAATTGAAGTTTCAATGAGGACCTGGTGATTAAGGGTGTGGTGTAAGCCTTCTTAGCTGGGAGCCATGATAACTCATGCAACACCTCCAATTTTTTTTTTTATTCCAGCCACACTCAGATTGCACAAACATCAGTTTCATACAGTAATATTGGTAGAAAAAGTAAAGAAAGTAACACAGGTTGTTGACTGAAAGTAAGTGCAGGTCTGCCTGTCTGGGAGCACTACTTAAACACAGGCAACCCACCAGATGGAGACCCAAATTGGAGTCTCCACATTTCAAAAATAATTGTCACACACGACTTAAGTGGCATCAATTTCCACAGAGCAAAAACGTATAATAGGCCTCTAACCAACCTTCTACTACAGGCAGCCCGCCAGATCGAGAACCAACTTGGAGTCTTCACATTTCAAAAATAATTGTCACACACCACCAAAGTGGCATCAATTTCCACAGAGTCAAAGAAGTCCAAGTCCATGGTGTGTTCGTGGTAGGGTAAAATTCAAGGTTGCTTCCTCTGTCTCTCCCACCAACCATGGACAACAGAGAGGGGATCATTATCCTTTTCATCTCTGACTGTTTTGCAGGATAGTGGCAGAGAAATTGCTGTACCACCAGGTTGAGGATGTGAGCCATGCAAAGCACGTGTGTGAGATTGCCCGGCATAGAGCTGCCACCAGGTTTTCACGATAATTGCGTGAGGGGAGCCAGGACCGCAGACTGCTCAATCACACCTGGTCTCCCAACACATTCACATAATGTCTCTTTATCAGTGTACTTGCCTCTCCATGCTCTGCACCCTTAGGGTCTCCTCTGAACTGCTGCAGACCCCCTTTTCCCCTCAATTGCGTGCAAATAGAGACACAGTCCATTTGCAACTTGAGAAGAACTTTACTTTTTCCTTGTAGCAGCACATCCTTGTCAGATACAACATCAGCATAAGGTTCCATACAGTCCTCATTCTTCACTTTCCCTGAACTTCCTCCTATGGCCTCCAGTATGTTCCCAGGTCATACTGCCTCATGCGGTAATGCAGCGTCCTCCCTGTTCCGACTCACTACGGCTGGGGGTTCCCTCGTCCGTTTTGCCCTGGATCTGAGGGCATGAGGCCATGCAATGATCTGCCACATGATGAACGACCTGCGTCCCTGTACTGTTCCTGGCCTTCACTTATCTTCTCCAGCGCTGATGTCACACTGCTGCCTCATACATATCTCTGACCCATCGGGCCCTGGATGGCTGGGTGCCTTACTTAAATGTTGCGGAGCTGTCCACCCTACACGGACACCTGGGCCCCTACTGATTACTAACAGGAAGACAGATTCCTCTTAACATGGCTAGCTCCTCCTAAAGAACTATGTACACTAATGTGACCCATCTAGTGTCCGATTCAGGGTACTACGCTTTCCTATCTTACATACATCAAATGACACAATATATACATGTAGCATTGAAAGTCAACAATATACATACAGACAAGAGTATATACAAATACAGGACACATAAATACACACCATAATATGCACAAGACTGATACTTTAACCGGACGTGTTTGGGGAACACAACAGTCCTTCTTACCCCCTTACATTCCCCCTCCTTTAACAATGGTCATCCCTGACCATTTCCACGTATAAATTTTTTATTTACATTATATACTCCACACAGGGAGGCAAATGAGGTAGAAAGCTGACATAAGTGCCTGGCTCACAGTCCTCTAGGTGAAGTCCACTTTTTAACAAACTACGGTCCAGTATACAGGACCTAAATATACAAGGTGACCTGTTATGATTTGGTAACTGAGGATGACAGGAGCAAAACAGCAAGGGAGCTGAACACCTGAGAGGTTGGAAACTAATGGGTTGCAGATCCCAAAACTAACCGCACAACTAGAAGCAGCCATGGAGCTTACCTACGGTGGTCCTAGATGCCTCCGCACAGTCGGAGAACTAGCTACACCTAAAGATAGAAACAGGAAAGCTAACTGCCCCGGAGTAGAGCCCCAAAGGAATAGGCAGCCCCCAAACATATAATGGCGGTTAGACAAGACGAAACACAAACGCAGGCAGAAAATAGAGTGAGCAAACGCTGGGGCCAAACACTGCCTAAATAGGACAGGACAGAATACTATCTGCAACCCAGCAAAACCCTAGCAAAACTTCCAACACTTCTGATTTAAAAAATGCTGAGATCACACGATCTCGCCACCACTAAATTAGATCTCAGTGTGAACAAGGCTAACCCGCAGCCACTCAAAAAGCAGGGAAAGAGCAATTGAACAAATAATAGTGGCTACTGAAAAATAGAGAGTAGCACAGGCCCAGGAGGGGACCCGGCTAACCTCCACAAAGGTGCAGACAAATGGAAATAGCAAAGACAATAGAAACAAGCAGAAAATATCTTATCTGAAGGTAGCAGACGAAGGCAAGACAGCAGCAGACTTCCAAATGAACCAGGAAACAACAATTGATAACCGGCAAGGATCATGGGAAGGCAGCTCTCTTAAATCAGCCCAGTCAGTGACTCCTGATTGCCAGTCATCGCTGGAAGGTGAGGAGGACCTGTCATTAGATACAGCTTCAGTACCGTCAGCAACCACCAGAGGGAGCCTCAGCTCAGAAATTGTCTCCAATATGTTCACAACAGTGACCCATCTATGGGTTCTACAGTTCTTAAGGGAAGACGTCCCCCTCCCTTTGAGCACGGCACAGTCCCGTACGCCAAGTGCATGCTGCCTCGTCCTAGAATACAGTCTGTTGCTGCAGTTGCACTCGGTCTGTTAGTTCCAGGGCCCCGTCACTCCACAAGGGCAAGGCTCTGCTATCCAGCAGAATAAGCGCAGTGGGCTCAACAAACCTAATGTACAAAGAAAATGTTCTCTTCTGGCCATACCGGCCACATTACCTCGACTCTGGGGGTGCTACAGGGCTCCTTTTCCACAGAGACGCTGAACATTCCCATATATTCATCTCTACATGGTGCAACAAGTACAACATTTCCTTTTTTCAAGGCTCTGCTATACAGCAGAATAAGCGCAATGGGTGCAACAAAACTAATGTTCAATGAAAATGTTCTCTTCTGGCAGTACTGGCCACATTATCCCCGACTCTGGGGACGCTACAGGGCTCCTTTGCCTGCAGGAATGCTGGACAGTCCCATATATTCATCTCTACATGGTGCAAAAAGCACAACTTTTCCTTTTTTCAATCAGTCAGTTCTTTATGAATCAACAGCACGCTTCCCGTGCCCATATGTCCTCTTCTGGACTCCTTGCCCGGGTTCGGGCTAGTGATGATCCTGCAGCCGCAGGCGTCGAGGTCTGCCAAGACATGTCAGGGGCAGGGTTTAACTGGGCAGTGGCTGGGGAATACAGGACCGACTGTACCCGTTATGGGCCCGCGTACAGTTCTGGGATGTCATCCTCCGTACACAATGTTACTGCCACCGCGAAATAGCTCCTTGGACAGTCCTCTTTAAAGAAGGAGACCCAGTCCCCTTCTGCTAGGGGTCTACCAAACTTCACAGAGGCGGCATTCATGTATACTTTATCATTCGTGCCCGCCTCCCACATGAAGCCTTACCCCTGATCTACTTTGGTGTGGACCAACTGTCTGCGAGTGCGGCGCCCAGCCATAGCGACTTCACTGTGTCGGGGCAGTTCTGCCCAGATTTCCTTTGCCCGCTGTTTCTTTCTCTCCATCATGCCAGCAATCCAGGCGGACTGCCCGGTGGATGGAAAGGGGCCCTCCTCCAGCTGATGAAAATGTGAAGCGCCTAGCGATGTTATGGCACCGTGGATCTGACCTCCTGGGTGCGGTGGCCATACAACAAGTTGAGGGGCCCCAGGTCACCATGCTGTGGTCCGCTCCCTGGATTATGAGACTGGGGACAGACCGACCTTCCGTGGTGAGAGGCCGTGGTGTACTCACCACCTCCAGTCTCAGCAGCCTGTGCGCACCCATACCGCGCCCGTTGGATTCCTCCATGGTTGCAGCTGCGCACTTCGTTTCCCGAGGCTGAAGTCCTGGCCCAGCCTTTACTTCCGGTGTTGGTTCCTCAGGGCGGTTACTGTTTCCGGTCCGCTAGCCTCAGCTCCCGATGCATCGGCTCTGGTCCCTCGCGAGGAGGTTCCTGCTCCGGAAGATGTCGAAGCTCCTGGCGATGATGTTCTGGCTCTCGACAACGTTGGAGCTCTGGCTCTGCGCAACATGGCTCTGGCTCCCGATGGCAGTGTTCTGGTTCCGGCAGCCGCCTGCAACTCTCAGGTAACGGGGCCGTTCCAACAGCATCTCCCTTTGTTGTTCAGGTCATGTCTTCTCCTCCTGCCGCCACCTCCACACCACGTGGCCTATGTCCATGCAGTGACAGGTACAGTAGTGGTGCATCGCTGCCATCGCCGTATCTTGTAATGGTCCATGCAGCTGCACAGTGAGTTTTCTTCTGGGCCCCACCTGTTCCAGGGTGGGTCTCATCCGAGTGCTCCACCTATTTCTTGGCAATCTGATGTCGGGGGCGAGACCTCCTTCGTCTTCGGCGCACCCACCAGGGGCGGACACCATGATGAGGCCACCGGCTCTGCTAGACAGCTTCTCAAGCCATTTCCCAGTCAGGACGCCCATGAAGGGTGGGATCAAAGATGTCATCCTCCATTTGCATGCCATCTTCAGCCATCTTTAGATTAACGTTTTAAATAAGAATAAACAGCCGCACTCAATGAGTATATTTATCAATGCATAACATGGAAATTTTTATTAGGGTCACCACAGCAATAGTACAAGTGTCAAAATAACGTTTCGACCAAAAAAGGTCTTTATCAAACGACACTGCAAAACATAAATATATACAGAGTTAGAAGTCAAAACATTCAACAAGTTTTACAAATAGAATAATAAATATACAAAATGTATATACACATATTTACATTAAAGGAGAAAATAAAATGAAATGAAAAAAAGGTGAAAGAAAGAAATGTGAAAAAAAATTACTGAAAAAAGAAAAAGAAAAAAAAGGAAAAACAAGAAGAAAATCAAGAAAAAAATCAAGAAAAAAATGAAAAAAATGAGATGAGAATTGAAAATAAAAATGATATATACGAGAAATATTATATATACGAGAAAATAATTATGAAAAATTGAAAAAATATTAAATTGAGAAAAATATGCAACAAGGAACTAAAATGAAACTGAGAAAATAGAGTAAATTGTATGTATAAATGGAACAGTATACACGAAATTGCAAAATTGCTTGGAATCCCTCAAAGCAATACTGTGAATTTATATTCAATTAATATTACAAGGATGCCTGAAAACTTTTTTGAAAAAAGGAATATACTGCGTTCAGGGCTGCAGACAAGGTCTAAGAGAAAGGCGACAAGCAAAACAATAAGGGCAACAGAGGACATGACAAATTATATCAAATGATAGCAACAATAACTTAGTGAGTATAGGCAAAAAATTATATAGCAATAGGCTGTCAGACAGCTTTGGTATTCATGATAGCATATGGGATTTTATTTTAACCCCTTTCCTACCATTGGTGTGTTAACCCCTTATCCTCTCTTTTTTGTATAGTTTAATATTGTTCATCTCCCTCTTTTTTCACTACTTCTACTAAGGTCAGTTTTATGTTATACAGTGCCTATTGCTATATAATTTTTGTCTATACTCGCTTTATACATATAATTTACTCTATTTTCTCCTTACTTTGACACTTGTACTGTTGCTGTGGTGACCCTAATAAAAATTCCCATGTTATGCATTGATAAATATACTCATTGAGTGCGGCTGTTTATTCTTATTTATATTTTACTGGATCAATTCCAGGTTCAGCCAGCACCTACTCTCTCCCCTACAGTGTGCACGCCTTTATTATTATTCTATATTAACGGTTTTAGTCATGTCCAGTACATCAGTCACATCCAGTATTCAGTTACATCCATAGTATCTTCATTCTTTCTTGTAGCATCAACAACATCTTCCGGCGTAGATATTATAGTGGAATGAGAAATATGTGTTGGGCTAGGTGACACAAAAACAGCAGTCATGTCCACTTCCATAACAGCGGATAGGTTCTCACTCACCCCGATAGTAGGGGGTAAACAAGTGGAGTTTCTGCTTCCGGAGACCTGTGTGAGAAGACTTGTCATGGTGTTGGAGGAGGAAGAAGCAGCAGATGAGTTTGTTGGGATGGCCGGTGATAGGCAAGGCCCTCTATTTGGCATTTTAGTGCCGTGAGATACCAGACTAATTTATGTTGATCATGTATGTTCTTGTATATAGTTGTCAAATTATTTAAATTTTAACCTCTACTGACTTGTTTTGGCAAATTTCCCAGATATTCAGAGTTGGTTCATCATTTCAGTTCTCAAAAAGGGCCCAAGCTAGGCAACCCTTGCCGCCCCTGCGAACTGCACACTGGCAACCAGAGCTGACCACAGCCAGAGTTGTGGCTGAGGATGCAGTGCTTGTCATGTTTGCATTACTTCATGTCTGTGCGGGAAGCTGCAACGTAACCTCCTAGTCTTCCTCCTCCACCTTCTCTGCTGAGTTACTCATCTGCATACCTCTAGGTTAACACCAAGTGGGATCTACAACCTCATCATCATTCTCTCTGTTCTCACCCTCCTCACGCTGAGAGTCACCCTCCTCCTCTTCCTGCCCTGATGTCACAGTACAGTCCGCATGCACCTCTGGCATCTGAGTCTCATAAGGATCAAATTCAGCCCCGGTAGTTAACATCTGGTGACAGGGTCTGGATTCTGCTCGAACCCTACTTCGTCCAGCCCCAGATCCAACATGAAAATAATTTTAGGCATTGTTGCAGATGCTTTCCCCCTCTGGACTCTGTGAATCTTTGGAGCAGACATCTGATGCCCATGGAATAGAATGTATGAACAGCTCTGCAGAATGGCACATCTGTGCATCTGTGGTTTCCCATAATCAGTTGGGTGTTTAGACATTTGTGACACAGGGGGGAACAAGGGTGATTGGGGTGCCACCTCTGAGTATTATACTGTGTGTGATGTTAAGGTGGAGGAAGAGGAAAAGAGGCCACTTGATGTAGGGCTTTCCAACCACAGAACACGTGCTATTTCTGAGCCTCATGTACAAGGCGGACCATTGTGGGACTGCCAAAGAAAGGAAGCTGAGTAACCCATCCAGTAATAGATGTTGTCAGTGGTCTTTGGATAGGACGAGATGGGGTTTGTTCACTTGATCTTTCATTAACATTACCATCTAACCCCGTAGACGTTGAATACCAAGCCTATTACCCTTCCACCATGACCTTGCTTTTTCCCACTCATGTTGAATGTACCCTTTCCCTCTTTTAACCAGCTGTGTCACAACCCTAGGCCCAGACCAATCAATCACCTGTGTCTAAATTATTAATCAGTGTTTATTGGCTTATATAGTGTGGCTAGACCACAGAATTAGCACAAAAGAGTTTGATTATGAAATGAGGTCTGGTGCCTGCACCAGACTATTATCCCAAACGATGTGGATTGTGAAATGGTTCAGGTGCCTGCACCAGACTATTATTCATAATGATTTGGATTATGAAATGAGGCCTGGTGCCTGCACCAGACAATTATTCCAAACTATTTGGATTATGAAATGAAGTCTGATGCCTGCAACAGTATATTATCCCAAATGATTTTGATTATGAAATGAGGTCTATTGTCTGCACTAGACTATTATCCCAAACAATTTGGATTATGAAATGAGGCATGGTGCCTGCACTAGACTATTATCCCAAACAATTTGGATTATGAAATGAGGTCTGGTGCCTGCACTACACTGTTATCTTAAACGATTTGCATTATGAATTGAGGTCTGGTACCTGCACTAGACTATTATCTCAAACAATTTGTATTATGAAATGGTGGCTTATTATTTGCGGGACAAGATGATATTTTCAGCTATAGCATTTTAATTTACTTTAGTCTTTTTCCCACATTTATTCCACTTTGTGTTCAGCTTTATGATGAAAACGCATAGTTTTTGCCACGCTTTATTGCACTTTATTTTATTTTACGGTTTTCACTGAAGTAGTTAACTAGTGTTGCAGTTTTATAGATAGGGTTGTTCCAGACATGACGATACCATATATGTGTACTTTTTTTGGTTTATTTTTGGTTTTACATAGATATATGTATTTATTGGTTTAATACTTTTACTTTTTTTATTTTGTGAAGCTTTTTAATAGTTTTAAAAAAATCTACTTTTTTATTTAATCCTGCATGGGACCTTAACTTTTATTTCTCTGATTGCTGTTATCATGCATTGCAATACCTATGTATTGCAATGCATGAGACCTGTCAATTTTTCACCGTCAGAACACCTGTTAGACCCTGGTGCTGGCTAACTATAACTGGCCACTATAGCTGGCAGATCGGGGCAGGGCCGGCGTCAGCACCCGGCATACCCAGGAAAGTGCCGAGGCCCTGAGCAGGTGGGGGGGCCCCACTCACCGTCGGGCACACCGGCGCCCGTTAGCGGATGAGAGCGGTGCCAGCGCTGCCACTGTTCCCCCCCGCTTGCTCAGGGCCCCGGCAGCAGCCGTCGCAATACTTACCTCTCCTCGTGCCTCCGCTGCCGCATCTCTGGGCTCCAGGGGGCGCCTGCGCTTCTTCTCACAGCAGCGCCGCTGAATGACGTCATCATTCAGTGGCCGCTGTGGCAGAGAGAGCGCGGACGCTGGACAGGTGAGATGTGAGGTGTGTGTGTGTGTATATCAGTGTGTGTGTGTATCAGTGTGTGTGTATTTAGTGCGGCACTTTGTGTGTGTATGTGAGAGAGTGCTGTATGTGTGATGGTGGTGGGGGAGGCAGTGATGATGATGATGGGGAGGCGATGATGATGGGGAGGCGATGATGATGGGGAGGCAATGATGATGATGATGGGGAGGCAATGATGATGGGGAGGCGATGATGATGGGGAGGCGATGATGATGAGGAGGCGATGATGATGGGGAGGCGATGATGATGGGGAGGCAATGATGATGGGGAGGCAATGATGATGGGGAGGCGATGACGATGGGGAGGCAATGATGATGATGATGGGGAGGCAATGATGATGATAATGGGGAAGCAATGATGATGGGGAGTCTTTCCACAGAGCCTTTCCTGGCCGTAACAGCGCAGAACGCAGCACAGTGCAGAGGAGCGCTCCATATTTTGTATGGAGCATTTATATGGGGACCAGTATCCTGTATGGTGCGTTATTTGGGGTCCAATATTCTTTATGGACACAAGAAGAAAAGGTAGCACACTGTAGCGCTACAGCTTGCAAACACGAAATATGAAAAATATGAAAAATGAATTACATCATTACCTTAGAAATATGAAAAATTGAGAAGTCTTGCGCATAAGATGGCCAAATTATGTGAGCCTGATAGCCACGTCAAGGCTCTTCTCGTATATCAGGTCCCTAACTAATGCTATTCCTCGCTTTAGAAAAGTCTGTCTGCATGGGAACCTATGAATCCTCTTTTCAGACTAAAATCTACATCTCTGTGGAGGGGTGATGAACCTGCTGTAATTAAAAGGCCTGTGACCACCAGGTGGGAGTGCTCAGGCAGAAGGTAAATGAATAATATCAAAAAACTGACCGGCACATCCAAACTTAGATTCAGTGTGAACAGGTGCTAAACCTAGAGTCACCAACTCATATTACATACAAGAAGAAAAGGTAGCACACTGTAGCGCTACAGCTTGCAACACGAAATATGAAAAATATGAAAAATGAATTACATCATTACCTTAGAAATATGAAAAATTGAGAAGTCTTAGCGCATAAGATGGCCAAAATTATGTGAGCCTGATAGCCACGTCAAGGCTCTTCTCGTATATCAGGTCCTAACTAATGCCTAATCCTCGCTTTAGAAAGTCTGTCTGATGGGAACTATTGAATCCTCTTTTCAGACTAAAATCTACATCTCTGTGGAGGGGTGATGAACTGCTGTAAATTAAAAGGCCTGTGACCACCAGGTGGAGTGCTCAGGCAGAAG
>JARQOD010000001.1:307354809-307386814 GCA_033576555.1 Oophaga sylvatica | reverse complement strand
CGCCCGGAATGGGCAGGTGATTTCCAATGTCGTTTTACTCCCGGGGCCCCCACTCAGGCCTGAATGTCTCTGGGAAGTGCCGACCAAAATACTCTTCAAACATCGGGGTCACTTGAGACCCGGTATCCACCAGGCAATGGACGGCCTGGCCATCGAACTTAGCCAGACCAGCGGGCATGGGGAAACACCAGATTCGGGGGACTTTCACTACTCCTTCCTTTCCATTCTGGCTCCGGGCAACATACCCCAGGCTCAGAGCCCTCAGTTTAATGGGCGGCGTGGCCGGGGGCCCATTGCGGACATCCCCTAGCCATATGTCCGATCTCTCCACAGTTGTAACAAGTGAAAGACCTCGGTTTACCGATCCTTCGGGCCTCGTTACGGACATTTTCTTCGCCTTGGCTTCAGAGGGTGCACGGGCCCGGCCTCAACTTTCTTTTTTCATCTGAGCCAGTTCCCCTTGAATATTCAACAATTCTTTCTCATCTCTACAACCCATTGGGGTTCAGCTCCCGACTGTACTGCTGCTTCACCACTCTTGACCTTCCCTCCCGGGACTGTAACCCCATACTCCTGTTCACGTGAGCGGGCCTCTCTCCCAATGTCAGCAAAAGTGATTTGAGGGTTACCCACCCCGCTCTCTCAGGGTCTGCTTGGTCAGTGTGTCCTGCAGGCAAGTCACTAACAAGTCACGGCAGCACGACATCGTCGGCCCTACCCCCATCCCATTTTTTTCTGACATTGACGGTGTGTAATTGTTGTAGGGCATTCATTATTGCGAAACCCGTCTCCCCCTCTCTTTGCATATGGCAAAAACAGGTGATTTCCTAAGTTCTCTACGTCAGTGGGTCGCCTCCAGGATTTGGAGCACTTTAGCAAACGTATCATGGTCGCGAGGGGTACACAGCATCACGGAGTCTCGAGCCTCCACATCCAAAGCCTATTGGCCATCTCGGCCTCGAGTGCGGGGTTGTAGGGTGCATCCTGATCATACCCCCCATGCGTTCCGTCCAACTCCACAAAATATAATTAGACCCAGTCAATTTTGGCAAGTTACTCAGCATGGCCCCCAGGGAGATACGGGGTTTTGGGCCCACTGCCTGTTCACAGTCTCCCTGCTATTAGACTGCTTCTTGCCGACTATGCCAAATATATTCGAGAGAGGTTCGTTGGATGCAGTGAAGACCCGGAGGCAGGAAGGAGATAACAGGTTTTTACTGAACAGGCAATTAACAAGTAATACCCCCACACGGGAGGCAAGGTTTGTATGGCAGCGGCGGGAATTGACACAAACACCAATGTCTCAAGAATAAGATATACAAAAAGAAGGTAACTTATTGCTTGCAGCTCTTGCAGGGGAAAGGCTGGAAAGTCTCCCGATGGTGTCGCAAATCGTGGACAAAGTCTCTGGCTTTGTTACGGAGGAACGAGAAGCACTGTCTCCCAACGGTGCTGATGGATCCGGTCCTGCTTGGCTTGAGTGCGCTGGAACATGGAAACAGTCCTTTATGTGGATTCCTCAGAAATGGTGCCGAATACGAGCCGTGGACACGCTCACAGACCACGGCAGAACTCAGTCCTTTGGCCTTTGGGGTAGTCTCTAGGCAGCATATCTGTTACCACAGACAGGACAGGGCTGTCCAAAAGAACAGGGTCAGACGATAACTTAATAGCGTCAAAGTCAATCTTTAAGTCAGCACGCTGAGGGATGAGTGGCGTGGAGTTGTCAGCCGGAGCAGCAGAGAGGGAGTCAACCTTCTCCTGTCGCTTTCCCACCAAGTCTGACCCGTTCCCGCGCTCAGACCTCCTTATATTCCCCACGCCCCCTGCTGTCCAGCGGGAAGTTCCTTCCCTCCCAGAAGAAGCCTCCCCTGGCAAAAGTGGTGACAGTCCCAATAGTTCCGGTCTTAAAGGGCACCGGAAACCTCTGACTCTGTCTCAGCTCATCTTCTTACAATAGCTCTCTGGAATACCACTTAATAGAAGTACAGCAACATGAAAATCTTTAATGTCTTCTCCAATACCTCTGAGATGCTCCACAATCTCTAGGGTGTTTCTTATATAGTCCTGCATATTCTGTCCATCACTTAGCTTAGACTGATACAACTTTCTCATGAGATAAAGCTTATTGCTGAGATTTGATCTTTTATTCAATTTATCTAACTCATCCCACATCTCCTTTGCAGTTGCACACTTGCATATATGCACAATCTGATTATCATCTACACTGAGGGAGTTCGTGCTTTGTGCTTTCTGATCCTTCTCTATCCAATCATCTGATAATGGATGAGGCACTTGTTCCTGAGTATATTTCCACGTACCTTTTCTTATGAGCAGCATCTTCACCTTGAATATTCAGGCCAGGTAGTTCTGTTTAGTGAGGCTTGGCACTGAGAACTTGACAGGATTGCTGCTAGTGGACATCTTCTCTGTTGCTCTGTGCTGCTTTTGCTTTGGGCTTCTATTGCTGTGTTACTTTGGGGTTCTGTGTAAGTCTGGGCCCATAACCTGTTGGCAGCTGATTATTCAGGATGCTCTCCAAGCGTGTGACAACTATAACAATATATGATAAGCTTAATAGATCAGGAATAAATAATTTCTGTGTCTCTATCTGTGCAGCATCTACAGCAGACTGCTTCTCCCATACACAGACACAGGAAAAACAGGAATTACAGTCATATGCTGTTAGCATCTGTTTCCTGCATGTGTGTGGTTAGCACAGTGGAGTTACAGAGCAAGTCCAACCCTCAGGCTAGATCTCTCAGTGGAAGAGACAGGGTCGTGCACCTAGCGTCCCGTGTGTCCTCTTCCTTGACTCAGCTTCTGTGTTATCCCCGTGTGCGGTTAGCCCAATCTCCTTGCAGAGCGAGCTCTACTCTACTCACGTGCTAGTTCCCTGTGAAGTTAAACAGGGTTAGTACTCAGCTTATTTTTCGCTGTACCACTCTGTGCAGTAACAGAGCTGGATACGCTGTGTTCTGTTCATACTGTGTGTCGTTAAAACACTGTATGTTTAAGTTGTTTTCTTGCTGCCTGATTTCACTATTGCTCACTAGCAGCAGTTATACATCTGGATCGCCCGCCAGGGCAGTGGAATACTCGATACCGGACTGGTGTCTTAAAGGGATGTGTCACGGCAGCAGTGACCCGGTCGATGGCCTTGGGCATCCAATAAAAGGGGAATATTTACAGGGGATGATAGAGTTTGTATTGGAGTGTTTGTGACGCCACCTGTGGTTTCTGGTCAGAGGTGACCAGTGCTGCGGTGCAGATCCTCTGAGACTGGTGGTGATGCAGCAGAGTTGGAATAGCTTCCCACAGGTGAAGCTTGTCTCAGGGCATAGAGATGTTGTTGAGAGTAATGGTGTTGGGAGATGTAGCAGAGTGGAGTGTGTGTTGCAGGAAGAACTGGAGAGGACACAGTTAGATGCAGTTTCCAAAGCTTTACTCACAGTACTGGTGTGCACAGATGCCCGCTTGGTACAGTGTCCTCCAGGCGAGGGGCTCAGCAAACTCCCAGGTAGATTGGGATGCACCTTTCCAGGACTCCTTTCAATATGTTCCTTTCTCTGTCGTCTCACTGTGTTGTCTTACTCGCCTCTCCTTCCTAACAACACCTCGCAACCAGTGTCCCAATCCAGTAACCGCGGACCCTTTCGGATAACGTCTTCTCTGCGTTTCCTTGCTCCTATATGGCTACCTTTTCGGCAAAGATAATTGCGGTTCAGTAGCTGTGACACCTAGAGATGCCACTGCCTCCGGCTTGCTAGCTGAGTCTTAAAGTTCTCCACTAGGCTAAGGGGCCGGTGTCCCTTCTGTGACCTGGTCCCTCCACAACTGGTTTGGGCCCCACGGATGGATCACTCACTATCCGTGCCCCTAGGTCCCCTTCTTTCCTTCCAGAAGCTTCCCTCTGTGCTTCTCTCTCACGATCTCTGTCTGGGGCCATGCTGCTTCTAGCTCCAGGTTCCCTCCCAGACTCTCTCTCTGCAGCTCCCCCTGACAGGGAGCTGCCTGTCAGCAGGTCTGCTCCCTTTCACATTCTCCTCACATCTGACTCACTCTCCCGCTCTCTAAAGCTTCACTTCCTTCTTACTAACTCCACCCACCCATGCACTCTTTACTACCCAGCCTAGGATGAGACCATCCTCAATCAGGGTACGTCCAGGGTGCCCGGCTGCTATAGTCTGTGTTGGGTGCAGGTGTTAGGTGTTAGAGTCCTGGGTGGTGTTCCCTCCTTACCTGAGAGTGGGGTATCACACCTCTGGATGTGGCGACTGAACCCTCAGGGGCGCCACACATCTCTGCACAGTTGACCCCGGGTTGCGATTGCACTTTATTTTTTAATTTATTTAGTGCAATCCGCCAACCCTAACACATGCTATTCCTGTGTGAGCCTCTGGGAGTCTTTTTTTGTTCTAACTTTATGAACAGCATACAAATCTAGCAACTAAACACTAATAGGAATGGAGTTGTTGCACCAAACATATTCCAACAAGTTTTGACAGCAAAAATATGCTAAAGAATTTAAAAAATTATTTAAAAGCAAAATAAATAACAAAATATAGTATATGGTTAACTATATCAAAGCAATTCATAGACTTTCTTGGCAAGCTGATGTGAAAACTCCTGTTTAACATACAAAATATTTAAAATGGGTACTAGTATGCAATCCATTTTTAGCATATTAAAACCCAACGTTAATAACAGTCAGAGATAAAATGTCCTTAAATTTCCTTAAAATATCACAGTTGAAGGTAAAACTGCATTTTATTACTAATTAGCATTTTAGTACTACATGTAAATTTGGTATCAATGGTTTAAACATGTCTTAGAGAGTGGAATTAGGTCAAAGAGTAAACTCCTCTTGAATCATGTAAATTAATTTAAGGTGTTGTTATAATCAGTGGCATACAGATGGCGGAAGCTCAAAGCTTTGCAAATGAGTTTACACAGGGTCAGCTTTGACTAATTAATGAAAAGTGCACAGGTTTAATAAGCTAGAGAGATGATAAACTGTCAAACTATTCTTTAACTTACTTTCGTGACTGTCGTTTGTTGACAAGTACACAGCAGTGGTCAATCTACAATATTATAGGGACCTCAAATGCAGCTCTTGATGCCACCATAAAAGCATAGGACAAATATAAATATACAAGGAAATTGTTATCGATTACTAAACATAATTACTAGAGATGAGTGAACCTTTTCAAATTTGACTTTGCTAGCTTTATTGAATTTTTATAGAAAATTAAATTGGCAGTTAATCAATTTGCTACAATTGCAATATTGCATAGCCTTCAATTGCCCAGAAAAGACACGTGTAACACTCTTAGGTATGTACTGAACTCTTTTCAAACTCTTTAACCCCTCTCTGACATTAGACGTACTATCCCGTCCATAAAACCCGTGCCATTCTGCCCATGGACGGGATAGTACGTCATAGGCGATCAGCTGCGCTCCTCGGGAGCGCAGCTAATCGCCGCCGGGTGTCAGCTGATTATCACAGCTGACACCCGTGACTGTGTGTCAGGAGTGGTCACGGACCGCTCCCGGCACATTAACCCCTGGCACACCGCGATCAAACATGATCACGGTGAACTGGGGGCACAGGGGAGCATCGCGCAGGGAGAGGGCTCCCTGCGCGCCCCCCTGAGACCCTCAGACCAGCGCGATGTGATCGCGCTGTTCTGAGGGCTTCCTCCCTCCCAGGACCTGGATCCAAGATGGCGCCGGGGTCCTGCAGGGAGGCGGCTTCCTCAGTGCCTGCTGAGAGCAGGCACTGAGAAGCCTGCAGCTATGCCTGTGCGATCGCTGGTGTGACACTGTCACACCAGCGATCTGATAAAATACAGTGATGTCCCCAACTGGGACAAAGTCAAAAAGTTAAAAAAATAAAAATAAACATGTTTTAAAAAAAAATCCAAAGCAAAAAAAAAATATTCCCCAATAAATTCATTCTTTCCTGTAAATAAAAAAAAAAACAATAAAAGTACACATATTTGGTATCGCTGCGTCCGTAACGACCCCCCCATAAAACTGTCCCACTAGTTAACCCCTTTTATAAACCCCTTTTATAAACCCCTTAAAAAAAAAATAAAACAAAGCAAAAAATCAGTGCTTTATCATCATACTGCTGAACAAAAAGTGGAATAACACGCGATCAAAAAGACCGATATAAATAAACATGGTACCGCTGAAAACGTCATCTTGTCCCGCAAAAAACGAGCCACCATACAGCATCATCAGCGAAAAAATAAAAAGTTATAGATCGCAGAATAAAGCGATGCAAAAATAATTATTTTTTATATAAAATGGTTTTTATTCTATAAAAGCGCCAAAACATAAAAAAATGATATAAATGAGGTATCGCCATAATCGTACTGACCCGAAGAATAAAACTGCTTTATCAATTTTACCACACGTGGAACGATAAAAACGCCTCCCCCAAAAGAAATTCATGAATTGCTGATTTTTGTTCATTCTAACCTCCCAAACATTGAAATAAAAAGCGATCAAAAAATGTCATGTGCTCAAAAATGATACCAATAAAAACGTCAACTCGTACTGCAAAAAATAAGACCTCATATGACTCTGTGGGCCAAAATATGCAAAAATTATAGCTCTCAAAATGTAGCGATGCAAAAAACTATTTTTGCAATAAAAAGCGTCTTTTAGCGTGACAGCTGCCAATCATAAAAACCCACTATAAATAGTAAATCAGACCCCCTTTTATCACCCCCTTAGTTAGGGAAAAATAATAAAATGAAAAAATGTATTTATTTCCATTTTCCCATTAGGGTTAGGGTTAGGGTTGCGGCTAAAGTTAGGGTTAGGGTTGGCGCTAAAGTTAGGATTAGGTTGGGATTAGGGGTGTGTTAGGGTTAGGTTTGTGGTTAGGGTTGGGACTAGGGTTAGGGGTGTGTTGGGGTTAGGGTTGGAGTTAGAATTAGGGGGTTTCTGCTGTTTAGGCACATCAGGGGCTCTCCAAATGTGACATGGCGTCTGATCTCAATTCCAGCCAATTCTGCGTTGAAAAAGTCAAACGGTGCTCCTTCACTTCTGAGCTCCAAACAGTAGTTTATCCCCACATATGGGGTATCAGTGTACTCTGGACCCCAAGAGTTATTGTGCAATTTGTCCTATTTCTTCTGTTACCCTTGGGAAAAATAAAAACTGGGGGCGAAAATATCATTTTTGCAAAAAAAAAAAATGATTTTTTTGTTTTTACGGCTGTACATTATAAACTTCTGTGAAGCACTTGGGGCTTCATAGCGCTCACCACACATCTAGATAAGTTCCTTGTGGGGTCTATTTTCCAAAATGGGGTCACTTGTTGGGGATTTCCACTGTTTAGGTGCATCAGGGGCTCTCCAAATGCGACATAACGCCCCCAGACCATTCCATCAAAGTCTGCAATCCAAAACGTCACTACTTCCCTTCCGAGCCCTGACGTGCGCCCATACAGTCGTTTTCTCCCACATATTGGTATCAACGTACTCAGGACAAATTGGACAACAACTTTTGTGGTCCAATTTCTCCTGTTACCCTTGTGAAAATAAAATATTGGGGGCGAAAAAATCATTTTTGTAAAAAAAAAAAAAGATTTTTTATTTTTACGGCTGTACGTTATAAACTTCTGTGAAGCACTTCAGGGTTCAAAGTGCTCACCACACATCTAGATAAGTTCCTTGTTGGGTCTATTTGCCAAAATGGGGTCACTTGTGGGGGTTTCCACTGTTTAGGTGCATCAGGGGCTTTCCAAATGCGACATGACGCCCCCAGACCATTCCATCAAAGTCTGCAATCTAAAACGTCACTACTTCCTTCCGAGCCCCGACGTGTGCCCATACAGTAGTTTTCTCCCACATATTGGGTATCAGCGTACTCAGGACAAATTGGACAACAACTTTTGGGTTCCAATTTCTTCTGTTTCCCTTGTGAAAATAAAATATTGGGGGCGAAAAAAATAATTTTTGTAAAAAAAAAAAAAGATTTTTTATTTTACGACTGTACGTTATAAACTTTAGTGAAATACCTGGGGTTCAAAGTTCTCACCACACATCTAGATAAGTTCCTTGAGGGGTCTAGTTTCCAAAATGGTGTCATTTATGGGGGTTTCCGCTGTTTAGGCAGATCAGGAGCTCTCCAAACACGACATGGCGTCCAGCCAATTCTGCGTTGAAAAAGTCAGACGGCGCTCCTTCCCTTCCAAACTCTGCCATGCACCCAAACAGTGGTTTACTTCCACATATGGGGTATCAGCGCACTCAGGACAAATTGCACAATAACTTTTGGAGTCTTGTAACCCTTGGAAAAATAAAAATTGGGGTGAAAAGATCATTTTTGTGGAAAAAATATGATTTTTAAATTTTACGGCTCTACGTTATAAACTTGTGTGAAGCACTTGGGGTTCAAATTGCTCACCAAATATCTAGATAAGTTCCTTAGGGGGTCTAGTTTCCCAAATGGGGTCATTTGTTGGGGGTTTTCACTGTTTAGGCACATCAGGGGCTCTCCAAATGCAACATGGCGTCCAATCTCAATTCCAGCCAATTTTGGTTGGAAAAAGTCAAATGGTGCTCCTTCCATTCCGAGCTCTGCCGTGCGCCCAAACAGTAGTTCCCCCCCACATATGGGTATCAGCGTACTCAGGACAAATTGGACAACAACTTATGTGTTCCAATTTCTCCTGTTATCCTTGGGAAAATAAAAAATTAGTGACTAAAAGATAATTTTTGTGGGAAAAAAATAGGATTTTTTCTTTTCATGCCCGGGCATTATAAACTTGTGTGAAGCACTTGGGGGTTCAAAGTGCTCACCAAAGATCTAGATAAGTTCCTTAGGGGGTCTAGTTTCCAAAATGGGGTCACTTGTGGGGGTTACCACTGTTTAGGCTCATCTGGGGCACTGCAAACGGAACATGACCCCATCAACGTCTGCATTCCAAAACGTTACTACCTCCTTTCTAATCCCTGCCGTGCGCCCAAACAGTTTCCCCCTCCCACATATGGGGTATCAGCGTACTCAGGACATATTGGACAACAACTTTTGGGGTCCAATTTCCTTGGGAAAATTCAAAAATTTGGGACTAAAAAATCATTTTTGTGGAAAATTGTTTTTTTTTTTTCACACCCAAGCATTATAAACTTTTGTGAAACACTTGGGGGTTCAAAGTGCTCACAACAGATCTAGATAAGTACCTTAGGGGTCTAGTTTCCAAAATGGTGTCACTTGTGGGGTTTCCACTGTTTAGACACATCAGAGGTTTCCAAACGCGACATTGTGTCCAATCTCAATTCCAGCCAATTTTAGTTTGAAAAAGTCAAACGGCGCTCCTTCCCTTACGAGCTCTGCCGTGTGCCCAAACAGTGGTTTTCCCCCACATATTGGGTATTGGCGTACTTAGGAGAAATTGCACAACAACTTTATCTGTCCATTTTCTCCTTTTACCCTTGTGAAAATAAAAAAAAAGTTTGTAAAAGGTCATTTTTGTGGCTAAAAAGTTAAATATTCATATTTTCCTTCCACATTGCTTTAGTTCCTGTGAAGCACCTGAAGGGTTAATAAACTTCTTGAATGTGGTTTTTAGTACCTTGAGGGGTGCAGTTTTTAGAATGGTGTCACTTTTGGGTATTTTCTGCCATATAGACCCCTCAAAGTGACTTCAAATGTGAGGTGGTCCCTAAAAAAAATGGCTTTGTAAATTTTGTTGTAAAAATGAGAATTCACTGGTCAACTTTTAACCCTTATAACTTCCTAACAAAAAAAAATTTTGGTTCCAAAACTGTGCTGATGTAAAGTAGACATGTGGAAAATGTTATTTCTTAACTATTTTGTGTGATATATTTCTCTGTTTTAAGGGAATAAAAATTCAAAGTTTGAAAATTGCAAAATTTTAAAAATTTTCGCCATATTTGCGTTTTTTTCAAAAATAAACGCAAGTTATATCGAAGAAATTTTACTTCTAACGTGAAGTACAATATGTCACGAGAAAACAATCTCAGAATCGCGAATATCCGTTGAAGCGTTCCAGGGTTATAACCTCATAAAGAGACAGTGGTCAGAATTGTAAAAATTGGCCCGGTCATTAACGTGCAAACCACCCTTGGGGTGAAGGGGTTAATATAAACACAGCCTTAGTAATGTCCAAGTTACCTAAACTTACATGGCCATTGGTAAGGAGATATTCAATAGCCTGTATAGTAGCACACAGTAGAGACAAGCTTTGTATCCTTTATAAATACAAAAATGGTACAAAATTCGTGACAAGTTGGAGGACCTAGAAAATAGAGAAAGGAGGAATAATCTACGATTCATAGGTGTAACAGACCAAATTCTCACTATTGATCTAATACAAACTTTGCAACTTACTATCTGACCTCAGTGATGGTTGAGAGAGCCCATTATATAGGTTCTCTTAGGGAAAAAGGAAGAAGTAGTCCATGTCCGGTCAAGTCATCATTAGATTCCCAAACTGGTCTATTAAAGAACAAATTTGAGAACGTACTGTTGGAAGAACTCATTAACATTTAAACACAACTGTATCCTCATCTTTCAGGACTTTTCTTTCTTGGTCACTCAAAAACGTAAAGACTTCTCACCCGTCTCTCAATACCTTCATGACAACTCTACTAGGTTCCAGCTGTTATATCCGGCCAAATTAAAAGTCCAAGACAACGGCTGCTCCCTCATCTTTGATGATCCGATAAATGCACACGACCATTTCAGTTGCCAAATGAAGGATGACCATTATCATTTTCAGTCGGAGAGCATAACTGACTTTCATGACTGTCTTCAATTTTAAGAGCTACATGGTCTGATAGTTACTGGTTTTTCATTTTCTGTTCACATATGATGTTTTTCTTTATTCATTTAATCATTCACATTCTTCCTTTAAGTAAGTTTTCTAGTGGTAGCTCTCCTTCTTTGCAGACTTTAAACAAAGTTCAGGTCTTCGGGGACAAAGAATACTGACGGAATGGATTATCCTTTGCAAATTAAACCCTTGTTCAAGACATTGAAGAGGAGTATATCAAACACCAATACGTCACCACATTATAAAACCTCCACTAATCTTAAGTTTATATTGTGGAACATAGCAGGCATGAATACCCTTGTTAAATGTAGAAAGGTCCTTAACTATTAAAAAATGTATTACACCTGACATCATCTACTTACAAGAGACACACTGGTGAAAGGGAAAAATTCCACACTGGAAGTCACTTGGTTGGGGCCTGCTACTCAGCAGATTATTCTTCATAACCTAGAGGGGTGGCTATCCTTTTCGTAAAGGTCTTCCCTGCACAATTCAGGACAAATTAGTTGATCCTCATGGCAAATTTATTATGTTATCTGTGGACATTGCTGACTGCAATTACAAGTTATTAATTGTACAGTGCCTTGCGAAAGTATTCGGCCCCCTAGAACTTTTCAACCTTTTCCTACATATCATGCTTCAAACATAAAGATACCAAATGTAAATTGTTGGTGAAGAATCAACAACAAGTGGGACACAATTGTGAAGTTAAACGAAATTTATTGGTTATTTTAAATTTTTGTGGAATTACAAAAACTGAAAAGTGGTGGGGCATGCAATATTGTGCGGCCCCTTTTACTTTCCAGGGGGCCGAATACTTTCGCAAGACACTGTATATGCCCCAATCGGAATAATCTCACTGTTCTGCATAATCTTCTAGCCATTCTACAAGAGAAACCCTCAAAACATAATTCTAGGGGGTTAGGACCCACTTAGAGGTTCGCCGTGGCATGGCAGTGGGCTTCATACCGGCAGAATAGAATGTTAAACTAAGAACCTCATGTTCAGTTATATATATTTTTGTCTATGATTTTATGGAGGTGCTGACCATTCTCTTTTTAAAGGGAATCTGTCAGCAGGATTGTGCTGAGTAACCTATAGACAGTGTCAGGTCGGCACCATTATACTGAATAAAATGATACCTGGATTGATCAAATCCATCTTGTGGTTGTTGTTTAATCTTTATTTTCAGTTTTGAGTTAATGATATACTCGTGCTTTGCGGCGGCCTGCAAGGGGGTCTTCATGTGGTGCTCTTATTAGTTACTCACCAGTCTGGCTTCTGACAGGACATTGATCCCTCAGTGACCTGCCCCCTAGTTTACATAATAAATATTATATTTTAAAAAAATATATATCACCTTCTGCAGGCAGGAGGCGGTAGCGCCAGTGCCTGCGCCGCAGCATGATCACACCTATAATGTGTATTTAATTTTTTTTTTATGGTATACCTACATTCTTTAAAAAAAATCAATGTGAAAATGGCGCTGGCTGCACCTACGCAGCAGTAGCTACCAGCGATCCGATAGCTGCTGCTATGCATGTGCTGGCAGTGCCATCTTGCTAGAAAAGAAAAAAATTGCCTCCTCCAAGATGGAGCTGCTGCTGCCTGCACAGTAGCATCTATCTGTCGCCGACAGTTGCTACTGCGCAGGTGCCGGAGTTGCCATCTTGCTAGAGAAAAAAAAAATTGTCTCCACTGTCTATTATTTGTTCAATGTTTTAGGACTTTCTCTCCTTATATTTATTCATGAACTGTGAACTCTAATGTCCCATCACCATCCTAAATTACAGTAAAATGGCTGCTGCATTGCCTGTCTCAACTTTTATACAAGCTCAGATAGTCCCTCCTGATTGGCTGCGCTATATAATGTGATGTTGTATATAAAAGGCCATATGGGGAAGTTTGTGAGGTCATTTATGTCTTCTGTGACTGATGCAATCTTCTGAAATGTCTAAAATAGATTTTTTTTGGTGATCTGTGTGAATCCAACAGCAAATTATTCAAATTCTCCAAGACCTGAGAATTCAACAAGTGTTTGATTCGCATTAAATCAATTTTCTCTCTTTGTGATATTTTACCTGTAGTTTGCATTATTATTAAGAAATCATTTTGTGTATTTAGAGGTGAAGTCTTTTATTACTTGCTTCAATACTTGTATATTTAAAATGCTATAGAGAAACCTAGGGGAGAGAATGGCAAAAAACTACATATTTCAGAGCATGCTGCATTTTGAAAAAAAAAAATCCTCACTGCTGACCCCATAAACACCTCTGAAATTCCGCAGACTAAGGCCGGAGTCACACTACCGTAGAATACGGACGAGTGCTATGCTAGAAAAAATCGCATATCACTCGGACCAATATTAATCTATGGGGCATTTCCCATCATCTGTTTTTTTCTCGTCCATATTATACGTGCAAGTGAAATAGCAGCATGCTGCGATTTGCAGCTTATATCAGCCGAGAATCCCCAATGGAAGTCTATGGGAGTGAGAAAAAAACGGATTACACACAGACCATGCATGTGACTGGCGAGAAATACGCATCGGTGTACTTAGAAAACCTGGCAATTCAGTGCGCTATATATATAGCCTCAGTGACGTCAGCGGTAGTCACTGAGGCTGCGCAGACTCCACGTCTGACCCGCGGTGAACTTGGCACCGTGGGAAAATATTCCGAAATTTTCCCACGCTACAGAGTTCATCTCCGGTCAGGTGGGAAGGCTGCGCAGGCAGCTTTTTATTAATTACACAGCCGGTCTACAGCCGGAGCGGTAGTATTAGCACCGCTCCCGGTTGTAAACTGTTTAACCCCTTGATTTGGATTGCGGCGTGAGACTTGACTGTACGATGGACAGGTATGGAATATTTTTGCTTTTTTATTTTTTATTTTTTACAGGAGAACGATGGCTTTATTTGGATTTGGAGTGTAATAAAGTTGGAAAACCTGTGTGTTTAATTATTTCATTAAAATACTTTATTCTTACATACGGATCACTGTTCAGGGAACATTTCTGCAATTCTCGGCCGTGAAAAACGGACCGATTTTTTTATACGCTATGTGTGACGCCGGCCTAAAATGTATTGTATGTAGTAAATTTTAATTTCCATCATAGGGTTTTAAAGTAACTATAGACATGTATAGGTGATTCTCATCAGATACTTGAAGACAATAGTGCCTGCTGTAAAAAAAAACTGTCATTTTAACAGTCCTATTGAATTATATTGGTCACTGTGCTGTCTGATTTTTAGTCAGACAGCACACATCCATATAATACGCTTGTCTGGATGAGACCTTAGAGTTGCAAGAAGTTCACGTTCAGTCCCCATAACCACACACTCTTTGAAATACTAAAACAACACAAACCCCCAAAAAAATTTTTTGGGGAAAAGAAAGTCCATTGCAAAGATGATAAAATTAAATAGATTTTTATTCAATAAATTATGAAAAAAATATTAAAATTCAATACAGGGAACAAAAAAGTGACACGCTCCAATATATCCTATAACAAGCACATGTAATAATAATCATGCAATACCATGCAGAGGTACAAATAAGAGCAGCTGTAGTCAGCAAATGATAACTAATTAAAGGAGGCCTAATATATAAATTGCATGTGCTTATCCTCACCATAAAACTGAAACATAATAGTTACAGATTATGAGCTAGGACATATTAATTGCAAAATGCATATGTATGGACCTCCTCAAAGACTCTCAAACAAAGCAGTTTTCAAAGGAACATACATATGCATTTTGCAATTAATATGTCCTAGCTCCTTGATTTGATTATGCACATGCACTTTATACATAAGACTTCTTTAAATGAATTGACCTATGATGAGATTTATGCGCATACAATCTGTAACTATTATGTTTCAGTTTTATGGTGAGGATATGCACATGCACTTTATATATTAGGCCTCCTTTAATTAGTTATCATTTGCTAACTACAGCTGCTCTTATTTATTTGTACCTCTGCATGGTATTGCTTGATTATTATTACATGTGCTTGTTATAGGATAGATTGGAGCGTGTCACTTTTTTGTTCCCTGTATTGAATTTTAATATTTTTTTAATAATTTATTGAATAAAAATCTATTTAATTTTATCATCTTTGCAATGGGCTCTCTTTTCCCCCCCAAATTTTTTTTTTTTATTTTTGTATTAGTATGCTTATTTAGAGATAATTATTGCCTTTCTAAATATTTGTGGATACAAGACTGTATTTTTGACACTCTTTGAAATGTCAACTGCTAGCCAAGATGCTGTCAAGTTGCAACCAATGAATGATGATTATACTGCTAGATCATGTTTTATTTACGGTACTATTACATGTGCATTAGTGGCCGCTGCTAATTGCGGGATTGCACCTGTACTTAGAGCTTGTACATGTAAGTACAGAAAATCTTTTTTACAAATTAGATACCACACAAAAACATTTTGAGCCATAGAAATCATCTGTAATTTAAGCAAGTTGAAAGGAAGCAGAAATACTGTCTTTTATAGAAATTAGCTATTGCAAATAAAAGCCGTGACTTCAATATATAAAAAGTGAAACGTCATTTCTAGATTAATCAGCTTTACATATATATATATATATATATTATATATATATATATATATTGTGGTGCAGTGACCCCTCTTACAGCTAGGGGACACCGTATGTGCTCCTCAAGCTATGCATGGAAGCGTAATTGTGATGGTAAAACAGTGCCAGGCATTGTTGTGAATGGCTGGTATGTGTCGCAGAAGTCCTCTGCGCTGTAAGCCAGTAATGTTGTTCTGGGACTTGTAGTTCCACAAGAGTTTTGTTTAGTTTACTGGGGAGGCTTACAGGGTTAGTTGGAGAGCTTAGCAGGACTGACTAACCACTGTGGTGTAATGACCCCTGATGCAGCTAGGGGCACTGTGTATGGCCCTCGGGATATGCATGGAGGCATGTGATGGATGGACGTTATGTATCACAGAGGTGGGTGGCCCTGTGATGGAAGCCTGAGCATGTTTTGTTCAGCAGATCTACTGCTGAGAGTTGTGCTATATATTGGGAGGCTTCCAGGTGACTAGGAGAGCTGGGCGGGTCCAGTCACCTACAAACCCACCCAAGGGGTATGTGTCTGAATACCCTAGATAAAGTCTGCAGTTGTTTGTGTATCAAAAGGACCTGTGGTGAGGTCATAACCATGTGATCCTAACCATGTGATCCTGACTTCACCTGTGGGCGTGGTTACGCCTATGTAACGAAGTGTGCTTGGCACCTGTGAGAGAGTGTGCGGGAGTCTGCCAGTGTGGACAGGCTTCCATGTGTCCAAGGCAGGACATTACAGAGAGGTCTCTGTGACTGAAGAGCGAGGCTCCAGGCAGGAGCTGAAGCATTGAAGAGTTGTATTGTATGTTACCATATGGTTTATGATGTAATAAACCTAAGGACTTTTTGCATAAGAAAAGTGTCTCCTGATTACCTCTGAAGCAGCCGAGTGAGTGAAACCTTACAATTGGTGGATGGAATGCTGGCAGCGACCCAAGGAGCACATGTTCCAGGACTGGGAATCAGGAACCAGAGGAGGAACGGACGGTCTGTGAAAACCGTGAGTGTGACCAGTGGTCACGAATAAACTGTATTCATGTTTATGTGGTGCCTCTGATATGAGGTAGCTGAAGAAACTGTTAAGCAGTGGTGACAGACAGGAGTCTGTGTTATGTGACCGGGGTCATTGAGAAGTAAGCAAAAAGCATGCTGAGAGGATACCTCAGAGGAGGTGTCCGGAAACCTGCGTGGCCAACAGGTAACAGACAGGAGTCTGTGGTGTACTGACGGGTCAGTGAGACTGTTTTTTCCTTTGTGGGATGCCTCTCTGAGAGTGGAGGTGTCCGGAAATCTCTGTGGCCAAGAGTAACAGACAGGAGTCTGTGGTGTGCTGACGGGTCAGTGAGAAAGACTGTATTTTTGTGTTTGCTGGGTACCTCTGAGGCTGAGGTCTCCAGGAACCTGTGTGGCTGACGCCAACAGGGGACGGTCTTGACAACCGTGCTAGGCTGGTCGGGATCAGTGAGAAGAATTAGTGAGAAACTGTTTTTTTTTTTGTTTGGTGTTTTTTTTTCTGGAACACGTGTAAGGTGTGTGCTGTGGCTCGTGGAGTCACGAAGTGGACAAGCGGCTGGCTGTGACTCGTGGGGTCACGAAGGTGACAAGCGGCAAGACAGCGCAGCGTGCAGAGACTTGTGGTAGCAGGAGCTACAGTGACTTGCAGCAAGAGGTTCTGCAGCAGTAAGAGCTGCAGTGGCAGCAGCAGCTTGTGCGCGGCAGCCGGAGGTGCTGGCGGGTGGTGGCAGTACCAGCAGGAGCTGGTGTGGTAAAAAGGACAGTGTGAACCGAGGCACACAAACTCTTAAAGGGCCAGTACACGCCCTAAGTGAAAGTCACTGTCGAAGGGTACTGTGTGGACTGGGGCCTGTAAGAGCCGTGATGTGTACCCCAGTGTTGGGTGGTGTCCCTAGAGGGGGAGGAGTCCCAAAAGGGGGGCGGCAACCCAAAATTGGGATGGTGGCCCAAAAGGGGGCAGAGTCTCAAAAGGGGGTGGTAGCCCAAATCAAACCAGTTGCCCAAAAGGGGGTGGTAACCCAAATTGGGATGGTGGCCCGGAAGGGGGCGGAGTCCCAAAAGGGGCGGCAAATCAAAAGGGGGTGGTGTCCCAAAAAGGGGTGGCACCGGTTTCCTCAGTGGACATATCTGAGGAACAGCGGTGTGGGTGTTATATATATTCCGCATGTGGCATAGACTTCCCATTTGATAACAGCCCACAGGTGTGTACGGTAATGTTACATAGGGAAGGAGTCTCTGGACAGTTGGACTCAAAGAGTCAGGTGACTCTGAAAGGAACTCCGCTAGTTCTCTGTCTGACCGAGAAAAAGGTCCAGGTGTGCTGCATCCACGGGCTCACTGTGGACTATTTGGTAGACAGGGTGATGCTTGAGATGCCCACAAGTGTCGAGGATCAAGATGGCGGTATACCACCGAACGTATTGTACCCCTATGAGAGGAAACGGGACTTTGTATTTTTTGAAAATTCATGGGAGGTTGATGAAGTGTGGGGTTGCTCAGAGGAGAGACGGAATGACCCTAAGGGAGCCCCACAACAGGCGACTGTAGTGGTTCCTTGTCATGTGAGGGGTGAAAAGGAGGTAACCCCTAATAGCGATAGTCCCCAGCCCCAGGTGACCAGAAGAAAGTGTGGGTCAGACCAACTCGGGGACTTGGAGGTGACGAGACGTGTGACCGTGGGAAACGGTTTAGCTCCAGCACAGGGCTCTGACACCTGTCTAGGTGGGGACGTGCAGTTCCAGGATGACAGGGGGAGTGGGAGTGACTCCTATGCAGACTGTGACTGGACTGCAAGGGAAAGTGAGTGCAGTAAGCTGGAGCTCTCTGAAGTTACTGAGAGTCGTGAAACAGTTGAAGCTGCGGATGCCGGAACAGGCGGAACTCTGAAGAAGCAGAGTGTGGGTGGGCAAGAAAGCCCATCTGAAAATGTAATTGAAGAAGCGATGGTGCGACATGTGCTGGCTAAAAGAGAGCAGGACCATGAGATGGAGCTGCTTAAAGAGTCAGTGAAAGAGACAGTCGAGCGAGAAAGGGTCCTAAGACAAGTGATTGAGCATAAAGTGGAGGAGCTGGAGAAGGAAGTCTCTAAGCTCAGAGAGGCCCAAGAGAAGCATCAGCAGGAGCTTCTCCGGAGGGAGGATGAGTGTCGCGGCTTGGCAGAAGAGTGAGATAGAGTTCTCAGAGAGCTCAAGATAGAGGAGGAGACTGGTGCCCAGCTCCAGAAATCTCTGGGAGAAGAAATCCAGCAAGGGAAGTGCCATGCAGATGGGCACACAAGGGAGAGTGATGTCTTGGAAAACTGTACTAACGCTCAGGACGAGGAGGTACAACAGTCTGTCCAAGAAGGTGACGGGTCCGTTTTCAAGTGTGTAATAGAGATACCCGAAGACAGGCGAGAAGTGTGTGCCATTGAGGAGGTGCATGAGGCCTTTAGAAAGGCAGTAGAAGCATGCAGTGTGAACTGGGTGCCAGAGATGAAACAGTTGGTCATACTGTCGACTAGGGAAGTCACGATGAAGCGGGTGGCTATCCTGAGCGACATGCACCTACATTGTCTCCGCACGAAATAGGTGATCCTGTTGAGAAATAGAGAAGCCGCTCGACGTCTGGAGCAAGTAAGAAAGACTCAAAATCAGCTTGGCTTGATGGAAGACATCGTTCAAGTGCCCAGAGGTCTGGTGAAGAAGGTCATCGGAAGACTCGGGAAAGTGATGCAGGAGATGGTAAATAAGTCCGGTGTGACGAGAGTCAGGATTCCGGCTGATGACGAAGTCCAGGTCGTGGGTGAAGACGGGATGGTTCCGTTCCTCGTTGTCGGATCCAGGGAGAGCCTTGGGAATATCGGATGCTCCTGGAGTATCGTGTGTCGTACCTGAGAGAAGTAGAGCAGCTACGACTTGAGAGGGAGCAGGTCAACAGAGAGCTGCAGGAAATGGAAAGAAGATGGCCGTCACCTTCAACCCGTGGTATTGAGAGGCGAAGAGGTTCGCTTAAGACTACAAGTACTCAAGCTGGAGATAATACAGGAAATAGGTCGCCTGATGGAAGAGGTAGAAATAGTGATGCCTCAGTTAGCTCAGTGATGAGTGACCTAAGCAGGAGAACCTGTAGTGGACGAAATGAAAAGGACTCAGACCAGACAGGACGTATGGGTGCAAGAGAATTGCAACGCCGTACTGACCGCTGGGGATGCGGGTGATCTGACAGGGGGTCGTCAGCAACAGATGTGAGGACAGATGCCTACCAAAGAGATTAGTAGCAGGGTCCGACTTAGAGAGACGGTTTGACTGGCAGAGACGACCGAGAAGGATCTCTGGTCGGGTAAAAAGTGTTCAACCCCACAAGTTTGAACAGAGGGGGGAGGTATGTGGTGTAATGACCCTGATGCAGCTAGGGGGCACTGTGTATGGCCCTCGGGATATGCATGGAGGCATGTGATGGATGGACGTTATGTATCACAGAGGTGGGTGGCCCTGTGATGGAAACCTGAGCATGTTTTGTTCAGCAGATCTACTGCTGAGAGTTGTGCTATATATTGGGAGGCTTCCAGGTGACTAGGAGAGCTGGGCGGGTCCAGTCACCTACAAACCCACCCAAGGGGTATGTGTCTAAATACCCTAGATAAAGTCTGTAGTTGTTTGTGTATCAAAAGGACCTGTGGTGAGGTCATAACCATGTGATCCTAACCATGTGATCCTGACCTCACCTGTGGGCGTGGTTACGCCTATGTAACGAAGTGTGCTTGGCACCTGTGAGAGAGTGTGTGGGAGTCTGCCAGTGTGGACAGGCTTCCATGTGTCCAAGGCAGGACATTACAGAGAGGTCTGTGTGACTGAAGAGCGAGGCTCCAGGCAGGAGCTGAAGCATTGAAGAGTTGTATTGTATGTTACCATATGGTTTATGATGTAATAAACCTAAGGAATTTTTTATTGCATAAGAAAAGTGTCTCCTGATTACCTCTGAAGCAGCCGAGTGAGTGAAACCTTACACCAACATACAGCGCCCACCTATGGGGGTGGCTACGGTGATATAATGTGACCAGGTGGGTCACATGGGAGAGAATATATGGTCCTGATTGGTCCATGTGTAAGTTACTGGAAGGCCTATGTGTTGGAAGGTGTACTACCTTCCTGAAGAGCAAATAGTAAGGCTTTGGACCGGGTGGCCTGTGTTGGAAGATCCTGGGAGTAGGATTGGATTCCTGGAGCACATGGAGAGGCCATGGACCCGGAGGCCTGTGTGTTGGGCGGTCCCGGGAGGGGATGGACGTCCTGAATAGCGCACGGAGAGGCCATGTGTCTTCAGAGTCTGTGACGGCACTGCATTGGGGAAGCTAACGTCCTTCTGAGGGTCTGGACTGTCGGGTAGCCTGGTGAGCAAAGATAGTGATCCCAGTTAGGCAGCTTCCTCGGGAACCTAGGTCTGACAAGGAGTCAGTGTGAGGAGCAGGAGCACCTGTAAGGTAACTCCACAGACTGTTGGTGCTTGTGAGGTTTCCCGTGGATGTTACTGAACTGTTCGGCGTGCGGTCACCCACAGTAACTGGACAAAGAAGTCAGGCATGTTTAGAGACTGCAATATAGTGTCATGTATAATGGAGTGCAATGGACTATGTGTGATGTGTAACCTGGCGGTTTATGATACCTAAATAAACCGGAAAGACTGCGTTGTTGAGAAAACCGTCCCGTGTGCTTTAATCCCGTTGCCAAGTGAGTGTCCTCCAACACAAGCCGTAAGCTCGGCATCACATATGGTGGAGAATGCAGGCAACGGTCCAGGAAGCACTTGTGGGGGTGATTGCTGTGGATTGGCGGGTCCACGAAAATTTCATCAGGACAGCTTGCTGTGGCTAGGCAGAGCCACGAAGATCTCAAGCGTCTGGTTGTAACTCAGCGGGGTTACGAGGTTTGCTGTGGATCGGCGGGTCCACAAAGACCACAAGCATTTGGCTGTAACTCGGCAGGGTTACAAAGTTTCCTGTGGCATCTGGAGGTTCGCAGAGCTGTCTGAAGGTCCGCAGAGCCGCTTGGAGCTGTACAGTGCTTGGCAGAGCCTTGTGGAGCTGTGCAGAGCCGTGCAAAGGGGTATAGAGCCGTGCAGAGCAGGGTGGAGCCTCGCTGTGCAGAACCTTGTGGAGTCAGACAGAGTCTGGCAGAGCGGTGCAGAGCCGTGCAGAACCATGCAGAGCTGTGTGGAGAGGAGTTGCAGTTTCAGCGGTCGCAGCAAGAGGTTCTGCAGCAGCAGGAGCAGCAGGAGCAGCAGCAGTGGTTTGTGGCTGCAGCAGGAGCTGTAGCAGTGCCAGCAGGAGCTGATGAGGTGTCATAAGGACATCAGTGGTCGAGGTTGCACAAACTCTTAAAGGGCCAGTGCAAGCCAAAGACATTTTTTTTAGTGTAATGTGCGACCTGGGGCCTGAGAGTGCTGTGGGGGAGTCCATGGGGTGTACCCCAGAGAGGAGGTGATGCCAAAAAGGGGGTGGAGTCCCAAAAGGAGGCGGTAACCCAAACAGGGATGGTTGCCAAAAAAGGGTGGAGTCCCAAAGGGGGTGGTATCCAAAAAGGGAGTAGTTGCCCAAAAGGGGCGTAGTCTCAAAAGGGGGTGGTAACCCAAATAGAGGTGGTGGCAAAAAAAGAGGCGGCGGCGAATGCGTCATTGGACTGTTGCCAGAAACAACGTAGTTCATGCTATGCAGGTCCATGCTATGCGGTGGATTGCTTAGTCAATAAGTCGTCATGACAGTGTCCCTTCTGGCTAGATGGTGAAAGTGTGATGGGACTGATAGACCCGGGGAGTGGAGTGTCTGTGCTGAGGATCCCTCCTAAACGTTCTGTGTTGCCTGGAATGTGGTCGAGAGTGAATTGCTCCAGTGGGGACATTAAAAGACGTTTGACAGCCTACCTCTACATTGACGCGACTGAGGGGTCCATGTACCACGAAGTAGTCCCTGACTTATGGTATACTATGTTAATAGGGCGGGACTTGGAGGCCCTGTGGGACTGGTGGGTAAAAGGAAAAGTGTCTGTAGAGGTAATATGTATAGGTGGTAGTATGGAGTATGCGCCTCCTAAAGTTGATGGTCCTAAGTTAGGCATGACCAAGGATAGTGGTGCGTCTGCCCAACTCACGGACGTGAGGTCACCTGACGTGTACCACAAGATGACGGTTAGTGATGTGGTAGATAAAAAATGTGGAGCTGACACCCAGCTATAGAGTAACTGGAGGGTTCACCATGGTGTGGGGTATGAGAAAGACTCTGGGGGTGACTGTGAGGTGTCATTGCCATTAGCAACCACTAGAGCTGAGTACAATGTTGTGCTGACAGAAGCACTGACCCAGGGGAACGACAGTGCTCCACCAGGTGAAGTCAGGATGACGGTGGTAGCCATACCAGAACGTATGACCGGATGGAAGTGTGGGTTTGACCAACTCTGGGGCTTGGCAGAGGTGACCAAAGGTGTGACAGTTGAAGACGGGGAAGCTCCAGGAATGGGGTCCGACACCATTAGAAAGGGGGACCGCTGGTTCCAAGATGACCGAGCAGGTGGTGTTGACTCCCATTCAGACAGTGATGAAGGCGGAAAAGAGGGCAGTAAGGCTGACTTGGGTACAAATGGCAAGTCTTCCTACCGTCGCCGGAAACGTAAAGGGCAAAAAGGGGCTGAACAAGTTGCACCCTCTGAGAAGATAGATGAAGAAGGGACAGGGACAGGTGCCAACAAGGTTAATATTCTTGATAAAGAGGTCACTTTACAACTGACAAAACTCTGCCTTGAGGTAGTCGAGGACATGGGAAACATAAAACTGACCCAGAGTAGTGGTAGGGTACCAACAGTTAAAATCGCAGTTAATGAACCACTCCAAGACAAAATAGAGAGCCTGCAGGAGAATTCGACCGTTGTCACCCGAAAACTAGAGGATTACATTGACCAGCTGACAAAGGAAATGTGCATGTGGAAAGAGCGAGCCGACAGCTTCCGCCAGGTAGAGGCGCATGTCCAAAGTTTGGAGAAAGAGCGCGATGAGGTCTGTCAACAGCTGGTGAATGAGAAGTTGAATGTGTCGAGTGTGGAAGCCGCCAACTCTGCACAGTTGGATCAAGTGCGCCTCCTGGAGTCCGAGCTCTCGGCAGGCAAGGCTCAGCTCAGAGAGAAGCAAGCGCAGGAGTTCCAGGACCTTGCCAAAGAGTTATCTCATGAGAAGCAAAGCGTGACAGATTTAGTCGGAATTAAAGCGTCTGAGAGACCAGAGCTCAGAAGTCACCTGTTAACATGTCAAACCGTGAACAAAACCCAATTGGAAGATATGGAGGTGCTCAGAGAAGCATTAAGAGGTCTTCTACAAGAGAAGTTGGTGGTCGCAGATTTACAGCAGCAGTGCCAGAGTGGTAACGAGGCGGAGCTGCAAATGCCCATCTTGGCAAGGTGTCTTGACGAGTGTAAAGCTGAGGAAGACTTGGCACTAAGAGCAGAACAAGACAGTCACCCGGTCGTGGCAGATATCATGATGGAAAGGTCCAAGGCAAAGCAGGAGACGTTCGTCCATGAAGAGAGCAAGATCTCGCTCTTCAAGTGCATGATAGAGGTACCAGAAGACGTGCAAGAAACATGTACCCGTGAGGGTGTGTGTAACGAATGGAAGCGAAGGCAGAGATGGTGAAGTTCACATTCGTCTTTTATTTTTGAAGTGGAACCTCGAGACCGCGGTCCGGGGGGCTCCGAAGGGGGCATAACTAGTGAGCCCGGGTACCCGTAGTAAGGCCCCTCGAACAGAACCAGAATGGAATACCCGGAGGACACAGGTGCTACCTCCAGTTAGACCCCGGACACGTGGCAGCTGTCCCAAAGGGACCAAAAGGGGGTAACAGATATGATAGCAGAAACCGCAGGTGAGGAAGGTCCTGGTTCAGGGTAGACTCCAGCCTGTGCACAGGCTGCTGCAAAGAGACAGCTTGCAGAGCAGAAGGTGAGTGACCAGGACGGAGTGCAGAGCCAGCACGGAGACCGAGTGTAACAGTGTGCATGAGACCTTTAAAAAGGTAGTAGAAGCATACAGTGTGCACTGGGTGCCTGAGACTCAGCAGTGTGTGATACTGTTGACTAGGGAAGACACAGTGAAGCAGGTGGCTATCCTGAGGGATATGCATCTACAATACCTCCGTATGAAACAGATGATCCTGGTGAGGAATAAGGAAGCCACTCGACATCTGGAGCGTGCAAGGAAAGCTCAAAGTCGGCTGGGTTTGGTGGAAGACATAGTCCAAGTACCCAAAGATCTGGTGGGGAAAGTCATTGGAAGACTTGGAAAGGTGATGCAGGAACTATTGAATTGTTCCAGTATGTGAGAGTGAGGATTCCTGCTGACAGCGAAGTCAAGTGGCTGGTGAAGCTGAGATGGTTCCTTCGTCATTGTGGGCTCATTGGAGAGCCTTAAAAATATCCGAATACTCCTGGAATATTGGGTGATGTACATACGAGAGGACCCGGGAAAGAATGCAGATTAAGGTACAGCTACAGGAGTTGGAAAGAAGATGGCGACTGCTTCCAGCCCCAGACATGGAGACTGGCTGTACATGGTCTGAAGCAAAGAGGGTTAGAGGTGGTGACTCCTCTGTTAGCTCAGGGCTGAATAGCATAAGCAGGAGACCCGGTAGCGGACGTAGTGACAAAGGGTCAGACTCACATCAGCCAGTAGGCTCAACTGGACGGTGGACTCATGACCGCAACAACCGTGGGAGGCGGCCATGGAAAGAAAGGTCGCGTGAAGGGACACACTTTGAAAGTGGGTTGACTAAAAAGGGTCTGGTGACACAGACAGATGGTGATTCAAGGCCTGAAGCCCAAGGCCGACATACTGACCGCTGGGGGCGGGGGGAGGCCTAACAAAGGGGTGACACTGAGTGACTCCCAAAATTGACTGAGATGGTCCTCTCGACTTGTAAGGCAAGGTGAAATGGGTGCCCGGTCTCAAGGCCTTTGGTGTGTGACAAATATTCAACCACACAAGTTTGAACACAGGGGGGTATGTGGTGCAGTGACCCCTCTTACAGCTAGGGGGTGCTGTATGTGCTCCTCAAGATATGCATGGAAGCATAATTATGATGGTAAAACAGTGCCCGACATTGTTGTGAATGGCCAATACGTGTCGCAGAAGTCCTCTGCTCTGTAAGCCAGTAATTTTGTTCTGAGGCTTGTAGTTCCATAAGAGTTTTGTTTACTTTACTAGGGAGGCTTATAGGGTTAGTTGGAGAGCTGGGTGGGACTGACTAACCACACAGACACCGCCCACCTATGGGGATGGCTAGGGTGATATAATGTGACCAGGGTGGGTCACATGGAAGAGAATGTATGGTCCTGATTGGTCCATGTGTAAAGTCCTGGAAGGCCTATGTGTTGGAAGGTGTACTACCTTCCTGAAGAGCAAATGGTAAGGCTTTGGACCGGGTGGCCTTTGTTGGAAGATCCTGAGAATAGGATTGGATTCCTGGAGCACATGGAGAGGCCATGGACCGGGAGGCCTGTGTGTTGGGAGGTCCCGAGAGGGGATTGACGTCCTGAATAGCGCACGGAGAGGCCATGTGTCTTCAGAGTCTGTGACGGCACTGCGTTGGGGAAGCTAACTTCCTTCTGAGGGTCTGGACTGTCGGGTGGCCTGGTGAACAAAGATAGTGATCCCAGTTAAGCACCTTCCCTGGGAACCTAGGTCTGACAAGGGTCTGACAAGGAGTCAGCGTGAGGAGCAGGAGCTCCTGTAAGGTAACTCCACAGGCTGTTGGTGCTTGTGAGGTTCCGTGGATGTTACTAAACTGTTTGGCATGTGGTCATCCACAGTAACTGAACAAAGAAGTCCGGCGTGTTTAGAGACTGCATTATAGTGTCGTGTATCATGGAGTGCAATGGACTATGTGTGATGTGTAACCTGGCGGTGTATGATGCCTAAATAAACTGTAAAGACTGCGTTGTTTAGAAAACCGGTCCTGTGTTCTTTAATCCCATTGCCAAGCGAGTGTCCCCCAACACAAGCAGTAAGCGCGGCATTACAACATATATCTAGTTGCTAGGAATCACCTGATCTTAAAAGAATTTGGCTGTGTTAAAATGGAATTTGTAGAATCACATAATTACTTCCCTTGAAGAATTGTGACATAGCAGTTTTCTATTTAAATACTGTCTTTCAGCTTGCATTGTAACTGGATACAGGGATTAAAATCTTTTATATGTTTCAAAAAATGTTAAAAATATTTAATTCACATTTTCTAAGGTGTGTGCCCCTTAATGGATTCAAGCTATTGCCATTTTAGAGAAAACATAGTTAAAGATCAGTAGGTAATTGGAAGCACATCTTTGCTGGCTTCTCCCTATCTGAAATAATGGATATTTCTCCCTGAGGAAGAAAATGTGCGAAACGCACATTGGGATGTGAGGGACAAGGGAGACTCCATTTTGGATTAATTAATTCAGGCCCAATATATTATCAAGAGATCTCCTTGTGCTCCCTGAACTGTGGCCCCCACCCATGGGATAAGTACACAAATTCCCAAAAGAACAGGAACATGACATATGGCCAGAGAATTAATGGCCACGTGTTAATTAAGGTGAGGAGAGGCAGAGTTGGGACCCCTGCTGTCTTTTGTGCAAGGCGGCCAACATCAATCAGCTATCAATGGAAGGTGTAGACAGTTGGGCACCAACACCTAGAGATGAATTATGAGAGTACCATGCATCTCAGGGTTAAGTCCAGTGTACCACCAGAATCCTGAGAGCCTTCCACACACACACCTGGGTCTCATCATTTTCTAGCTGTCCCAGATACCGAGCTATTGAGACTGGCTCTCCAGAACCACTTAGCTGACCCAAGTTTGGACTCTCCATATTGGTCCAACCCCAATGAACCGGTTGAGACATCAGTCACCCCGTTTGGACCTCCCACTAGAAAGTTATGACCCATCCTAGATATTGGGAATTATTTAAGCTAGGAGGTCAAGGGAGGAAAGTTCAGTCCAACCCAGAGGGGTGATGGCGAATATGGGAGGGGGCGCGCTAAGGGTTAAAAGCTAGCCACACACCTTTAGCTAGTGTCATTGTTCTACCATGGAAGCCGCGTCACGTGGAGATGGACCAGAGACTAAGAAAGTACCTGTGGACTCCAGGGCTTCCCTGGGCCCACATGTTATAAGGAACGGTAAACTGACATATACAGCTAGCTGCAATCCCATACCTGTACCCTACCTTTATCTGTAATTCTGGCTGTAATATCTGTAAATTACTCTGTATATATTAGTATTATCTAGTGCGTCTTTCAGAAAATAAAATATCAATTAATTTTGGGCTGGACTTTTATCTTGAAACCCGATTTCCCACATCCATGAGTTCGACTATTACTTACCCGATATAAGCTTGTTAACAGATTGAAAAAATATTAAAAGTTAGTGGCGCATATATATCACCTATGAACCTGCTGCAAAAATAAATGTCCAAACCAACAGGACCTATTAAATCATGAAACAAACAAATCAAATTTCTGCGCTGGTTCCGGTGTTCAAAAAATGACCTGTAACTTCCCTTAATCCCACCAGATTGCAAAAGTAACCATATACAGGAAAAACGATATGCAGGGATAAAATTATGCAGGATTAACATTAATTAGGCTATATATAGCTATTTGTTAAGGAATGATCGTTGCTGCAGAGTTAAAAGGTATTTATTTACCTGTGATAAGGATTGATAGAGATGGTTGATTGCCTTAAATCCTTACAGTCTGTTGCCAATGGATAAAGTGCTATCGTGCATGAAATTGCTGCAATATTACATCCCCATAGGGTAAAGATGTTGCCGGTAAAATAAGGTGCTTCGGTGCAAGGGAGCGCTGATGTGCGATCAATACTTCTTCCACCTAGGGTATAAAGCAGTAGAAAGGCTTGATATCCAATATCTAAAAAGAGGAAGCTCTGTCCCGGCCGGTGACAGAGCTTAATAGCGGCGTCCACCGTCTGTGTTTAGGAGGATGCTGGCGTGCATGTAGCGTCTGCAGGACCATCGTGACGTCTTCAGTCACGTGACGCTGGTGATCACGTGGTACGTACTTTTGGTAACGGTGGGCGGATAGGACCAAATTCCTACACGTTTCGGAAAAAAGTGACGTTTTTTGGTAATCAGCCATCTCTATCAATCCTTATCACAGGTAAATACCTTTTAACTCTGCAGCAATGATCATTCCTTAACAAATAGCTATATATATCCTAATTAATTGTAATCCTGCATAATTTTATCCCTGCATATCCTTTTTCCTGTATATGGTTACTTTTGCAATCTGGTGGGATTAAGAGAAGTTACAGGTCATTTTTTGAACACCGGAACCAGCGCAGAAATTTGATTTGTTTGTTAATAGATTGGGCTTATATGTAACGAGGAACTGGTGGCAGCATACCATTCTGGTGTTATTGGAGGATCCTGGCTGTGACTGACTGGAGGTTTATACAGTATAACAGGTCCGTCTCAAAAAATTAGCATATAGTGCTAAATTTCATTATTTTCCATAATGTAATGATTACAATTAAACTTTCATATATTTTAGATTCATTACACACCAACTGAAATTTGTCAGGTCTTTTATTGTTTTAATACTGATGATTTTGGCATACAACTCCTGATAACCCAAAAAACCTGTCTCAAAAAATTAACATATTTCAACCATCCAATAAAATAAAAGTGTTTTTAAAAACAAACAAAAAAACCATCAAATAATAAAGTTCAGTTACGCACTCAATACTTGGTCGGGAATCCTTTTGCAGAAATGACTGCTTCAATGCGGCGTGGCATGGAGGCAATCAGCCTGTGACACTGCTGAGGTGTTATGGAGGCCCAGGATGCTTCAATAGCGGCCTTAAGCTCATCCAGAGTGTTGGGTCTTGCGTCTCTCAACTTTCTCTTCACAATATCCCACAGATTCTCTATGGGGTTCAGGTCAGGAGAGTTGGCAGGCCAATTGAGCACAGTAATACCATGGTCAGTAAACCATTTACCAGTGGTTTTGGCACTGTGAGCAGGTGCCAGGTCGTGCTGAAAAATGAAATCTTCATCTCCATAAAGCATTTCAGCCGATGGAAGCATGAAGTGCTCCAAAATCTCCTGATAGCTAGCTGCATTGACCCTGCCCTTGATGAAACACAGTTGACCAACACCAGCAGCTGACATGGCACCCCACACCATCACTGACTGTGGGTACTTGACACTGGACTTCAGGCATTTTGGCATTTCCTTCTCCCCAGTCTTCCTCCAGACTCTGGCACCTTGATTTCCGAATGACATGCAAAATTTGCTTTCATCAGAAAAAAGTACTTGGGACCACTTAGCAACAGTCCAGTGCTGCTTCTCTGTAGCCCAGGTCAGGCGCTTCGGCCACTGTTTATGGTTCAAAAGTGGCTTTACCTGGGGAATGCGGCACCTGTAGCCCATTTCCTGCACACGCCTGTGCACGGTGGCTCTGGATGTTTCTACACCAGACTCAGTCCAATGCTTCCTCAGGTCCCCCAAGGTCTGGAATCGGTCCTTCTCTACAATCTTCCTCAGGGTCCGGTCACCTCTTCTCGTTGTACAGCGTTTTCTGCCACATTGTTTCCTTCCAACAGACTTCCCATTGAGGTGCCTTGATACAGCACTCTGGGAACAGCCTATTTGTTGAGAAATTTCTTTCTGGGTCTTACCCTCTTGCTTGAGGGTGTCAATGATGGCCTTCTTGACATCAGTCAGGTCGCTAGTCTTACCCATGATGGGGGTTTTGAGTAATGAACCAGGCAGGGAGTTTTTAAAAGCCTCAGGAATCTTTTGCATGTGTTTAGAGTTAATTAGTTGATTCAGAAGATTAGGGTAATAGGTCGTTTAGAGAACCTTTTCTTGATATGCTAATTTTTTGAGACAGGTTTTTTGGGTTATCAGGAGTTGTATGCCAAAATCATCAGTATTAAAACAATAAAAGACCTGACAAATTTCAGTTGGTGTGTAATGAATCTAAAATATATGAAAGTTTAATTGTAATCATTACATTATGGAAAATAATGAAATTTAGCACTATATGCTAATTTTTTGAGAAGGACCTGTATATTCCCGGCCTGGGACTGATGATATATATACCGCCCTCACCGCTTCTCCGGCGACTATTTATCCTAGGTGCAGTTCCCTGACTGACCTGAGGGTTAGGGGGGCACCGGAGAGCTGTGCCTGTGTAAGCTCCGTCACAGATTGGTGACGGCGGAGGGATATCCGTATCCCCCGACTCTCATTTCCTTACAGGGGCTCGGGTATTCGGTGATTGATTTGGATAACTACTATTCATAATAATATTATACACCTAATATGATAAAATTCTGATCTGATAATACTATTCTACACATTGTGGATTGCATTCCTAATTTTTTACTCTGCACAAAAATTGGTATATTTATTAGTGTTGAGCATTCCGATACCGCAAGTATCGGGTATCGGCCGATATTCGCGTTATCGGAATTCCGATACTTAATTCCGATACTTTTTCAATATCGTATACCGGAATCGGAAGTTCCCATAATTCTTTGAGAGGCAATGTGATGTTAGTCAGCCAATGATGAATCTTATGAAGTGTGGGCACATCCTGTAATGCTGCGGTCATCTTAACTAATGGCATGGCTGTGATTGGCTGCTGAAATGATGTCAGAATGCACTATAAAAGGCGCCGCAGCCATTTTAGCGTCACTGTGCTGTGAACTCAGTTAGGGACAGAACGCTACTCTGCTCACTCTGAGGGACAGTTAGATATTGCGATTTTGTGTACTACTGTGCTTGAGGCAGGCTAGTTTACCAACCGCTGTGTAAAGCTTCATTTTGCCAGTGTTGTTTTAACAGCTCTGTGCAAGGTGTGTGTGTGACAGTGCAGGTGACGCTGCAGTTTGCTCTGCATCGACCGCTGTTTGTAGGCATCTGCACGTGTCACTGACTCTTTTTTTTTTATTTTATTTTGTGGAATTGGTGCAGCTCCATTATATTAGAAAAAAATCAAATCTATTAGTGTGACGTGCTTCCATCCGTATACAATACATTGGTTGCAAACACTATAGAAGTACAGAAAGGAGCCTTTCACAGCTACTGAACAGTTGTCTGCAGGGTTTACTGTAGTCTGTGAGCTTTTAATTTTGTGAGTGCAGATTACGCTCCAGTTAGTTCTTCAACCACTGCCGGTTGTAGTCTGCTGAGCGTGTGTCACTGCCTCATCCTTCACATTTTTCTCTAATTGGTGCTGCTCCATTTTAGTGGAAAAAAATTAATCTATTAGTGTGACGCGCTTCCATCCGTATACAATACATTGGTTGCAAACACTATAGAAGTACACAAAGGGGCCTTTAACAGCTACTGAACAGTTGTGTTTCAGTGTTCACTGTAGTCTGTGAGCTTTTCATTTTGTGAGTGCAGATTACGCTCCAGTTTGTTCTTCAACCACTGCCGGTTGTAGTCTGCTGAGCGTGTGTCACTGCCTCATCCTTCACATTTTTCTCTAATTGGTGCTGCTCCATTTTAGTGGAAAAAAATCTAATCTATTAGTGTGACGCGCTTCCATC
>JARQOD010000001.1:307322475-307354709 GCA_033576555.1 Oophaga sylvatica | reverse complement strand
CCCGCTGTCCGCGCTGTCAAAGGAGGACACGGTGATGGATCTGAAGCATTCCCTGAAGTGCCTCCATGGTTCCGTCACAATCTCCTCCCAAAATTACCTCATTTCCGGTCAGCTTCCATGTGCAAGTTTTAAAGTGCTCCTCGGAGATCCGCCGTGTACTCCTGTGTCTGCGGGAAAAGTAAGCTCCCGGCCGGGACAGTGCGGCAGACTCTCAAAATCGGAACTGTCCCACTGGATCTGGGACAGTTGGGAGGTATGAATACTCCCCACCATACACCGACCTCGTACACACACGGTTCCACTTTGTATGCCTCATACACATGCGGCTCCGCTCCACACACCTCGTACACATGCGGCTCCGTACACCTCATACACACGCGGCTCTGCTCCGCACACCTCGTACACATGTGGCTCCGTTCTGCACACCTCGTACACAGGTGGCTCCTCTCTGCACACCTCGTACACAGGTGTGCTCCGCGTTCGCACACCTCATACACACAGGGCTCCGCACACCTCGTACACACGTGGCTCCACTCCGCACACCTAGTACACACGTGGCTCCGCTCCGCACACCTCGTACATACGTGGCTCCTCTCCACACACCTTGTACACATGCAGCTCCGCTCCACACACCTCGTACTCACAGGGCTACGCACACCTCGTACACACGTGGCTCTGCTCTGCACACCTCATATACACGTGGCTCTGCTCCACACACCTCGTATACATGTGGCTCCATACACTTCATACACAGAGCTCCATTTCGTACACCTTGCACACACGTGGCTCCACTCCGTACACCCCATACACAAGCGGCTCCGCTCCATACACTTCATACACAGGGCTCCGTTCCGTACACCTCGTACACACATTGCTCCGCTCTGTACACCTTGTACACACACGGCTCCACTCCGCACACCTCGTATGCACAGGGCTCCGCACACCTCGTACACACATGGCTCCGCTCCGCACACCCCATACACACGTGGCTCTGATCCGTACACCTCGTACACACACACAGCTCTGCTACATCCACCCTGTAAACCCCTCCTGACCCCACACATATACTTCCCTCATCCAGCACCATGACAACCAGCACAGCAGAGTCCTGCATACACTGAGGGTGGCCCCTGATCATGTGACACCTGACTCCTCCCCTCCTGTGACCTCATCACAGGTCCTGTGCACACAGAGCAGCAATACATGAGCAACAGGAGCAGATGCAGAAGAGGAGAATCTGCCACCCTCTATCATCAGGGAGGTACCGCTGCCTGAGGCAGAGAGCTAAACTCGCCTCATGGTAGGTGCGCCCCTGGGTCCAGCCCCCCAAACACTGGGGTTAGTCGCGCTATAATGTGCATGACAGCGCAGCAAACACTGCCTCTGATCGGAGGTGAAATCGTTACCACTGGTCAGACAGCCGCGGTTCCCACGCTGTGACAGTGTGAGCCTGCAGCTGTGATCGAAGGTATAAAGTTTACCTCTGGTCACTGGTGCAGGCTGATTGGACTACTGCTCCCATCAGCCTATGCCTGCTGCCATTAATAACTGCGAGAGTAGGAGGCAGCTGATTGGAATATTCATCTGAGCTCTACATAAAGAATTAAAAAAATAAAATGGCATGGGTTCCCCTGTATTTTGATAACTGGTCAGGGAAAACAGACAACTGGGGGCTGCAACCCTCAGCTGTCAGCGTTAGCAATGCTGGTTATCAAGAATAGAGGGCTCCAAATGCTGTTTTTTTATTATTTAAATAAATAATTTAAAAAACGGCATGGGGTCCCCCAATTTTTGACAACCTGCCTGGCTAAAGCGACAGCTGGGGGCTGGTATTCTCAGTCTGGCAAGGGGCCATGGATATTGGCAGTCCGCAGCAGCCCAGAAAAAGCACATCTATTAGATGCACCAATTCTGCTGCTTTACTTGGTTGCTCTCACTTGCCCTATAGTGGTGGCAAGTAGGGTTCATATTTGTGGGGTTGATGTCACTCTTGTATTGTCTGGTGATATCAAGCCAATGCATTAGTAATGGAGAGGCGTCTATAAGACACCTCTCCATTACTAATCCTATAGATGTATTGTAAATAAAGACACAACAAGAATAAAGTCTTTTATTTGAAATAAAAACAAAACACACTTTTCCTTTTTTATTTAAAAATAACAAACACAGTTATACTCGCCTACTATCCATTCCATTGAATCCCTCATCACCTGTAAGAAAATAACAATAAAAAACAACCAAATCCCTCACATGTATGTTGTTCTGTCCCATGCCGTAATTCATGTTTGGGGATAAATAGTTTTCAACCTGGACGGTGCCAAGATTAGACCGTCCATGCTGAAAACCACTGATGAATGAGCTGCTGCGAGTGCAGCATCAGTGTCTAGCGGTGACCTCATCAGAGTTACCTCTGGTCTCTGAGGCTGCTATCCCAGCTGGGCTGAACTGCGGTGACCTCCCTCCGGTGAGAGGTGAGTTCACCACAGTTCACTAGGAGAATTTCACTGCAGTGAATGTGAACTGTTGTGAACTCACCTCTCACCAAAGGGAGGTCACCGCAGTTCAGCCTGGGTGAGGGGCTGGTGTAGGCCTGCTGTGCTGGGAGCCCTGTGAAATTCAGGCAACACACATGAAGAAGACCCAAATTGGAGTCCAAACATTTCCAAAAATTAGGGGCAGACAAAGTGGCATCAATTTACACACAGTAGAAATTTGATAATGGCGCAGCAGAAGTCAGCCATGCGCCATGCATGAGGTATCAGGGTCTGGGCCAGCATTTATAGTTTTTAATTAAAGTTTAAATTAAGATGAAGTGGGTGAGGGACCAGTGTAATCCTGCTTTGCTGGGAGCCCTGATACCTCATGCAGCATCTCAAACGGCATGAACTGTGGCAGCCAGGCACAAAAGTGGTCAAGGAAGTGGGTGGGTGAATCTGGTGGATGGTATGTGATTGCTACTCTGAGGGAGATGGGATGGAAGAACCTTATGGTATGGACCTCAAAAGAATAATGGTGTCCAATCAGCCTCTATTTATTTATTAAAAAAAGGATTGGTGGTGGCAACAAGTAGTGTGGGGTTATCTTAGAGTTAGCAGTGATCATACATATTCCATGCGTTGTAAGCCGGAGGTGTATATGCCATATGCTCAGTGTTAGTTTTCCAATAATTAATTATTGTGAATAGCATGCAGCCTCCTCAGTCGTGTAATTTTCTGCAGTATGGAGGCCAGCTAAGAGCTGTTTGCTCCAAACATCACAGCGGGTGTTTCTGCATGACTCCCGGCCTGTGATCTCTGTGATAATGGGATGAAATCCTTGACAAATTGCTTGGCCTATCCAATCTGTTGGCCACAGAAATGCAAACTTTCTGCCTGGTGGATACAGACGGTTTCCAAATGCTGTCCCCCAGTAACAGTTGCCCAGTCACCATTACTTTAAGAAAGATGTGCCTGTGCTGCACCAGCATGTCGCAGACAAAATCACCCATTCCTTGAAAACATCTATGTCTGACGGTGCATTTCAACACTGACACCTGGACGAGCAAGCATGGTCAGGGGCAGTAAATCTCGCTGACTGGGCACTGGGTGACTCTGGTGGCTGTGGGGCAGGCAGGGAAGGGGCTTCTCCACTAGTATTGGAATCCCCAAGGGTTGCAGTGTGCTTGGGTATGGAGAACTAAATCACTACACAGCATAAGATGGAGAGCTAAATTACTAGACAACAGGGGTTGGAGAACTAAACAACTAAACACCTAGGGTTGGCTAACTAAAACACTACACACCAGAAGATGGAACACTAAACTACTAACCAACAGGTTTTGAAGAAATTAACTACTAAACACCCAAGGTTGAATAACTAAATCACTACACAAGGGAAGATGGAGAGTTAAACTGCTAGACAATAGGGGTTGAAGAACTAAACTACTAAACACCTAGTTTTAGAGAACTAAACCACTACACAAGGGGTTGGTGACCTAAAACACTAGACACCAAAGAGTCACTAGACAGCAAATCTTGGAATCCTCAAGGCTTACAGGACAAATCTCTGTATCTAACACTTCCTCTACTGTTTCAATATAGGAAAGATGTGTATCTTCGTACTACTGTTTCAGCAATTTTTATGCCACTATTCCAGCCTGGATGCGCTACTACAGAATGCATAGTCGCTGTGTGCTCATTTCTGGCGTCCACACCCCGCATGTCATCAATTTGCATTGCTACAGAGATCTTTCGGGCTGCCATTTAACCGGTAGATAAGCAGTGTGCAAACACAGTGCAATTCCACTCTGCACATGTTGCAGTGACTGTGGCAGCAGCGATGATCCCTGGTAAACTTAGACATTTGGCATAGTCTGGCCCAATGCAGTACGAACGTGTAGCAAATCACGGTTGTGGAGAGGGCAGATATGAAGGACCTCTGAACCCTTTTGCACAGCTTTGAAATGGCTACTAATATGGTTAGCGCTGAAGTTGTTGTCATCAGCATAACTATCCTGGTCATCTACATGCTGGAGCACACTTTGAATAGTCTGAGTAAGGATGTGGCGGTCCCAGAGGAAGATTAGAAAGCAGAGAAGAATGCAGAAGGGACAACAATATCTCTAAGTTTTGGACTGTCATCACAGATTCATGGGAGGATGGATTACAGCGATCGAAGGAGGCTCATGGTACCACACAAACTGTTAAGGGTATGCCACACTAAACAACATCGCTAACGGGATCGCTAAAAAACGTCACTATTTAGCGATCCCGTTAGCGATGTTGTAGTGTGCGGCATCTGCCAGCGACGAGCTTCCTGCTGTGATCTCGCTCGTCGCTGGAATCGCTCCGGACCCTATTTCATCGTCGGCGCACCCGCTGGGTAAGTATTATCGCTGAGTGTGGCACCTTTTCTTAGCGATTTAGCGGTACTTTTGTACCGCTAAAGTCGTTAAGGAGATCGCTAACCGCGATAGCGTCCTTAACGATTTCGCTAAGTTAAGCCGCACTCAGCGATATACAAACAATCCCACTAGCGATCTCATTAGTATGCGACGCTAACGAGATCGCTAGCGGGATTGTGTAGTGTGGCAGTACCTTTAGTAAAGTTGCCTGAGCCGAAGAACAAATGGAGGAGGATGAGGAGTAAGAGGTACTGAGCGCACAACAGTCAGGGGATGAAGAAGATAATGATCCACACTCTACTGCCCGTGGTTGGTAGGAGTGGATGGAGGAAAAAAGCTTGACTGTTACCCCGTCATCAACACACCATGTACTTCGACCTCATGGAAGTTCCCCTATATATGAAAGCCTCCTTGCTGCTCTATCCGCAACATGAATGTTGGCCTTATTGTTGGGATTAGAAATAGTGCTGACTACTGGGTTGCCATTCTGTTAGATTCAAACTGCAAGAGTAAATTTTGCCAAATTCTTCCCCCCTGGAAAGGGACATGTGCATTCTGGAGTACCAAAACAGGCTTGTAGACAATCTTAAGAGTGTTTTTTCCCAAGACAGCAGTGAGGCACACAGTGTACATTGCAGTTATAGACAAACCACACCAATTACGACATCTGCAAGTAGTTAGTATGTTGTACTCATGTTTGCGTGGGTTTCCTCTAGGTACTGATGTTTCCTCCCACACTTCAAAGACATACTGATAAGAAATTTAAATTGTGACCCCCAATAGGGACAGTGCCGAAAATGTGTGCTATAAGCGCTATGTAATTACTGGCGCTATAAAGCTGAGTAAAGTTAAAAAAAAAAGCAATTTCTGTGAGTCGTTTCACACATTTTATAGACCAGCCCATGCACCAGCAGAACAGAGTACAAGGCTGACTTGTAGTTAACGAATGGAGAGGATGATGCAGGAGTATCTCAAGCTCAATATCAATGCCATTATGGGGGTTTGGACCCTTTTGCGTTTTGGCCTGAGGTCGCCTGTCACGACTTAGAGGTTTTGTTATGCCCAGCAGCCAAAGTTCTCTCAGAACGTGTCTTCAGCGCTGCTGGTGGTGTTCTGATGGATAACGCATCTGGCTGTCCCTGAAAGTGTTGACCGCCGAACTTTCATCAAGATGTACAAGTCATGGATTTCCAATAACTTTCGCACCCCAGTTGCAAACTGCGCAGACTAGGCGATGGTGTCGTTTTGAGTGTGCTGCATTGATCTCGCATCATTGCAGTCTGTCACACCTTTGTTGTGGCTTCTGTGTCTATTGTTCCTACTGCTGATGCTGTTACTAACAATTTTATGAAATGTGGAGACTCCAAGTAGGCTCTCCATCTGGGGGGTTGCCTGTAGTGGAAGGTGTGTCGAGGTCTATTATACTATTTTTTACTCTGGGGAAATTGATAATGTCTGTAAAGCGCTGTCGAATTAATGGCGCTATACAAGTGAGCTAAATTAATAAATTAAATAAATTGATGCCACTTTAGTGGTGTCCGCCCTTAACTTTTGGAAATGTTTGCACTCCAAAGTTGGGTCTCCTTCATGTGTCTTGCCTAAATTTGTCAGGGCTCTCAGACCACCAGGCCTACACCTGTCACTCATCCACCTGTGACTGATCAATGTTTAAGCTAGAAATGCAGCTCCAAGCTCTGTTCCAGGCACTGTCCCATGTGGAAATGTGGGCTTGCTGGCTGGACCACACAATTAGCACAAATGATTTATATACTGAAATGTAGCCTGCTTTCTGGAGCATGCTATTAGTACAAACAATTTAGATTCAGAAATGTGGACGCCTGGCTGGAGAAAAACTAGAAGCACTAAATATTTATATACTGAAATGTGGCCTTGTTTCAGGACCATGGTATTAGCACAAATCATTTTATTTTCAAATGTGGACTCCTGCGTACCCCAAAGTATCACCAGCACAAAATATTTTTCTGCACAAATGTGGCCTTGTTTTAGGACCACGGTATTAGCACAAATAATTAATGATTTCAAATGTGGATTCCTGCCTAGGCTAAAAATTTACCAGCACAAAATATTTTTCTGCAGAAATGTGGCATGCTTTCTGGAGCACACTATTGGAACAAACAATTTAGATTTTCAAATGAGGACTCCTGAACGGAGCAGAAATATCAGCACAAAATTATTAGATACTGAAATGCCCTCTTCTTTCTTGAGCAGGGTATTAGAACAAACAACTTAGATTCTCAAATATAGACTCCTTGCACAAGCACAATATTAGCAGCACAAATGAGTTATACACTGAAATGTGCCCTGGTGTCTCTGGACCGCACAATGATCTGAACAAGCTGACTGACAATCAAGTACCTAGATAACTTTCTGACTATCCAGTAAGCAGCAGCAGGAGCGGCCTTCTGAGCTGTTACCCTGACAAAATGGCGCCAAAACAACATGTCTGCTCTTCATATGGAGAGGGACATGTGACTTCGGCAGCCAATGACACAAGCCCTTGTGTCTGGATGTTGTGGATGGTTTCTGCACCATAATTGGCTGCTGGAAACAAAGTTAAAAAAAAAAAGAAAAACAGTTCGCATCTCCTCTAACCTCTCCCCACCTCCTCCCTTCATCAAACACTTTCCCCTCATTCATCATACAGCACAACTATCCTAGCCAAAGTCATAACAAAAGCATTAGTGGAAAAGTGATCATGTAACAAAGTTTGTCCTAATTTTGATGATTTTTAGTAAAAATGCTCGGGTGTCTGAACATGAATCCGAATGTTCTACGTTCGTGCTGAATTTGAAAGTGGCAAATGTTTTCTGAACAAGTTCACTTATTTCTAATTTTTAATTAATGTGTTGTATTCCAGGAGTACTTTCTGATGTAAAGTACACCTCTTTTAGTTTTAAGTTATGATAAATTTGTTGGCTGCGCTGGGCCACTTCCAATATTGGCTATCCTTAGCCCACTTTTGCAAAAAGTTTGGCCGAGACTGAAATAAAAATGGCAAAAGTTGCAATTTTTTTCCAGCTATGAGATGTACAAACAAGTTATGTTATTTCAAGCTGTATCAGACCATAGGACTGTTGAAAACTGCTTGATAAATTGGGGACCTAGTTTAACAATTAGGAATGGGGTAACTATTCGTCTGGGTGAACCCCAGCGCACCTTAGCTTGGTTGACAGCTCTTTCCCTATTTATTTCAGGTTACAGATTTACACAAAATACAAATATATGTGTTAGAAATTTCTCATATATTCTACAAGAAGAAATATCACACTTAGATAGTTAAAATAAATTATTTATTAAATAGCTTAAATTTACATATTTTTTATTTCATATTATAATATCTATTGTGAGACAGTGAAGGAATATGTGTTGAATGGGGTGTACATTTCACCTAGGTACTGTGCTGTATGGTATAAGGGAAATGTGTGGCTTTGTAAACCTAGTGGTAGAGAAAGGTCACTACACCTTACATTCAGCACACACTTGCAGCTCAGGCCTGAAACCATTCAGCTGTTAATTAGGAGACCAGAAGTAGGTGTCTGCAAACACAGTCAGAGAGCTCGCTTAGTCTGGACAAGGAGTCCCGGCACAAGAAGCAGTCTCCAGGAGTGTGAGCTATCTCAGTCTGGGTGCTCGATGTACCCGGACACAGGAGTAGTCTCAGTGAGAATCCGTGCGAATAGCGGCTGAATAGGAGGGGAGCTCTCTCAAGTCTGGACGTTGAAGGTGCCTTCAGACACAAGGAGGAGACTCTGTGAACCGCAATGCTGGTAAATGCTGGTAAATGCTGAACATATGTGTTGTTTTGGCCCCGGCTTGTAGAGTCGGGACCCGGATAGATAGGGAAATCTATCTAAGTGTAATTAGTGGCTAGACAAGCCTAGGTCTTATGTTTATGATTTATTTTTATCTGTTTGCTGTGGACTTTAATAAAGCTGGTTGCGGCCAGTTTTCACCAGAACTGCTGTCTGAATGAACTGTTTCCGTGCCACTCTGTCTACCCAGACGGCGATCCCAGAGCTATATCCCCTGAAAAGCTTACACTATACAAAAATTCCAGGCAAGTAGTGAGCACAATAAACAGATAACAGGAGATGAGATAGATAAGGTATTAATTCTAATAATGATGATCTTATATAATGCAGGTAATCATTAAATAGCTTTAAACAAATTAAAAAATTCATAGGAGCCAAAGTGTAAATGCATAAATATTAGAGTTGAGCGATACTTTCCGATATCCAAAAGTATCGGAATCGGAATGGTATCGCCGATACACAAAAAATATCGGCGATACCCGATACCGATACCGGAAATACAATGTAAGTCTATGGGAACAAAATATCGGAATTAAAAAAAACCCATTCTTGCCTTGTTGGTTAATTGTACATGAAGGAAAACAACAAAGAGTAATGTAGAATTTATTGGGGGAGGTTGAGGAGACATTAAAGGCATAGATGTTTAACACAATGCAATGGAATAGCATTAATATTTCTTTTTTTGAAATACGTTTGGATTGACGAAGAAATTGACAATGTTGTTAACCTTTTTTCTATTTTGTCAAATATGTCTGTTTCACAACTTCCATGCTCTTCACCTTTTTAACTTTTCACACACTTTCTCCTTCATAATCTTCAGCAGCATCAAATTATTCTTCATCTTCACCTTCTTAATCTTCTAAAACTTCTTGCTATTCATCTTTTTGTTAACATTACTTATATTGTTCTTATTAAACAGTTATTATTCTTCATATTCTACTTCTTCATCTTCTTCCTATTCATCCTTTTCATCATATTCTTATTTGTGACAGACATTCCTGTACTTGTAATCTGTAAAACTCTGAATTTTCATCCTTCCGTTCTTGCTGTCACGAAAGATTTTAATTACAACAGTATTTGTCCGCGTTCAGTTTAGCCTGCAGCAGCATCAGGCATTTTCCAGGGGCACCACGAGGAGGAACGGACTCACCCCCATACACTGCTTAGTCTTCTTCTGCTTAGAATTTAGAGCATATATTTTGCTCTTCATTTTGGTCTTATACTTAATGTTCTTCTGCTTTTTGATCTTCTGCTTATTGTTCTTCTGTCTCTTGTTCTGTATCTTGTAGTTTGTCTTAACCTTCTTTGTCCTGTTGGTGATGGTACAAGAGCCAATGAAAGTAACGAGGACCAGCTGACTGTGCTGGAACCCGGAGGGTCAGCAGAAGGAAAAGAGCCAATGGCACAACCGAGGACCAGCTGACGTTACTGGGACACGGTTACTAAGCAGGAGGTACCTGTGCTCCAAAGCACTACCAAGGACCAGCAGACGTTGCTGGAACTCAGATACCGACATGGAGGCACCTAGGCCAAAGGCACTGCGGAGAACCAGCTGACGGTACTGGAACCCGGATGGGTAGCAGAAGGTACAAGAGCCAATGAAAGTAACGAGGACCAGCTGACTGTGCTGGAACACGGAGGGTCAGCAGAAGGAAAAGAGCCAATGGCACAACCGAGGACCAGCTGATGTTACTGGGACACGGTTACTAAGCAGGAGGTACCTGTGCTCCAAAGCACTACCAAGGACCAGCAGACGTTGCTGGAACTCGGATACCGACATGGAGGCACCTAGGCCAAAGGCACTGCGGAGAACCAGCTGACGGTACTGGAACCCGGACGGGTAGAAGAAGGTACAAGAGCCAATGCAAGTGACGAGGACCAGCTGACTGTGCTGGAACACGGAGGGTCAGCAGAAGGAAAAGAGCCAATGGCACAACCGAGGACCAGCTGACGTTACTGGGACACGGTTACTAAGCAGGAGGTACCTGTGCTCCAAAGCACTACCAAGGACCAGCAGACGTTGCTGGAACTCGGATACCGACATGGAGGCACCTAGGCCAAAGGCACTGCGGAGAACCAGCTGACGGTACTGGAACCCGGATGGGTAGCAGAAGGTACCCATGGAAATTAAAGTTGAGGCAGCAGGACTGTTTGCCGTTCACACAGCAGGGGAACAGCTGACATTACTGAACCCCAGTAACACAGGAGCAAGTGTAGACTGTGCTAACAGCACTTCCGAGAAACAACTGGCGGTGTTGTAACCCAGGGATGAGAAGAGAACAGGGTGGAGGCAGCAGGACTGTTTGCCGTTCACACAGCAGGGGAACAGCTGACATTACCGAACCCCAGTAACACAGGAGCAAGTGTAGACTGTGCTAACAGCACTTCCGAGAAACAACTGGCGGTGTTGTAACCCAGGGATGAGAAGAGAACATGGTGGAGGCAGCAGGACTTTTTGCCGTTCACACAGCAGGGGAACAGCTGACATTACTGAACCCCAGTAACACAGGAGCAAGTGTAGACTGTGCTAACAGCACTTCCGAGAAACAACTGGCGGTGTTGTAACCCAGGGATGAGAAGAGAACATGGTGGAGGCAGCAGGACTTTTTGCCGTTCACACAGCAGGGGAACAGCTGACATTACTGAACCCCAGTAACACAGGAGCAAGTGTAGACTGTGCTAACAGCACTTCCGAGAAACAACTGGCGGTGTTGTAACCCAGGGATGAGAAGAGAACAGGGTGGAGGCAGCAGGACTGTTTGCCGTTCACACAGCAGGGGAACAGCTTACATTACCGAACCCCAGTAACACAGGAGCAAGTGTAGACTGTGCTAACAGCACTTCCGAGAAACAACTGGCGGTGTTGTAACCCAGGGATGAGAAGAGAACATGGTGGAGGCAGCAGGACTTTTTGCCGTTCACACAGCAGGGGAACAGCTGATATTACTGAACCCCAGTAACACAGGAGCAAGTGTAGACTGTGCTAACAGCACTTCCGAGAAACAACTGGCGGTGTTGTAACCCAGGGATGAGAAGAGAACAGGGTGGAGGCAGCAGGACTGTTTGCCGTTCACACAGCAGGGGAACAGCTGACATTACTGAACCCCAGTAACACAGGAGCAAGTGTAGACTGTGCTAACAGCACTTCCGAGAAACAACTGGCGGTGTTGTAACCCAGGGATGAGAAGAGAACAGGGTGGAGGCAGCAGGACTGTTTGCCGTTCACACAGCAGGGGAACAGCTGACATTACCGAACCCCAGTAACACAGGAGCAAGTGTAGACTGTGCTAACAGCACTTCGAGAAACATCTGGCGGTGTTGTAACCCAGGGATGAGAAGAGAACATGGTGGAGGCAGCAGGACTTTTTGCCGTTCACACAGCAGGGGAACAGCTGACATTACTGAACCCCAGTAACACAGGAGCAAGTGTAGACTGTGCTAACAGCACTTCCGAGAAACAACTGGCGGTGTTGTAACCCAGGGATGAGAAGAGAACAGGGTGGAGGCAGCAGGACTGTTTGCCGTTCACACAGCAGGGGAACAGCTTACATTACCGAACCCCAGTAAACAGGAGCAAGTGTAGACTGTGCTAACAGCACTTCCGAGAAACAACTGGCGGTGTTGTAACCCAGGGATGAGAAGAGAACATGGTGGAGGCAGCAGGACTTTTTGCCGTTCACACAGCAGGGGAACAGCTGACATTACTGAACCCCAGTAACACAGGAGCAAGTGTAGACTGTGCTAACAGCACTTCCGAGAAACAACTGGCGGTGTTGTAACCCAGGGATGAGAAGAGAACAGGGTGGAGGCAGCAGGACTGTTTGCCGTTCACACAGCAGGGGAACAGCTGACATTATGAACCCCAGTAACACAGGAGCAAGTGTAGACTGTGCTAACAGCACTTCCGAGCAACAACTGGCGGTGTTGGAGCCCAGGGTCAAGGAGGATGTTTAAATACTAGATCAAGTATTTTCCTTGTTACGTGTCAATTAAAAATGTCTATACTCCAAACAAGAGAAATATAACCTTTAGTACCATAAGATGATGATTTTACTTTAAAAAATATATGTAAATTAATAATTGACAAACATAAACGCATACATTAACATGTTGAAAAGCAATGCAAACCACAATAAAAATCGGTTAAATAATCTGCTATACGGTTTTAAATAAAAGCATACAAGTACATATCAGAATCCATTAATGATGGATAAGTAACAGTATGTACACCATTTTCATTTGCTGAATAATATCACTAAAAAGTTTTTAAAAATATCTAAAATTTCCATCATGTAATACTGATAATATGTGCCAATCATTTATATTAACAAAAAAAACCTTTAAAAAGTGCATAGTGAAAACAGCTATTTATGCCTGACTGTGGACTTGCAAGCATGACAACGGATAGATAAGGTATATATAGATGAGACTGCATAGCCACAGATGGTGAATGGCGATGTAATACTGTACCTCAATAAAGTGTGCGTTACTACTACATCCTTTTTTTTATATAGCTTTATAAAAGGGTACGTGCATGTATGCTTGCGCCTTTGTTTGGACGCACAGACTGGCTTCCTGCTGTGACGCGTTGGGTATTGGAGCGTCTGTGCGTCTTATGACGCAGACTAACATTCACGGTGCGCATCGTTCATCATCGCAAGCGTACCGACAACACAAAGGCGTTGTCATGACTGCTTTACTCAGTAAACATGCACCTATGATGAAACATACACGCATGTGCCCTATTACATAACAAGCTACAAGAAAAATGCGTGTGAGGTGTGACACAGCTGTTTTGTTAAGGTACAGTATTATATCGACATTGTACAGGTGTCGCTATTCAGTCTGATAAATAGATATCATTCACCTATTCTATCAGTTGTCGTTCTTTCAGCACCACTTACAGGTATATATTTTGCTATTGTGACTATGCACTATTGACTTTACCAAGGTAATGCATGATTTTTGTTAGCGATTATCATGTTTACATGAAGGACCTTTATGATATGGGCTGTTAACTTTCTAATCAAATATGTATTTTTTAAAATGACACAAATATAAGTAATGTTGAAGAGGACTATTCCTACATGCATTGTTTGCACAATATTACAGGTGTACATCACGTCCCTTAATCAACATTGGATATTATATTTACTTGTATGCTTTTATTTCAAAGGCAAGAACACTGAAGTATAACCTTCGCACTGCAGCAGTTGTCAAAGTTCAACCCACATTATGCACTTCCAACATTGCAGTATTTGAGTCATCATGATGTGAGTTGGATTTGTCTAAGCTATGGAGTGACAAGGTTGACCATCAGTATCCTATAGCATAAGTAGGCTTTTGTGTTTGCATTTGTTTTCGACATGTGCATATCTGTAATAATATGTCACAATTATTTTGTTACGATTTGTGACAGACAAATCATTTTATGGTTTGAAAGTTGACGTTTCAAATGTTTACAGCTTAGAAATCATGGTGTAGCCTCATATCTATGTGTAGCACTAGACACTTTGAGATGTCATGTTTTTTTCACCATGATTAGGTAGCTAGCAGTAATTTTTGCCGGACACACAGCAGGGGAACAGCAGGCGTTACTGAACCCCACAAACACATCAGCGATTGTTTTCATCTGTGCATCTAACACTTCTGAGCAGCAACTGGCGCTGTTGAAGCCCAGGGTCAAGGAGGGTGTAGGCAGAGGCCTAGTATGAGACGTTTGAAGTTGAAGTTGTAGTTAGCAGCAGTAATTTTTGCCAGACACACAGCAGGGGAACAGCAGGCGTTACTGAACCCCACAAACACATCAGCGATTGTTTTCATCTGTGCATCTAACACTTCTGAGCAGCAACTGGCGCTGTTGAAGCCCAGGGTCAAGGAGGGTGTAGGCAGAGGCCTAGTATGAGACGTTTGAAGTTGAAGTTGTAGTTAGCAGCAGTAATTTTTGCCAGACACACAGCAGGGGAACAGCAGGCGTTACTGAACCCCACAAACACATCAGCGATTGTTTTCATCTGTGCATCTAACACTTCTGAGCAGCAATGGCGCTGTTGAAGCCCAGGGTCAAGGAGGGTGTAGGCACAAAATATTGACTTATTGCCTTGTTACGTGGCCATTGCAAATGTATGTACTTCAAACAAGAATAAATGAAGTTTTACTACACAATAAAATGATGAATTTCAATTACAAGAATAGAAAAATATTTATACTTGACAGTCGTCTGTGGTTGATAACGTTTAATGGCTAACTGAAAATATGGTAACAAATTCAAAGCTTTCGAGACTACTCAGTGTCTTCATCAGGCTAAGAGTAAAGCCAAAAATGAAGAATCACATATTTCTACACACAACAGGACACAGGAATAGCTAAGACAAGTGAGGGAGGGACAAGTGAGGGGAGACCGGCAACAAAAAGGAGAACAAGGATGAATTATCAGCGCCACACAATCACAGATAAATTAATGAATTTACCTGTGGCAAAAGACTTTTGTATGCCCGGTCATAGCATCATGGATATGGAATTACTGGTATTAAAATATAACTTCAAATATGAGAAACGTACAAAGGTTTCAGAATATAAGCTCATCATGACCTTTGACACTGTTAGTGATGGAATGAATAGATCACATGGATTTATGTCATTCTATATCAATTAAGGAATCTGCTCTATGCCCTTCCAGGGTCATGAAAACCCAAAAAAAGACGCCAATGAGAGGGCAATCAAATTTCTATCCTTATCTAGGAACTGTTCCAATATTTATGTTCATCCCTGTGAGATAATGACAGTTCTGATACACGTCACTTACTTGTCTTACCTATTGCACTATTCCTGTGTCCTGTTGTGTATAGAAATATGTGATGCTTAATTTTTTTATTTAGTCTTTCTCTGATGAAGAGACGTGAGTAGCCTTGAAAGCTTGCAATTTGTTTCCATCTTTTCAGTTATCCATTAAAAGGTATCAACCACTGCTGACTCTGAAGTCTAAATATTTTTCTATCTACTGGCTAACACGGTACAAAGATACACATGTTTTCTAATTTCAAGAAGGAAAAATAAAGAAAATACAAATATAAACGCATATATGCACATGCCAAAAATAAATGGAACAACACAACACCCAAAAAATTGGTAACAAAATATAGTGTTGTAAATTTAAGAATAAAAGTCCATTTTTTTTTTTATGAATAATGCTTAAGGAACGCTATGTTAAACCATAACATAGTGAAGACAATGGATTTTGTAATAGTCACTCATCATCATCATCGCAAATTTTATGTGACAGTCACAGACATTTCAATTATTTAAGTTCATAAAATCGTAACTTTCTATAGCATGTATGACATGTCCAGCATGGACTCATCAATGTGATTGATGACACAATAATGTACGATAAAAATAACCATTTAAAAAAACATTAGGCATTGTTTGTCACAATTTAAGTGTGTGCCTGCAAGTGTAGGTGAAACAAAGGCTACGGATAGCAAAGGTATATTCTATGTCTGTATCAGACAGTGGACAGCCTCTGATGGGTAATGCCGATGTTATACTGTACGTCAATAAAGTCTGCGGCTGAAATCATGCATTTTTTGCTTGTAGAGTGTTGAAGAGGGTAAAAGAATGTCTGGTTGCGCAAAGCTTTATCCGTCAACACTACCTTCCTACTGTCACGCGTAGGGTAGGGTAGCGTGTGGCAATTAGCTGACTATCAAATGTGAGGTTAGGCTGCGTTATTGCGCACTAGGGACGCAAAAAAAAATACAGCAGTAATAATTTAATGTGTAATACTCCACCTATGACAAACAAAAAAATTACGTTCCCTCTTTAACAATGTACAAGACTAACAAGCCTAATGGTTGACGCTGACTTAATTGAGATACAGTATTACATCAACATTGTCCATGAGTAACTATGCACTGTGATACCTATATACCAGTATTAATTTATATCTCTTGTGGTTGTTTCAACAGCACTTGCAGGTATAACTACCTATTGTCAGTATGCATGATGCACTTTCTAGATGTAATAATTTATTATTGGACATTATTACCATGTTTACATGCTGGCCATTTCATATATGGTGTTTGAAGTTACAGTTGGCATCAGTATGTGTATTTTATAATGTCTGTCATAAATAAAACTCGTGATGATGATGATGAGGATTTAATGATTCGTACATCCATTGACTGCATTATCTTACAGGTACAGATAAAGTTCCTTAAAAAGCATTAATTCATAAGTCTGAAATGTACTTTTATGCATTAATTTCAAAATGTGAAGAGTAGACTATGTTTTATTTTTTGTTACCATTTCTAATAGACATGTGCAGATATGCGCTGTGATGACAAATTATTATTTGTCCATATTTGTCATAAAAATTTATCATTCTAGGCGTGCAAAACTTCACAATTTCATGTTTTCAGCATAACAAGCAGGGTGACGGCTCTTCCCTATTTGGAGCATGTTGGTCATGTGTTTTTCTGTCCATGTGTCGGGAACAGGAGACTTCTTGCCGTTCACACAGCAGGGGAACAGCTGGCGTTACTGAACCCCACTAACAGTAGAGCTTGTGTTTTGTTCTGTGGACACGACACTTCTGAGCAGCAACTGGCAGTGTTTGAGCCCAGGGAGTAGAGTTCAGGTGGTAGAAAGATGAACATAACAGGAGACATGGATAACGTTGCGAACCAGTTATTTAATCTGAAAACGGACAGACAAATTCTGCCGAGATCCATGCCTTGTTCATTTTCAGAAAAGTAAGCCGGTCTACATTATCGGAGGATAGTCGCATGCGACGGTCTGTTAGTACACCACCTGCAGCACTAAAGACGCGCTCCGATAATACACTGGCAGCAGGGCAAGCCAGCACCTCCAATGCATACTGGCTAAGCTCTGGCCATGTATCCAGCTTAGAGACCCAAAACTTGAATGGGGAAGAGCCATCTGGGAGTACACTGAGAGGCAAAGCCAAGTAGTCTGTCACCATCTGACGGATACGTTGCCTCCCGCTGACTGGAGCCCTCTCGGATGGTGTAGACATTTGTGGCGCTGCCACAAAACTTTGCCACATTTTTAACATACTGGTCTTTCCCTGTGCAGAGGCACTGCGTGTGCTCCCTCTTGTTGCAGAGCTCTCTACACTGCCTCGACGCACAGAGCTGCTTTGTAAAGCAGTAGCAGCAGCAGTGCTCTCGGCAGTAAGGTAGAACATTAGGGATTGCACCAGTGTGTCTTGGTACTCCCGCATTTTACGCTCCCGGTTCAACGGTGTGATGAGGCTTTTGACGTTGTCCCGGTAGCGAGGGTCTAGGAGGGTGTACACCCAATAATCAGACGTCGTGAGAATGTGGGCGATGCGGCGGTCGTTTCTTAGGCACTGCAGCATGAAATCAACCATGTGCTGCAGACTCCCAACTGGCAAAGAAACGCTGTCCTCTGCAAGAGGCGTTATCTCTGCCTGCTCTGCATCACCCCACCCTCGCTCTACATACTGACTAGAGCGTTGTGTACCTCCCTCTGGAGCGATGTCTTCCTCCTCCATTGACTCCTCCTCCTCATCCTCCTCACAAAGTGAGCCCTGCCCAGCCTTTTGTGAGGAACCACGTTGCGCTGACTTTCCAGAAGGTGATGGAATTTGTGACTCCTCATCCTCCACCTCTTCCAAAACCTCATCCCTTATTGCTTGCAGTGTTTTTTGAAGCAGGCAGATAAGGGGGACAGTCAGGCTGACTAGTGCATCATCTGCACTCGCCATCCGCGTTGACTCATCAAACGCACGCAAAACGTGGCACATGTCCTTCATAGTGGCCCACTCATTAATGGTGAAGTGTGGACGGCGCAAATTGCGTGTTGATTGCGCCTGATGCAGCTGATACTCCATAACTGCTGGCTGCTGCTCACACAACCGCTCCAACATATGTAACGTTGAATTCCACCTGGTGGATACGTCACATATGATGCGATGTTCAGGAAGGCGCAATCTGCGTTGCAGAGCTGCAATGCGCGATCTGGCCATGCTGGAACGTCGCAAGTGAGCGCACTCTAGGCGGACCTTGTGCAGCAGTGCATCAAGATCCGGAAAGTCCCTCAAAAAACTCTGCACGACCAAGTTGAGCACATGTGCCAGACATGGTATGTGAGTGAGGTTGCCAAGGCCCAGAGCTGCCACCAGATTTCGGCCATTGTCACACACTACCAAGCCTGGCTGGAGATTCGCTGGCAAAAACCACACGTCGCTCTCCTGCTTGATGGCATTCCAGACCTCCTGCGCTGTGTGGCTTCGATTCCCCATGGGAATTAATTTCAGAACGGCCTGTTGCCGTTTGGCCACGGCTGTGCTCATATCGGTCGCATCAGGTAAGCGTCCACGGGTCCATGTGGAGGTAGACCGTGACGGCTCCTGCAGCGATGATTCTGAGGAACTGGAGTAGGAGGAGGAGTCAATGTGGACAGACTTGATTCCGGCAATCCTTGGAGTTGGCAGAACACGTACAGCGCCACTCGCAAGATCTGTACCCGGCTCCACAACATTCACCCAATGGGCAGTGAGTGAAAGGTATCGTCCCTGGCCATGGGTACTGGTCCACGCATCGGTGGTCAGGTGGACCTTGCTACTGACGGCGTTTAGTAGCGCATGTTTAATTTTTGCCTCAACATGCTTTTGCAGACCAGGGACGGCTTGCCTGCTGAAATAAAATCGGCTGGGCACATTGTATTGTGGGACTGCCAATGCCATTAATTCACGGAAACTGTCAGTCTCCACCAGCCTGAATGACAGCATTTCAAGGGACAGGAGTTTTGCAATGCCAGCATTCAGAGCCTGTGCTCGTGGATGGTTTGCCGAGTATGGCCGTCTTTTATCCCATGCCTGTGCTACCGATGGCTGTTTTGTGGCCTGGGTGTGTGAGGATGACAGGGAACTTGCAGCTGTGGGTGGAATAACACTGTGTCTCTGGACAACAGTGACAGAGGTTCTTCCATGGCGATCCTTTGAGGAAGCCGAACCAGCTGTGTGTGAACTGGAGGAAGAGGCTCCAACACGAGCTGAAGATGTAGGTGCTGCTGTAGGTTGGCCTACATCTCCAGTGTGTCTTTGTAACTCAACAAAGTGCTTTGACCGCACATGTTTCCACATATTTGTTGTATTAAGGTTACTGACACTTTTACCTCTTTTAATTTTTTGATTACACAGCTTGCATTTGACATAGCAAATATCATCTGCAACTGTATCAAAAAAGGACCACGCAGAGCAAGTCCTGGGAGCGCCCGGTTTGGCTGTTGGAAGAGAACTGCTCCGAACGGGTGCCAAACTGGAGGCTACAGGCAAGCGAGTCTGCAGCCTACCTCTCCCTACTGTTTGGACCGTTGGGCAATCTCTTCCTCAGAGCTGCTCCCACCACCTTCCTGTTCCTCACGCCATGTTGGGTCTTGGACCTCATCATCTCCACCACTACCCTCTTCCAACACCTGCTGTTGTTGGGTGGTCTGGCCAGCACCATGCTCAACAGAAACTGGCAACTGAGTCTCATCATCATCAGATGCGTTCTGCGGTGTGCTGACCATCGGCACTGGCTCACCCGCCTCTTCAGATTCAGAGAGACACAGCTGTTGCGCATCACTGCATACTGCCTCTTCTTCACATTCCAGAATGCTGCTTGGCTGGGCCCCTGTTTCCAAGCCAACAGATTCTGAGAACAGAAGCAGAGACTCAGCTGGCTCCTGTACAGAGCTCTCTGACTGCCTGGGCAATTTGGCAGGCGGTGAAGAGACTGATGGTTGTTCAACAGTGCTGTGGTCCTGAGAGGAGGTGGAAGCTATTGAAGTCGATGCATTGGCTGCCATCCAACCAACAACGGCTTCAATTTGTTCTTCACGCAGCAGGGGGGTACGCTGAGCTCCTACAAAAGTGCGCATAAAGGAACGCTCACGGGGAAAACTGGTGGATGCTGTGTCACTGGGTGCGGCAGCAGCCACAGAATCCCCACGTCCTCTCCCTGCTGCAAATCCACGGCCTCGACCACGACCACGTGCCTTACTCACTGACTTCTTCATCTTGGTAGATTGATAAAGAAAGTCAGAAAAGTTATAAGGCCTAAGTGTGGTTATTCCTCACAGACTACAGTGAACCCTGCAGACAACTGTTCAGTATCTGTGAAAGGCCCCTTTTGTACTTCTATAGTGTTTGCAACCAATGTATTGTATACGGATGGAAGCGCGTCACACTAATAGATTAGATTTTTTTCCACTAAAATGGAGCAGCACCAATTAGAGAAAAATGTGAAGGATGAGGCAGTGACACACGCTCAGCAGACTACAACCGGCAGTGGTTGAAGTAACAAACTGGAGCGTAATCTGCACTCACAAAATGAAAAGCTCACAGACTACAGTGAACACTGAAACACAACTTTCAGTAGCTGTTAAAGGCCCCTTTGTGTACTTCTATAGTGTTTGCAACCAATGTATTGTATACGGATGGAAGCGCGTCACACTAATAGATTAGATTTTTTTCCACTAAAATGGAGCAGCACCAATTAGAGAAAAATGTGAAGGATGAGGCAGTGACACACGCTCAGCAGACTACAACCGGCAGTGGTTGAAGAACAAACTGGAGCGTAATCTGCACTCACAAAATGAAAAGCTCACAGACTACAGTGAACACTGAAACACAACTGTTCGTAGCTGTTAAAGCCCTTTGTGTACTTCTATAGTGTTTGCAACCAATGTATTGTATACGGATGGAAGCGCGTCACACTAATAGATTAGATTTTTTTCCACTAAAATGGAGCAGCACCAATTAGAGAAAAATGTGAAGGATGAGGCAGTGACACACGCTCAGCAGACTACAACCGGCAGTGGTTGAAGAACAAACTGGAGCGTAATCTGCACTCACAAAATGAAAAGCTCACAGACTACAGTGAACACTGAAACACAACTGTTCAGTACTGTTAAAGCCCTTGTGTGTACTTCTATAGTGTTTGCAACCATGTATTGTATACGGATGGAAGCGCGTCACACTAATAGATTCGATTTTTTTCCACTAAAATGAGCAGCACCAATTAGAGAAAAATGTGAAGGATGAGGCAGTGACACACGCTCAGCAGACTACAACCGGCAGTGGTTGAAGACTAACTGGAGCGTGATCTGCACTCACAAATGAAAAGCTCACAGACTACAGTGAACACTGAAACACACTGTTCTGTACTGTGTAAAGCCCTTTGTGTACTTCTATAGTGTTTGCAACCAATGTATTGTATACGGATGGAAGCGCGTCACACTAATAGATTGATTTTTTTTCAACTAAGACTGAGCAGCACCAATTAGAAAAAATTGAAGATGCAGTGACACGCTCAGCAGCTACAACACGCGTGGTTGAAGAAACTGCAGCGTATCTGCACATGACCACAGCTACATGACACTCACAGTCGTAGCTGTTAAAGGCACAGGTACATTCTGTTGCAACCAATGTGCTTGTATACGATGAGCGGTCACATAAATAGTTGTTTTTTTCCACTAATGGTAGCAGCACAAAAGAAAATTAGATAGCAGTGATCGCTCACGATACAAGCAGTGTTGCAAGAACTATACTGGAGTCAAGAATACGCTCACAAATGGGCACAGTTTATCAGTGACACTGAACATCTGTTCTGTAGCTTTAAGGCCCTGTTATGTTAAGCATGCGAACCGCTGAGTTACAGGATGGCCTATCCTTTAGATTTCATTCACTAAATGTCCACATTCCATTAAAAAATATTATTGTGACCGTTACGTATACATAAGCACACATAGAGTACAGGAACTTCACAAGGGACTTGTGTTCAGGTTCACTAACTGTGCTGTTTATTTGAGTGCAAATCACCTCCCGACTTGCAAGAACTGCTGGACTCACTCTTGGCTGTCTAGTGGCATCCTTTCATGTATCTCCTATAGTGGTTTGCTACATTGATTGTAATAGGATGAGCATCCTAACTATAGTGTGAGCTTCATTTAATACATGGTTGCAAATCATTAAATAAAAAAGCTTTAGATTGGCATGCTGTGTTACATGTGGTTCATGAGCAGTCTGCTGCTCACCTTTTGTCAAGCATCACTTGCCAGAGCACTGCTACATTGTATTTAGTTTTGCTCATTTGTAATTGTCTGCTCATTCCATTAAAAAATCTAATCTATTAGTGTGACGCGCTTCCATCCGTATACAATACATTGGTTGCAACACTATAGAAGTACAAAGGGAGCTTTTCACAGATTGTGACAGTTGTGTTTCAGTGTTCACTCAGTCTGTGTTTTTTATTTTGAGTGCAGATCACGCTCCATTACTGTTCAAGCACTGCTGCTGTACTCTGCTGAGGTGTCTCAGTGGCTCATCCTTTTCATTTTTCTCCAATTGGTTCTGCTCATTCCATTTAAAATAAATCAATCTATTAGTGGACGCGCTTCCATCCGTATACAATACATTGGTTGCAAACACTATAGAAGTACAAAGGAGCTTTTCACAGATTGTGACAGTTGGTTTCAGTGTTACTTCAGTCTGTTTTTTTATTTTGATGCAATACGCTCCAGTTACATGTTCAAGCACTGCGCATTGTACTCTGCTGACGTGTCTCTGCCATCCTTATCATTTATCTCAATTGGTTGCTACATGTCCATTTAAAAAAATCTAATCTATATGTGTGACGCGCTTCCATCCGTATACAATACATTGGTTGCAAACACTATAGAAGTACGAAAGGAGCTTTCACAGATTGTGGGCAGTTGTGTTCAGTTTCACTTCAGTCTGTGTTTTTTACTTTTTGAGTGCAGATCACGCTCCAGTTACTGTTCAAGCACTGCTGCTTGTACTCTGCTGAGCGTGTCTCAGTGGCTCATCCTTTTCATTTATCTCCAATTGGTTGCTGTCATCCATTAAATATTAAAAATCTAATTAATTAGTGTGACGCGCTTCCATCCGTATACAATACATTGGTTGCAAACACTATAGAAGTACAGAAGGAGCTTAGTTCACAGATTGTGGACAGTTGTGTTTCAGTGTTCACTTCAGTCTGTGTTTTTTACTTTTTGAGTGCAGATCACGCTCCAGTTACTGTTCAAGCACTGCTGCTTGTACTCTGCTGAGCGTGTCTCAGTGGCTCATCCTTTTCATTTTTCTCCAATTGGCTTTGCTACTTCCATTTAAAATAAATCTAATCTATTAGTGTGACGCGCTTCCATCCGTATACCAATACATTGGTTGCAAACACTATAGAAGTACAAAAGGTAGCCTTTCACAGATTGTGGACAGTTGTGTTTCAGTGTTCACTTCAGTCTGTGTTTTTTATTTTTTGAGTGCAATCACGCTCCAGTTACTTGTTCAAGCACTGCTGCTTGTACTCTGCTGAGCGTGTCTCAGTGGCTCATCCTTTTCATTTATCTCCAATTGGTTCTGCTCATTCCTATTTAAAATAAATCTAATCTATTAGTGTGACGCGCTTCCATCCGTATACAATACATTGGTTGCAAACACTATAGAAGTACACAAAGGGGCCTTTCACAGCTACTGAACATGGGTTTTTAATTTTTAACTAAAATAGGTATTTTTTCAAATGACACAAATATATGTAATGTTGAAGAGGAATAGTCCTACATCCATTGTTTGCACAATATTACAGGTGTACATCATGTCCCTTAATCAACAATGTATTATTATATTTACTTGTATGCTTTTATTTAAAAGCCAAGAACACAGAAGGATAACCTTCGCACTGCAGCTGTTGTCAAAGTTCAACCCACATTATGCACTTCCAACATTGCAGCATTTGAGGCATGATGTGAGTTGGATTTGTCAAAGTTATGGAGTGAGAAGGTTCACCATCAGTACCCTATAGCATAAGTATGCTTTTGTGTTAGCATTTGTGTTAGACATGTGGATATCTGCCATAATATGTCACAATTATTTAGTTACAGATTTGTTACCAACACTAATCATTGAATGGTTTTAAATTTGACGTTTCACTTGTTTACAGCTTAGAAATAAGGGTGTAGCCTGATATCTATGTGTAGCACTAGCCACTTTAACATGTCATGTTTTTTTCAACATGTGTAGCTAGGTAGCAGTAATTTTTGCCGGACACACAGCAGGGGAACAGCAGGCGTTACTGAACCCCACAAACACATCATCGATTGTTTTGATCTGTGCATCCAACATTCTGAGCCCAGGGTCAAGAAGGGTGTAGCCTGAGGCCTAGTATGAGATGTTTGAACTTTAATTTGAACTTTAATTTGGAGTTAGCAGCATTAATTTTTGTCAGACACGCAGCAGGGGAACAGCAGGCGTTACTGAACCCCACTATCACTATAGCTTGTGTATTGGTCTGTGGACACGACACTTCTGAGCAGCAACTGGCAGTGTTGTAGCCCAGGGAGTATAGCTCAGGTGGTAGAAAGATGAACATAACAGGAGACATGGAAAACGTTGCCAACCAGTTAGTTAATCTGAAACCGGACAGGCAAATTCAGGCGAGATCCATGCCTAGTTCATTTTCAGAAAAGTAAGCCGTTCTACATTATCGGAGGATAGTCGCATGCAACGGTCTGTTAGTACACCACCTGCAGCAGTAAAGACGCGCTCCGATAATACACTGGCAGCAGGGCAAGCCAGCACCTCCAATGCATACTGGCTAAGCTCTGGCCATGTATCCAGCTTAGAGACCCAAAACTTGAATGGGGAAGAGCCATCTGGGAGTACACTGAGAGGGCAAGACATGTAGTCTGTCACCATCTTACGGAAATGTTGCCTCCTGCTGACTGGAGCCGTCTCGGATGGTGTAGACATTGGTGGCGCTGCCACAAAACTTCGACACATTTGGAACATACTGTTCTTGCCCTGTGCAGAGGCGCTGCTTGTGCTCCCTCTTGTTGCAGAGCTGTCTCCACTGCCTCGACGCACAGAGCTGCTTTGTAAAGCAGTAGCAGCAGCGCTCTCGGCTGGAATGGAGAACATTATGGATTGCACCAGTGTGTCTTGGTACTTCCGCATTTTACGCTCCCGGTTCAACGGTGTGATGAGGCTTTGTAAGTTGTCCCGGTAGCGAGGGTCTAGGAGGGTGTACACCCAATAATCAGACGTGGTGTGAATGTGTTCGATGCGGCGGTCGTTTCTCAGCCACTGCAGCATGAAATCAACCATGTGCTGCAGACTCCCAACTGGCCAAGAAACGTTGTCCCCTGCAAGAGGCGTCATCTCTGCCTGCTGTGCATCACCCCACCCTTGGTCTACATACTGACTAGAGCATTGTCTACCTCCCTCTGGAGCGATGTCTTCCTCCTCCATTGACTCCCTCCCCATCCATCCTACTCACAAAAGTCCTTCAAATAATATAAAATTTACAAAAATTATTAAACCTCAAAATTTTAAAAACTTTGTACATATCTGTAACATCAGTTTATGGAAACACAATAGCATTACAAAAGGATAGACAAAAAATGTACATTATGTGCTTTGTAAATACATTAAAATTTGTAATGGTTATGAAAATATAGGACAGCGGACTCTGGAGTTCAATTGTGATACATGCATGTACTTGAAAGTCCTCAGCCTTTGTGAGAACCACGTTGCGCTGACTGTCAGAAGGTGATGGAATTGTGACTCCTCATCCTCCACCTCTTCCAAACCTCATGCCTTAGTGCTTGCAGTGTTTTTTGAAGCAGGCAGATTAGGGGACATCAGGCTGACTAGTCATCATCTGCACTCGCCATCCGCGTTGACCTCATACAACGCACGCAAACGTGGCAGATTATCCTTCATAGGTTATTGCGCACTCCTTACACTGGCAGTGCTGCCATTCATTATAGATCCAATTCTAATTACTGTTCTCACCAACAAGCTCTCCACAGCGCAGCACCCCTCTACATCTCCTCCCTATTTATATTTATCGCCTAACGACGCTGCACTCTGCAAACGACTTCGACTAACTCTGCACTAATCCGTACCTCCCACTCCCAAATCCAAGACTTCTCCGCGCTGCGCCAATCCTCTGGAATGCTCTACCCAAGAAATTAGGACTATCCGCAATTGGATGGTTTCAGGCGCTCCTCAAAACACATTTGTCACAGTGGCCTATACATTCACTAATCAAGTCATTCTATGTGTATTGTGTGTGTAGCCCATTCACTATCTCCATGCATCCCTCACTCCTTAAAATGGCTGGACCATCATTGTAAAAACACCATTGTATATAAACACCTGTACTTTGTATCTCCCCCACCTCATTGTAGATTGTAAGCTTTCACCAGCAGGGGCGGCTGATTTTGCTTTAATTATTGTATTGTTAACGTTGTTACTTATGACTTGTGTTTTGAAACTGTTAAACTGTAAAGCACTGCGGAATATTATGGCGCTATATAAATAAATAATATTATTATTCTTATTATAGAGGCCCACTCAGTAGTGGTGAAGTGTGAACAGCGCAAATTGCGAGTTGACTGCGCCTGATGCAGCTGATACTCCATTACTGTTGGCTGCTGCTCACACAACCGCTCCAACATATGTAACGAGGAATTCCACCTGGTGGGTACGTCACATATGATGCGATGTTCATGAAGGTGAAATCTGCGTTGCAGAGCTGCAATCAGCGATCTGGCCATGCTGGAACGTCGCAAGTGAGCGCACTCTAGGCGGACCTTGTGCAGCAGTGCATCAAGATCCGGATAGTCCCTCAAAAAACTCTGCACGACCAAGTTGAGCACATATGACAGACATGGTATGTGAGTGAGGTTGCCAAGGCCCAGAGCTGACACCAGATTTCGGCCATTGTCACACACTACCAAGCCTGCCTGTAGATTCTCTTCCAAAAACCACACGTCGCTCTCCTGCTTTATGGCATTACAGAGCTCCTGCGCTGTGTGGCTAAGATTCCCCATGGAAATTAATTTCAGGATGGCCTGTTGACATTTGGACACGGCTGTGCTCATATCGGTCGCAACTAGGTAAACGTTCACGGGTCCATGTGGAGGTAGACCGTGACGGCTCCTGCAGCGATGATTCTGAGGAACTGGAATAGGAGGAGGAATCAATGTGTACAGACTTGATTCCTGCAATCCTTGGAGTTGGCAGAACACGTACAGCGCCACTCGCAAGATCAGTACCCGGCTGCACAACATTGACCCAATGGGCAGTGAGGGAAAGGTATTGTCCCTGGCCATGGGTGTTAGAACCCTCTTGTTAGGTTTTGTTTCAGTTTGCTGGTCACATGACCTTTTTTCCCTATTTAGTCTGGCTCCGCCCTTCTGGCTTTGCTTGACTTCATTGTATTATCTACTGTTAAGCTAGCCGGGTGCTTAGGTGCCTTAATCTGTCAGTTTTGCTTGATGTTAGGATCACAAAGTATTTATTTTTCTGTTTAATTATCCATGCTACAATTTATGTTAGGAGGTGTCCACCTTTTCTCCCAGTCCCTAGATCTTGTAGGGATTACTCCCTCGCAACTATAGGTCTTCGTTCACACTAGATGAGGACTTTAGCGGGTCTGGTCGCAGGATCAGGTTCCCCGTTACATCGTAGGGATTCAGCTTAGTTGTATTGTAGGGACAGAATTCCCTTCTTTCCTTACTGGTTGTAGCAGATCATAACAATGGGTACTGGTCCACGCATCGGTGGTCAGGTGGACCTTGCTACTGAGGGCTTTTAGTAGCGCATGTTTAATTTTTCCCTCAACATGCTTTTGCAGACCAGGGACGGCTTGCCTGCTGAAATGAAATCGGCTTGGCACATTGTATTGTGGGATTGACAATGATATTCAGTTACGGAAACTGTCTGTCTCCACCAGCCTGAATCACAGCATTTCAAGGGACAGGAGTTTTGCAATGCCAGCATTCAGAGCCTGTGCTCGTGCATGGTTTGCGGAGTATGGCCGTCTTTTATCCCATGCCTGTGCTACCGATGGCTGTTTTGTGGCCTGGGAGTGTGAGGATGACAGGGAACTTGCTGCTGTGTGTGGAATAACAGTTTGTCTCTGGACAACAGTGGCCGAGGTTCTTCCATGGCGATCCTGTGAGGAAGCAGAACCAGCTGTGTGTGAGCTCGATGAAGAGGCTTCAACACAACCTGAAGATGTAGGTGCTGCTGTAGGTTGGCCTACATCTCCAGTGTGTCTTTGTAACTCAACTACGTGCTTTGTCCGCACATGTTTCCACATATTTGTGGTATTGAGGTGACTGACACTTTTAGCTATTTTTAATTTTTGATTACACAGCTTGCATTTCACATAGCAAATATCATGTGCAAGTGTGTGAAAAAAGGACCACGCAGTGCAAGTCCTGGGAGCGCACGTTTTGACTTTTGGAAGACAACTGCTCCGAACAGGTGCCAAACTGGAGGCTACAGGCAACCGAGTCTGCAGCCTAACTCTCCCTCCTGTTTGTACCGTTGGGGCAATGTCTTCCTCTATCTTCCTTCTATCACTAACCATTTCTCTAGGCCTCTCCCAGCTTTCAACCAAAGTACTGGTTCTCACCACAAAGCTATCCACAGTGCAGCACCCTCCTACATCTCCTCCCTCATTTCTATCTATCGGCCTAACCGACTGCTGCGCTCTGCAAACGACTTTCGACTAACCTCTGCACTAATACGTACCTCCCACTCCCGACTCCAAGACTTCTCCTGCTCTACGCCAATCCTCTGGAATGCTGTACCCCAAGAAATTAGGACTATCCACAATTTGCATGGTTTCAGGCGCTCCCTCAAAACACATTTGTTCAGAGCGGCCTATCACATTCACTAATCAAAGTCATTCTATGTATTCTGTGTAAGTGTGTGTGTGTCTCTAGCCCATTCACTATCTCCATCCCTCAGTCCCTTAAGATGGCTGGAACATCATTGTAAATGCACCATTGTATATAAACACCTATACTTTGTATCTCCCCCATCTCATTGTACATTGTAAGCTGTCACGAGCAGGGGCGACTTATTTAGCTTAAATTATTGTATTGTTAACGTTGTTACTTATGACTTGTGTTCTGAAACTGCTAAACTGTAAAGCGCTGCGGAATATGATGGCGCTATATAAATAAATATTATTATTATTCCTCTGAGCTGCTCCCACCACCTTCCTGTTCCTCATGCCATGTTGGGTCTTGGACCTCATCATCTCCACTACCCTCTTCAAACACCTGCTGTTGGGTGGTCTGGCCAGCACCATGCTCAACAGAAACTGGCACCTGGGTCTCATCATCATCAAATGCGTTCTGCGGTGTGCTGACCATCGGCACTGTCTCACCCGCCTCTTCAGATTCAGAGAGACACAGCTGTTGCGCATCACTGCATACTCCCTCTTCACATTACAGAATGCTGCTTGGCTGGGCCCCTGTTTGCAAGCCAATAGATTCTGAGAACAGAAGCAGACACTCAGCTGGCTCCTGTACAGAACTCTCTGACTGCCTGGGCAATTTGCCAGGCGGTGAAGAGACAGATGGTTGCCCAACAGTGCTGTGGTCCTGAGAGGAGGTGGAAGCAATTGAAGTCGATGCATTGGCTGACATCCAAACAACAACGGCTTCAATTTGTTCTTCCCGCAGCAGGGGGGTACTCCGAGCTCCTACAAAAGTGCGCATAAAGGAACGCTCACGGGGAAAACTGGTGGATGCTGTGTCACTGGGGGCCGCAGCAGCCACAGAATCCCCACGTCCTCTCCCTGAAGAAACTCCACGACCACGTGCCTTACTCCCTGCCTTCTTCATCTTGGTAGATTGATAAAGAAAGTCTGAAAAGTTATAAGGTCTAAGTGTGGTTATTCCGCAGAGACTGCAGTGAACACTGCACACAACTGTTTCACTACCCAATGCGTCTCAGCAGGAAGGCAGTCTGTGCGTCAAACAAAGGCACAAGCATACATCCATGTACCCTGTTTATAAAGCTATATAAAAAAAATTATGTAGTAGTGACGCACACTTTATTGAGGTACAGTATTACATCGCCATTCACCATCTGTGGCTATGCAGTCTCATCTATATATACCTTATCTATCTGTTGTCATGCTTCCAAGTCGACAGTCAGGCCCTAAATAGCAATTTTCACTATGCACTATGCACTTTTTAAAGGTTATGTTTGTTAATAAAAATGATTATTGCCACATATTATGAGTATTACATGATGGAAATTGTATAATTTTGTATAAAATATTTGTGACATTATTCAGCAAATGAACATTTTAGTAATATCACAGATAACTTGTAATGCTGATGATGTTTTGAAGTCAGACATTCATTGTCTATACAATAAAAATGGTGTACATACTGTTACTTATCCATCATTAATGGATTCAGATATGTACTTGTATGCTTTTATGTACAACCGTATAGCAGATTCCTTAACTAATTTATTTTGTGGTTTGCATTGCTGTTCAACATGTTAATGTATGTGTTTATGTTTGTCAATTCTTTATTTATCTAGATATTAGTTTAAATGAAATCATCATCTTATGGTAGTAAAGGTTATCTTTCTCTTGTTTGAAGTATAGACATTTAAAATTGACAGGTAACAAGGAAATTACTTGATCTAGTATTTAAACATCCTCCTTGACCCTGGGCTCCAACACCGCCAGTTGTTGCTCGGAAGTGCTGTTAGCACAGTCAACACTTGCTCCTGTGTTACTGGGGTTCAGTAACGTCAGCTGGTCCTCGGTTGTGCCATTGGCTCTTTTCCTTCTGCTTGCCCCTCCGGGTTCCAGTACCGTCAGCTGGTTCTCCGCAGTTGCCTTTGGCCTAGGTGCTCTCGGATCCGAGTCCACAACGTCTGTGTCCTGTATGCTTGAGCAAGTACCTCTCCTGTACCGGTCCAGTAACGTCAGCTGGTCCTTGTATGCTTTGGCCAGGTACCTCCTGCTTAGTAACCGAGTCCAGTAACGTCAGCTGGTCCTCGTTGTGCCAATGGCTCTTTCCTTCTGCTGCATCCGGTTCCAGTAAACGTCAGCTGGTTCTCCCAGTGCCTTGGCTAGGTGCCTCCATCTGGTATCCGAGTTCCAGCAATCGTCCTGCTGGTCCCCTATGGATAAGTGCTTCCTGTGTGCAGCTACAGACTACGCGCAATGCTGTATGTAACCGGTTAGAATCTCTGGCAGCTAAGACATCTAGAATGGTAACAATCAGTATTGTGCACAAATACAGATACGGAACAAGAGAACAAGAACAATAAGCAGAAGATCTAAGAGAAGAACATAAGTTTAAGACCAAATGAAGACAAATATGAGCCTAAATTCTAACAAAGAGACTAAGCAGTATGAGTCGTTATACTGTTAAATGCTTGTAGCTAATGAACAGACAAATACGTGAATTAAATTTTGTGAAAAGAACGGAAGTGAAAATCATACTTTGACAGATTACAAGTACAGGATTCTCGTCACAAATAAGAATATGATGAAGAAGATGAAGCAGAATATGAATAAGAATAATAGTTTAATAAGAAGAATATGAGTAATGTTAACAAAGATGAATAGCAAGAAGTTTAAGAAGAAGATAAAGAAGGTGAAGATGAAGAATAATTTGATGAAAAAGATGAT
>JARQOD010000001.1:307274743-307322375 GCA_033576555.1 Oophaga sylvatica | reverse complement strand
AGATAGAAATGAGGGAGGAGATGTAGGAGGGTGCTGCACTGTGGAGAGCTTTGTGGGTGAGAACCAGTACTTTGGTTGAAAGCTGGGAGAGGCCTAGAGAAATGGTTAGTGATAGAAGGAAGATAGAGGAAGACATTGCCCCAACGGTACAAACAGGAGGGAGAGTTAGGCTGCAGACTCGGTTGCCTGTAGCCTCCAGTTTGGCACCTGTTCGGAGCAGTTGTCTTCCAAAAGTCAAAACGTGCGCTCCCAGGACTTGCACTGCGTGGTCCTTTTTTCACACACTTGCACATGATATTTGCTATGTGAAATGCAAGCTGTGTAATCAAAAATTAAAAATAGCTAAAAGTGTCAGTCACCTCAATACCACAAATATGTGGAAACATGTGCGGACAAAGCACGTAGTTGAGTTACAAAGACACACTGGAGATGTAGGCCAACCTACAGCAGCACCTACATCTTCAGGTTGTGTTGAAGCCTCTTCATCGAGCTCACACACAGCTGGTTATGCTTCCTCACAGGATCGCCATGGAAGAACCTCGGCCACTGTTGTCCAGAGACAAACTGTTATTCCACACACAGCAGCAAGTTCCCTGTCATCCTCACACTCCCAGGCCACAAAACAGCCAGCGGTAGCACAGGCATGGGATAAAAGACGGCCATACTCCGCAAACCATGCACGAGCACAGGCTCTGAATGCTGGCATTGCAAAACTCCTGTCCCTTGAAATGCTGTGATTCAGGCTGGTGGAGACAGACAGTTTCCGTAACTGAATATCATTGTCAATCCCACAATACAATGTGCCAAGCCGATTTCATTTCAGCAGGCAAGCCGTCCCTGGTCTGCAAAAGCATGTTGAGGGAAAAATTAAACATGCGCTACTAAAAGCCCTCAGTAGCAAGGTCCACCTGACCACCGATGCGTGGACCAGTACCCATTGTTATGATCTGCTACAACCAGTAAGGAAAGAAGGGAATTCTGTCCCTACAATACAACTAAGCTGAATCCCTACGATGTAACGGGGAACCTGATCCTGCGACCAGACCCGCTAAAGTCCTCATCTAGTGTGAACGAAGACCTATAGTTGCGAGGGAGTAATCCCTACAAGATCTAGGGACTGGGAGAAAAGGTGGACACCTCCTAACATAAATTGTAGCATGGATAATTAAACAGAAAAATAAATACTTTGTGATCCTAACATCAAGCAAAACTCACAGATTAAGGCACCTAAGCACCCGGCTAGCTTAACAGTAGATAATACAATGAAGTCAAGCAAAGCCAGAAGGGCGGAGCCAGACTAAATAGGGAAAAAAGGTCATGTGACCAGCAAACTGAAACAAAACCTAACAAGAGGGTTCTAACACCCATGGCCAGGGACAATACCTTTCCCTCACTGCCCATTGGGTCAATGTTGTGCAGCCGGGTACTGATCTTGCGAGTGGCGCTGTACGTGTTCTGCCAACTCCAAGGATTGCAGGAATCAAGTCTGTACACATTGATTCCTCCTCCTATTCCAGTTCCTCAGAATCATCGCTGCAGGAGCCGTCACGGTCTACCTCCACATGGACCCGTGAACGTTTACCTGTTGCGACCGATATGAGCACAGCCGTGTCCAAATGTCAACAGGCCATCCTGAAATTAATTTCCATGGGGAATCTTAGCCACACAGCGCAGGAGCTCTGTAATGCCATAAAGCAGGAGAGCGACGTGTGGTTTTTGGAAGAGAATCTACAGGCAGGCTTGGTAGTGTGTGACAATGGCCGAAATCTGGTGTCAGCTCTGGGCCTTGGCAACCTCACTCACATACCATGTCTGTCATATGTGCTCAACTTGGTCGTGCAGAGTTTTTTGAGGGACTATCCGGATCTTGATGCACTGCTGCACAAGGTCCGCCTAGAGTGCGCTCACTTGCGACGTTCCAGCATGGCCAGATCGCTGATTGCAGCTCTGCAACGCAGATTTCACCTTCATGAACATCGCATCATATGTGACGTACCCACCAGGTGGAATTCCTCGTTACATATGTTGGAGCGGTTGTGTGAGCAGCAGCCAACAGTAATGGAGTATCAGCTGCATCAGGCGCAGTCAACTCGCAATTTGCGGCGTTCACACTTCACCACTACTGAGTGGGCCTCTATAATAAGAATAATAATATTATTTATTTATATAGCGCCATAATATTCCGCAGTGCTTTACAGTTTAACAGTTTCAAAACACGAGTCATAAGTAACAACGTTAACAATACAATAATTAAAGCAAAATCAGCCGCCCCTGCTGGTGAAAGCTTACAATCTACAATGAGGTGTGGGAGATACAAAGTACAGGTGTTTATATACAATGGTGTTTTTACAATGATGGTCCAGCCATTTTAAGGAAGTGAGGGATGCATGGAGATAGTGAATGGGCTACACACACAGAATTACACATAGAATGACTTTGATTAGTGAATGTGATAGGCCACTGTGAACAAATGTGTTTTGAGGGAGCGCCTGAAACCATCCAAATTGCGGATAGTCCTAATTTCTTGGGGTAGAGCATTCCAGAGGATTGGCGCAGCGCGGGTGAAGTCTTGGAGTTGGGAGTGGGAGGTACGGATTAGTGCAGAGGTTAGTCGAAGGTCGTTTGCAGAGTGCAGCAGTCGGTTAGGCCGATAAATATAAATAAGGGAGGAGATGTAGGGGGGTGCTGCGCTGTGGAGAGCTATGTTGGTGAGAACCAGTAATTAGAATTGGATCCTATAATGAATGGGCAGCCACTGCCAGTGTAATGAGTGGCGAATAACTCTATGAAGGATATCTGCCACGTTTTGCGTGCGTTTGATGAGTCAACGCGGATGGCGAGTGCAGATGATGCACTAGTCAGCCTGACTGTCCCCCTTATCTGCCTGCTTCAAAAAACACTGCAAGCACTAAGGCATGAGGTTTTGGAAGAGGTGGAGGATGAGGAGTCACAAATTCCATCACCTTCTGGACAGTCAGCGCAACGTGGTTCCTCACAAAGGGCTGGAGGACTTTCAAAGTACCATGCTGTATCAACAATTGAACCTCCAGAGTCGCTGTCTATATTTTCATAACCATTACAAACTTTTAATGTATTTACAAAGCACATAATGTACATTTTTTGTCTATCCTTTTGTAATGCTATTGTGTTTCCATAAACTGATGTTACAGAATTATGATACAAAGTTTTTAAATTTTGAGTTTTAAATTTTGTAAATTTATATGTATTTGAAGGACTTTGTGAGGAGGATGAGGAGGAGTCAATGGAGGAGGAAGACATCGCTCCAGAGGGAGGTAGACAATGCTCTAGTCAGTATGTAGACCAAGGGTGGGGTGATGCACAGCAGGCGGAGATGACGCCTCTTGCAGGGGACAACGTTTCTTGGCCAGTTGGGAGTCTGCAGCACATGGTTGATTTCATGCTGCAGTGGCTGAGAAACGACCGCCGCATCGAACACATTCACACCACGTCTGATTATTGGGTGTACACCCTCCTAGACCCTCGCTACCGGGACAACTTACAAAGCCTCTGTCATGTGTGCATCGCCACGAAGATCGTCGCGGTTGCACATTCTGACTTCTCACAGCTGAGTTGCTGTTTCTTTGTGTTTGGCAGTTAGGGAGTTAATTCTGTCTGTGCTCAGTTCTGGGACTGGGTGCAGTTTTCTCCCGGCTGCAATTAATTATTTGTTGATTGGTTTCCTTTAAATCTCTGGTTGTCTGTGTTGGGAGTTGCCAGTGAAATTCTTCATGCAGACCACAGATAGGATTGTATCTGTATAGACTTAAGTTAAAGAGCTCCTTAGTTGTTTTAAGCTCACCTTGCTTAGAGTTTAATATCCCAGATCATTTATGTTCCTTCTGTGTTTGAGTGTGTATGCAAGTCTGTGTTTTCTCCAGTCTGTCTTATATGTCTAATCTGTGTATTTAGCAGAGATCAGCCCATATCCCTTTGGTGGTAATCAGAATCCTTCTTAGGACTGATTACAGGGTTCAGGGACTGATAGGAGACAGGGTTAGGCTGGAGACTTGGACCTCTGAACCATTATCAGTACCTCCAAGGTGAGGGATTAGTTAGGACCCCAGTTTAGGGTCAGGTTAGACCCCCGGTCCTCCTCTTTCCTGTGACAGTGTATCAAGTCCTCAAGATTAACCCTGAGTTCAACGGATATCGTGTCAGGTAAATCTATTCTATATTTACATGCTGATGTTGCTAATCTATATGTTGTATAGAGTGTTGTTCTTTTAAGAATAGTTTACTGACATCGTACACATATCATAAGACCGCGTGACAGCCTCATCACACCGTTGAACCGGGAGCGTAAAATGCGGAAGTACCAAGACACACTGGTGCAATCCATAATGTTCTCCATTCCAGCCGAGAGCACTGCTGCTGCTACTGATTTACAAAGCAGCTCTGTGCGTCGAGGCAGTGGAGACAGCTCTGCAACAAGAGGGAGCACAAGCAGCGCCTCTGCACAGGGCAAGAACAGTATGTTCCAAATGTGTCGAAGTTTTGTGGCAGCGCCACCAATGTCTACACCATCCGAGACGGCTCCAGTCAGCAGGAGGCAACATTTCCGTAAGATGGTGACAGACTACATGTCTTGCCCTCTCAGTGTACTCCCAGATGGCTCTTCCCCATTCAAGTTTTGTGTCTCTAAGCTGGATACATGGCCAGAGCTTAGCCAGTATGCATTGGAGGTGCTGGCTTGATCTGCTGGCAGTGTATTATCGGAGCGCGTCTTTACTGCTGCAGGTGGTGTACTAACAGACCGTTGCATGCGACTATCCTACGATAATGTAGAACGGCTTACTTTTCTGAAAATGAACTAGGCATGGATCTCGCCTGAATTTGCCTGTCCGGTTTCAGATTAACTAACTGGTTGACAACGTTTTCCATGTCTCCTGTTATGTTCATCTTTCTACCACCTGAGCTATACTCCCTGGGCTACAACACTGCCAGTTGCTGCTCAGAAGTGTCGTGTCCACAGACCAATACACAAGCTATAGTGATAGTGGGGTTCAGTAACGCCTGCTGTTCCCCTGCTGTGTGTCCGGCAAAAATTACTGCTACCTAGCTACACATGTTTAAAAAAACATGACATGTTAAAGTGGCTAGTGCTACACATAGATATCAGGCTACACCCTTATTTCTAAGCTGTAAACAAGTGAAACGTCAAATTTAAAACCATTCAATGATTAGTGTTGGTAACAAATCTGTAACTAAATAATTGTGACATATTATGGCAGATATCCACATGTCTAACACAAATGCTAACACAAAAGCATACTTATGCTATAGGGTACTGATGGTGAACCTTCTCACTCCATAACTTTGACCAATCCAACTCACATCATGCCTCAAATGCTGCAATGTTGGAAGTGCATAATGTGGGTTGAACTTTGACAACAGCTGCAGTGCGAAGGTTATCCTTCTGTGTTCTTGGCTTTTAAATAAAAGCATACAAGTAAATATAATAATACATTGTTGATTAAGGGACATGATGTACACCTGTAATATTGTGCAAACAATGGATGTAGGACTATTCCTCTTCAACATTACTTATATTTGTGTCATTTGAAAAAATACATATTTTAGTTAAAAATTAAAAACCCATGTTCAGTAGCTGTGAAAGGCCCGTTTGTGTACTTCTATATTGTTTGCAACCAATGTATTGTATACGGATGGAAGCGCGTCACACTAATAGATTAGATTTATTTTAAATGGAATGTAGCAGAACCAATTGGAGATAAATGAAAAGGATGAGCCACTGAGACACGCTCAGCAGAGTACAAGCAGCAGTGCTTGAACATGTAACTGGAGCGTGATCTGCACTAAAAAAAGTAAAAAACACAGACTGAAGTGAACACTGAAACACAACTGTCCACAATCTGTGAAAAGCTCCTTTCTGTACTTCTATAGTGTTTGCAACCAATGTATTGTATACGGATGGAAGCGCGTCACACTAATAGATTAGATTTATTTTAAATGGAATGTAGCAGAACCAATTGGAGATAAATGAAAAGGATGAGCCACTGAGACACGCTCAGCAGAGTACAAGCAGCAGTGCTTGAACATGTAACTGGAGCGTGATCTGCACTAAAAAAAGTAAAAAACACAGACTGAAGTGAACACTGAAACACAACTGTCCACAATCTGTGAAAAGCTCCTTTCTGTACTTCTATAGTGTTTGCAACCAATGTATTGTATACGGATGGAAGCGCGTCACACTAATAGATTAGATTTATTTTAAATGGAATGTAGCAGAACCAATTGGAGATAAATGAAAAGGATGAGCCACTGAGACACGCTCAGCAGAGTACAAGCAGCAGTGCTTGAACATGTAACTGGAGCGTGATCTGCACTAAAAAAAGTAAAAAACACAGACTGAAGTGAACACTGAAACACAACTGTCCACAATCTGTGAAAAGCTCCTTTCTGTACTTCTATAGTGTTTGCAACCAATGTATTGTATACGGATGGAAGCGCGTCACACTAATAGATTAGATTTATTTTAAATGGAATGTAGCAGAACCAATTGGAGATAAATGAAAAGGATGAGCCACTGAGACACGCTCAGCAGAGTACAAGCAGCAGTGCTTGAACATGTAACTGGAGCGTGATCTGCACTAAAAAAAGTAAAAAACACAGACTGAAGTGAACACTGAAACACAACTGTCCACAATCTGTGAAAAGCTCCTTTCTGTACTTCTATAGTGTTTGCAACCAATGTATTGTATACGGATGGAAGCACGTCACACTAATAGATTTGATTTTTTTCTAATATAATGGAGCTGCACCAATTCCACTAAATAAAATAAAAAAAAAAAAAAAAAAGTGACACGTGCAGATGCCTACAAACAGCGGTGGATGCAGAGCAAACTGCAGCGTCACCTGCACTGTCACACACACACCTTGCACAGAGCTGTTAAAACAACACTGGCAAAATGAAGCTTTACACAGCGGTTGGTAAACTAGCCTGCCTCAAGCACAGTAGTACACAAAATCGCAATATCTAACTGTCCCTCAGAGTCAGCACAGCAGCGTTCTGTCCCTAACTGAGTTCACAGCACAGTGACGCTAAAATGGCGGCGGCGCCTTTTATAGTGCATTCTGACATCATTTCAGCAGCCAATCACAGCCATGCCATTAGTTAAGATGACCGCATCATTACAGGATGTGCCCACACTTCGTAGGATTCCTCATTGGCTGACTAAAATCACATTGCCTCTCAAAGAATTATGGGAACTTCCGATTCCGGTATACGATATGGAAAAAGTATCGGAATTAAGTATCGGAATTCCGATAACGCGAATATCGGCCGATACCCGATACTTGCGGTATCGGAATGCTCAACACTACTTGTGAATACTTAGAAATACGTCAGCAGCTGTGCTATGATGAGATATTGGAAAGAAAAGTGCTCATCATCTTCTGTTCTTACAGAAGACACCAGAGAGCTAGTTGGCAATCTGTCACCTTCAGCGCAACTTGTATCTGTCTGTTAGATTTCATAAGGAACTAAGCCAGTGCTGGACAGGGGTGCAAATAGCCCAACAGTGATATTAATTCTGGAGGCCAACTGTTCAGCAAAATGGAATATTTCCTGACCCTTTTTCACAAATTTGCCTATGCTTGTATATAATAATAAACTGGATAGTTTAATAAATTAATGTGATGAGGTGCTTCTTTTTTGTACATGTTCCATTAAGTGTACAGAGCCAATTACTACTTATTTAGGGAAATTAGCGACTTGCTTTTGTACAGGGGCCCACCAGGGATTCACGAGTCCTCCTGTGGCCAGTCCAAGCCTAGACTAAGCTAATGAATATTTATGGTTCAGAAATTAGGTCTATTCAAAACTAACACTTTTTATAGTGCTACTAATTTATTTTAATTATTTAGCTACAGTTGTAGTCCAAAGCAATGCATTGAATTTTATGCAATTGGGTTGACTACAGCTGAAAATTAATAGTTATAATAAATTGTTAGAGTTACAAAAAGTTGCAGTGTACCCTAGGTCTGAGGAATTGTATGAGAAACATAAGGGGGTGTGCTATGATGAGAAATAATGCCAGTGTTCTGTTCTTTGCACTCAGGCCCTCTGCTGCCTTTGTCTGTTGCATGGACATCAGCAGTTTTTTTATTTTTACATATGACAGCCAACTGCATATGAAGTAATATACAATAGATTTCTTGAGTTTAGAACCCTTTGACAAACCACACAAACATGGGAATAACATACAAACTCTATGAAGATTTTCGACTAGCAAAATATAAAACCAGAATACTGGTGCTTAATAGCTAAAATGCCTAAAATTATTGCTGCTTATTAGCATATCATGTTGCTTTAGTCAAGTATATTTCACAAAATCATCAATTTTCTTCCTATCCGTAGCTGATAGTCCAGACTTGTATCCGACCCATGATAAGTGTTTGTTCAGCAGAAATATTGGAGGCCTTCATGAATACCAAAATTATTTATTCAGTTTTGCTTCAGCAGAAACCTTTCTGGTTACCTTCAGCTGGAGGCCACGCAAAGGGGGAAATAAACGTTTGTTGAAATATCATGAATATCTCTGCATTGAAGTGTTTTACAGTGTAGGAATGGGTAACGAATATACAAGTGCTTCTCACTAAATTAGAATATAACTAAAAAGTTAATTTATTTCAGCTCTTCAATAGAAAAAGTGAAACTCATATATTATATGGAGTCATTACAAACAGAGGAATCTATTTCAAGTGTTTATTTATGTTAATGTTGATGATTATGGCTTACAGCCAATGAAAACCCAAAAATCATTATCTCAGTAAATTAAAATAATTAACAGAAAAACACCTGCAAAGGCTTCCTAAGTGTTTAAAAGGTCCCTTAGTCTGTTTCAGTAGGCTCCACAATCATGGGGAAGACTGCTGACTTGACAGATGTCCAGAAGGCAGTCATTGACACATTTCACAAGGAGCGTAAGCCACAGAAGGTCATTGCTAAAGAAGCTGGCTGTTCACAGAGTGCTGTATCCAAGAATATTAATGGGAAGTTGAACGGAAGGAAAAAGTGTGGTAGAAAAAGGTGCACAAGCAACCGGGATAAACGCAGCCTTGAAAGGATTGTTAAGAAAAGGCCATTCAAAAAATTTGGGGGGGATTCACAAGGAGTGGTCTGCTGCTGGTGTCATTGCTTCATGAGCCACCACACACAGACGTATCCAGGACATGGGCTACAAGCGTTGCATTCCTGGTGTCAAGCCACTCATGACCAATAGACAATGCCAGAAGTGTCTTACTTGGGCCAAGGAGAAAAAGAACTGGAATGTTGCTCAGTGGTCCAAGATATTGTTTTCAGATGAAAGTAAATTTTGCATTTCATTTGGAAATCAAGGTTCCAGAGTCTGGAGGAAGAGTGGAGGCACACAATCCAAGCTGCTTGAGGTCTAGTGTGAAGATTCCACAATCAGTGATGGTTTGGCGAGACATGTCATCTGCTGGTGTAGGTCCACTGTGTTTTATCAAGACCAAAGTCAGCGCAGCCTTCTACCAGGAAATTTTAGAGCACTTCATGCTTCCCTCTGCAGACAAGCTTTCTGGAGATGGAAATTTCATTCTCCAGCAGGACTTGGCACCTGTCCACACTGCCAAAAGTACCAATACCTGATTCAAAAACAACAGTATCACTGTGTTCGATTGGCCAGCAAACTCACCAGACCTTAACCCCATAGAGAATCTATGGAGTATTCTCAAGAGGAAGCTGAGAGACACCAGACCCAACAATGCAGACGAGCTGAAGGCTGCTACCAAAAAACCTCAGCAGTGCCACAAGCTGATCACCTCCATGCCACACCTCATTGATGCAGTAATTGATGCAAAAGGAGCCCTGACCAAGTATTGAGTGCATTTACTGAACATACATTTCAGTTAAGGGTATGCCACACTGAACAACATCGCTAACGGGATCGCTAAAAAACGTCACTATTTAGCGATCCCGTTAGCGATGTTGTTCTGTGCGGCATCTGCCAGCGACGAGCTTCCTGCTGTTATCTCGCTCGTCGCTGGAATCGTTCAGGACCCTATTTTATCTTCGGCGCTCCCGCTGGGTAAGTATAATCGCTAAGTGTAGCACCTTTTCTTAGCGGTACTTTTGTACCGCTAAAGTCGTTAAGGAGATCGCTAACCGCGATAGCGTCCTTAACGACATCGCTAAGTTAGGTAGCTACTAGCGATATAAAAACAATCCCGCTAGCGATCTCATTAGTATGCGACGCTAACGAGATCGTTAGCGGGATTGTGTAGTGTGGCAGTACCTTTAGGACAACATTTCGGATTTTAAAATCATTTTTCAAGCTGGTGTTATAAAGTATTCTAATTTACTGAGATAATGACTTTTGGGTTTTCATTGGCTGTAAGTCATAATCATCAACGTTAACAGAAACTAACACTTGAAATAGATCACTCTGTTTGTAATGACCCTATATAATATATGAGTTTCACTTTTTATATTGAACTGAAATAAATTAACATTTTGATTATATACTAATTTAGTGAGAAGCACTTGTATGTCTTATGTGCATCCTAAAAGAATTTCCTTACTGTCTTCTCTTGGAAAGTTTAAATCTATTGTAACATTAAGATTTTGAAGCAGACCCCTAGATGATCAATTGACAAAGTGTGATCATCTCTCAAAATCGATGCTGCAACAAAAAGAAAGTACATGCAACTAGATTTTTGTTCAAACAACTTATGTGAAACATTTTCAAAAAAAGTTTTAATGTTCAACAACTTTACTGCAGAAGTCAGATGTGAAGTGAACATACAGCTCTGGCAAAAAAATAAGAGACCACTGAACAGTTTTATAAAAATCAGCTTCTCTACATGTCTGACAGCCATTCCATTCTAGTGTCAGTTGAATTCCATCCACAGTACACCTCATTCTACTTAATGTGCTTCTGATTAGGTGATCACCTGAACCAAATCTTATTTAACGAAGGAAAGTATAAAAAACACTGCTGTGGGGTTCACAATTCTCTTGCAATATGACAAGCTGGATGGCAAAACAAGTGCTAGTAATATCCCAAAAGTAATAGGAATGAAAAAATAACTTTTAACCATGCCAAAGGAGTTGAAAAAAAAAGTCTTGAGTGAGGAAAAGAAGGGCTCAATTCTGGCTTTACTAGCAGAGGGATACAGTGTGCGTTGCCTCCATCCTTAAAATCTCTAAGACGGCAGTCTATTACAACAAGGTCAAGCAGCAGACATTGGGGACAACAAAGCTACAGACTGGCAGAGGGCGAAAACAACTCTCCACTGATCGGGATGACCGTCATCTTATTTGAATGTCACTCAGCAGCTGCAGGATGACATCAAGTGACCTACAAAAGGAATGGCAAATCGCAGCTGGGGTGAAGTACACGGCAAGAACAGTTCGTAACAGGCTCCTAGAGGCAGGGCTCAAGTCATGTAAAGCTAGAAAAAAAGCTGTTTATCAATGAGAAGCAAAAGAGAGCCAGGCTGAAGTTTGCCAAAGACCATAAGAATTGGACCATAGAGGACTGGAGTAAGGTAATCTTCTTTGATGAGTCTAATTTTCAGCTTTGCCCAACACTTGGTTGTCTAATGGTAAGACGGAGACCTGGAAAGGCGTACAAGCCACAGTGTCTAGCACCCACTGTGAAATTTGGTGGAGAATCAGTGATGATCAGGGAATCTGTCAGCAAGGCTGGAATTGGGCAGGTTACTCTTTGCGAAGGACGTATAAATCAAGCCGCATACAAGGCTATCCTGGAAAAAACATTTGATTCCTTCTGCTCAGGCAATGTTCCCCAACTCTGAGGACTGTTTTTTCCAGCAGGACAATGCCCCATGCCACACAGCTAGGTCAATCAATGTGTGGATGAAGGACCACCACATCAAATCCCTGTCATGGCCAGTCCAATCTCCAGACCTGAACCCCATTGAAAACCTCTGGAATGTAATCAAGAGGAAGATGGATATTCACGAGCCATCAAACAAAGAATAACTGCCTAAATTTTGGTACCAGGAGGTCACCCAAAAGCAGTGTGAAAGACTGGTGGAAAGCATGCCAAGACTCATGAAAGCTGTGATTAAAAATCATGGTTATTCCACAAAATATTGATTTCTGAACTCTTCCTGAGTTAACCCCTTAATGTCCACTGACGTGCACAGTCCGTCATGGCAAGGTGTCAGTTTTGGCACCTTGACGGACTGTGCACGTCATAACTTTGAACTACCACTGAGTGTAAACACGTAGTGGTAGTTCAGTGCCGACAGCTGTCACAGACAGCTGACAGGCACAGCAAGCGGTGCAGGGATCTTTGCAGTCGGTCCCCGCACCTACAGCGCTGTGATTGGTCAGTCAATGTGACTGACCAAACACAGCAGCGATCAGGCAGAAGAGGCTGAAATTTCAGCCTCTTCTGCCCGATCAGTGCAGGAGCTCAGCGCTGCAGTGGCCGAGCTCCCTGCACTGACAGCCAGGAGCAGCGCCCCCGCCGCCCCTGGCTGTTAACCCCCTGACTGCTGCGATCGAGCATGATCGCAGCGCTCAGGGGGAGAGGCAGAGGGTCGGGAGTTCCCCCTGCCTCAGATCGGCGCCTGCAATGTATTTGCAGGGCCCGATCTCTGCCTTGATGACCCGTGGGTTGTCATGACAACCTCCAGGTCATCTAGCTACGGAAAGCCGCTGTGACCATGGTCACAGCAGCTTTCACTATAGGTACAATGCATTGCAATGCTGGAGCATTGCAATGCATTGTAACTGCAATCAAAAGTAAAAAAATGAAAGTCCCATAAAGAGACAAGGAAAAAAAAGCATTTTTAAAAAAAAATTGTCAAAAAAAGTATTAAAAAATAATTTTAAAAAATTCCCCTAAAAATACACATTTTTATGCAATAAAAAAAACAAAAAACAAAAATAATACACGTTTGGTATCGCCGCATCCGTAAAAATCCCATCTATAAAAGCGTAACCCTAGTTAACCCCTTCAGTGAAAGCCGTAAAAAAAACACAAAAAAGTAGTAAATTATACTTTTTCCAAGCGGTATCATCATACCGCTTGGAAAAAGTGCAATAACACGCGATCAAAAAGTAGGATATAAATAATCATGGTACCGCTGAAAACATCATCTTGTCCCGCAAAAAAACAAGCTGCTATACAGCATCATCAGCGAAAAAATAAAAAAGTTATAGCTCGCGGAATAAACTGATGCAAAAATAATTATTTTTCTATAAAAAAAATTTTTAAAAAAAAAACGCCAAAACATAAAAAAATATATAAATGAGGTATCGCTGTAATCGTAGTGACCCGAAGAATAAAGCTGCTTTATCAATTTTACCACACGCGGAACGGAGGAAAAAAAAAAAAAACAATTCCTGAATTGCTGGTTTTTGTTCATTCTGCTTCCACAGAAATCAGAATAGGAAGCGATCAAAAAACGTTGTGCCCGAATATGGTACAAATAAAATCGTCAGCTATCCCATCCCAACCACAATAAAAATAAGCCCAACATGAATTAACTCCTGTACGAAAAATACGCAACATACATGAGAATAAATAAAAACTTCTTCAAGATCACGCGATGCAAAAATTTCCTTAAATATGGATATCGCGTAATCGCAACACCAAACTTTAGGCCCACGTCCTAAAATCATATCACTAATACCGCATGAGGAACCTGGGGTTAAAGATAAACCAATCTGTCACCTTTGGTGGTAGTTTGATTACAGTTTCATGCCTCCTCTCAAACAGACGCATATAAGCTGCATCAAACGGTGTCCTCCCAGCCCCGACAATATGGTAATATTCAGCGTACTCAGGACAAATTGCACATCAACTTTTGGGTCCTATTTCTCCTGTTACCCTTATAAAAATAAAAATTTGGGGGCAAAAAGTATTTTTGTGGAAAAAAATATGTTTTTTTTTTTCACGGCTCTACGTTATAAACTTCTGTGAAGCCACTTGGGGGTTCAAAGTGCTACCACACATCTAGATAAGTTCCTTGGGGGTCTAGTTTGCAAAATGGGGTCAATTGTGGGGGGTTTCTACTGTTTAGGCACATCAGGGGCTCTCCAACAGCTGACATGACACCTGTCAGACCATTCCATCAAAGTCTGCATTAAAAACGGTGCTCCTTCCCTTCCAAGCTCTGCCATGCGTCAAAATAGTGGTTTCCCCCCACATATGGGGTATCAGCTACTCAGGACAAATTGCACATAACTTTTGGGTCCATGTTACCCTTGGAAAAATAAAAATTGGGGGGAAAAGATCATTTTTGTGGAAAAAATATGATTTTTTTATTTACGGCTCTACGTTATAAACTTCTGTGAAGCACTTGGGGTTCAAAGTGCTCACCACACATCTAGATAAGTTCCTTGGGGGTCTAGTTTCCAAAATGGGGTCAATTGTGGGGGGTTTCTACTGTTTAGGCACATCAGGGCTCTCCAAACATGACATGACACCTGCAGACCATTCCATCAAAGTCTGCATTTGAAAACGGCGCTCCTTCCCTTCCAAGCTCTGCCATGCGTCCAAATAGTGGTTTACCCCCACATATGGGGTATCAGCGTACTCAGGACAAATTGCACAATAACTTTTGGGTCCTGTTACCCTTTGGAAAATAAAAATTGGGGGTGGAAAGATCATTTTTGTGGAAAAGATATGATTTTTTAATTTTACGGCTCTACGTTATAACCTTCTGTGAAGCCCTTGGGGGTTCAAAGCTCTCACCACACATCTAGATAAGTTCCTTTGGGGGTCTAGTTTCCAAAATGGGCTCACTTGTGGGGGGTTTCCACTGTTTAGGCACACAGGGACTCTCCAAATGCGACATGGCGTCCAATCTCAATTCCAGCCAAAAAAGTCAAATGGCGCTGCTTCCCTTCTGAGCTCTGCCATGCACCCAAATATTGGTTTACCCCCACATATGGGGTATCAGCGTACTCAGGACAAATTGCACAATACATTTGGGGTCCTGCTACCCTTTGGAAAATAAAAATTGGGGGTGGAAAGATCATTTTTGTGGAAAAGATATGATTTTTTAATTTTACAGCTCTACGTTATAACCTTCTGTGAAGCCCTTGGGGGTTCAAAGCTCACACCACACATCTAGATAAGTTCCATGGGGGTCTATTTTCCAAAATGGGGTCATTTGTGGGGGGTTTCCACTGTTTAGGCACACAGGGACTCTCCAAATGCGACATGGCGTCCAATCTCAATTCCAGCCAAAAAAGTCAAATGGCGCCGCTTCCCTTCTGAGCACTGCCATGCACCCAAATAGTGGTTTACCCCCACATATGGGGTATCAGCGTACTCAGGACAAATTGCACGATAACTTTTGGGGTTCTTTTATCCTTTGGAAAATAAAAATTTGGATGAAAAGATCATTTTTGTGGAAAAAATATGATTTTTTAATTTTACGGCTCTATGTTATAACCTTCTGTGAAGCCCTTGGGGGTTCAAAATGCTCACCACACATTTAGATAAGTTCCTTGGGGGGTCTAGTTTCCAAAATGTGGTCACTTGTTGGGGGTTTCCACTGTTTAGGCACATCAGGGACTCTCCAAATGCGACATGGCGTCCAATCTCAATTCCAGCCAAAAAAGTCAAATGGCGCTGCTTCCCTTCCAAGCTCTGCCATGCGCCCAAATAGTGGTTTACCCCCACATATGGGGTATTAACGTACTCAGGACAAATTGCACAATAACTTTTGTGATCCTTTTATCCTTTGAAAATAAAAATTGGGGGTGAAAAGATCATTTTTGTGGAAAAAATATGATTTTTTAATTTTACGGCTCTATGTTATAACCTTCTGTGAAGCCCTTGGGATTCAAAGTGCTCACCACAGATCTAGATAAGTTCCTTGGGGGGTCTAGTTTCCAAAATGGGGTCACTTATGGGGGTTTCTTGGACCTGGTCGGCCTTTTACCTGCATCTGTCTGACTGGCACCCGGGGGTGATTCAGTTATGCTTAAGGTACCCTTGCAGTTTATGCAGTCCTGCTTTACAGTTTTTTGCAGTTATGCTTTTAATTATTCAGGAGGCCGCTATGGCACAGTGATATGATAAACTTAGAGTAGGTACTGCCCCATATGAGAATGCCTTGTCGTGGCGGGGTAGCTCAAAGAATTGATCAATTGTTTGCTAAATGTCTCTATTTTTAAAAAAACAGTTAGAATTATGTGCAGATGCACTTAAATTATTTCATGCTGACCATGTGTTGCGCTGGCTTCCCCCCCCCTTTTTTTTTTCTTGTATTGGTAAGTGGCTGCCACCACTGGTTGCCGTGCGCGCTGGGTCATGCATGCTATTTTATCTGTTTTTTTTTTCTTTCTTATAATTGACTTAGGCTGCTATACACATATACAGCAGCCCTGCCCTGCCCCAGGCTATATATAATTGTGCACATGTGCCTGTGCCTGTTTCACTCTTTATCTGTGGTTGCTGGTTTGGCGGATGTGGAGGTCAGATCTGACATGTCCATTCTTGGACCTGGTCGGCCTTTTACCTGCATCTGTCTGACTGGCACCCGGGGGTGATTCAGTTATGCTTAAGGTACCGCTTGCAGTGTATGCAGTCCTGCTTTACAGTTTTTTGCAGTTATGCTTTTAATTATTCAGGAGGCCGCTATGGCACAGTGATATGATAAACTTAGAGTAGGTACTGCCCCATATGAGAATGCCTTGTCGTGGCGGGGTAGCTCAAAGAATTGATCAATTGTTTGCTAAATGTCTCTATTTTTAAAAAAACAGTTAGAATTATGTGCAGATGCACTTAAATTATTTCATGCTGACCATGTGTTGCGCTGGCTTCCCCCCCCCCTTTTTTTTTTCTTGTATTGGTAAGTGGCTGCCACCACTGGTTGCCGTGCGCGCTGGGTCATGCATGCTATTTTATCTGTTTTTTTTTTCTTTCTTATAATTGACTTAGGCTGCTATACACATATACAGCAGCCCTGCCCTGCCCCAGGCTATATATAATTGTGCACATGTGCCTGTGCCTGTTTCACTCTTTATCTGTGGTTGCTGGTTTGGCGGATGTGGAGGTCAGATCTGACATGTCCATTCTTGGACCTGGTCGGCCTTTTACCTGCATCTGTCTGACTGGCACCCGGGGGTGATTCAGTTATGCTTAAGGTACCCTTGCAGTTTATGCAGTCCTGCTTTACAGTTTTTTGCAGTTATGCTTTTAATTATTCAGGAGGCCGCTATGGCACAGTGATATGATAAACTTAGAGTAGGTACTGCCCCATATGAGAATGCCTTGTCGTGGCGGGGTAGCTCAAAGAATTGATCAATTGTTTGCTAAATGTCTCTATTTTTAAAAAAACAGTTAGAATTATGTGCAGATGCACTTAAATTATTTCATGCTGACCATGTGTTGCGCTGGCTTCCCCCCCCTTTTTTTTTTTTTTTTTTTAACAAATATTGTGGTTCATTTTCTCCTGATACCCTTGACAAAATTTAAAAAATTGTGTCGAAAGAAAAATTTTGGGAAAAAAAGTTAAATGTTCATTTTTTCCTTCCACATTGCTTCAATTCTTGTGAAGTACCTAAAGGGTTAATAAACTTCTTGAATGTGGCTTTGAACACCTTGAGGGGTGCAGTTTTTAGAATGGTGTCACTTTTAGGTATTTTCTGTCATATTGACCCCTCAAATTCACTTCAAATGTGAGGTGGTCCCTAAAAAAAATGGTTTTGTAAATTTTGTTGGAAAAATGAGAAATTGCTGGTCAACTTTTAACACTTATAACTTCCTAACAAAAAAAAATTTTGGTTCCAAAATTGTGCTGATGTAAAGTAGACATGTAGGAAATGTTATTTATTAACTATTTTTTGTGACATATCTCTCTGATTTAATGGCATAAAAATTAAAAATTTGAAAATTGCAAAATTTTCAAAATTTTTGCCATATTTCTGTTTTTTTCATAAATAAACGCAAGTTATATCGAAGAAATTTTACCACTATTATGAAGTACAATATGTCACGATAAAACATTCTCAGAATCGCCAAGATCCGTTAAAGCGTTCTAGAGTTATAAGCACATAAAGAGACAGTGGTCAGAAATGTAAAAATTGGTCTGGTCATTAACCTACAAAATGGCTTGGTCGTTAAGGGGTTAAAACATTAGTTTTGTTGTTTCTAAATGATTATGAACTTGTTTTCTAAGCATTATTTGAGGTCTGCAAGCACTGCATTTTTTTGTTATTTTGACCATTTCTCATTTTCTGAAAATAAATACAAAAGTTATTGCTTGGAAATTCGGAGACATGCTATCAGTAGTTTACAGAATAAAAAAGCAATTTACATTTTACTCAAAAATATACCTATAAAGAGAAAAATAGACAAACTGAAAATTTTGCAGTGGTCTCTTAATATTTGCCAGAGCTGTATAAATTCTCAGATGAACAGATCGAATTCATCAAACATATTCCACCATTAATATGACATTGTTGGACTTTTTTACTTATATTGTGGCGAGCAGAAAATGCTTTAGAAACTGTTATACTGCAGTATGCGGCAATGTAACTCAGTCTCTAAATATTGGTTGAGGGGATCAAACACTTTGTCCCCAATTCATCAAGGCCAGCATTTTTTATGCTGGTCTTGATGAGCAGGCACGCTAGACTCAAACACTCTTGACTGATTAAGAGTCTCATGTCTCTTAATGATCTGGCACATCTGAAAAGTGACATGCTTGCCAGAAAGCCAAGCCACAAATTTTACTCCAGTCATGGACTTGAGTAAGATTTGTGGCATAAGGCCGGCGTCACACTGGCGACAGAATCGGACGACTGCAATACGATGAAAAATCGTATTGCAGTCTGCCCTTTGTTAATCTATGGAGCAGCTCCCAGTATCAGATTTTTTGTGGTCCGTTTTAAACGTCCGAGTGCAATCGCAGCATGCTGCGATTGTCACCGATTGTGGGTCGACTATCGCCAATGCAAGTCTATGGGAGCGATGAAAAATCGGATTACAAACGGACCGCACGTGTGACTTGCGATTAAATCGCATCGGTGTCCTTTAGAAAAGCCGGCAATTCATCCCCGGCTATACTGTAAAATCACACTGACAGCTTTAATAAAGAATAGAAAGAATAGATATACACACATAGAATACATATATATATATATATATATATATATATGTCATTGTGACATATATATATACATATATTTATAGTTCTTACACTTTGTAAGGTTCTTTGTCTCTGTTGACATGTTCCTTGAAACTCAGTTTTCCGTCGGCCATTTTGCTTTCTGTCTTTCTGCAGCTCTTGCCCTCAGTTAATATGGAGTTTCCAGCTTTCATGTTCCCGCCCTGATTCTTCCCTCTTGCTTCTTAAGCAGCCTCAGCTGAACAATCAGTGCTCCTGAATCAAGCCTCAGTCAGTCTGTGACCTGACTCCTGGAAACCTTGGACTTGTACTCCAGCTATTCCCTACTGAGGAACCTTGGAACACTTTTGGACTCTGGAAACCTGCTGTTTGGTGAATCCATGTTTGCAGAGGAATTACGGTACAGAGAAGAGATCCTGAACCTGCTTTGGAGATTTATTGTAGTGCTTGAAGTTACTCTGGCCTGCTGTGTCTCCTGTCGCTGTTCCTGCAAACTGTGTGAACTTTTCAGCATGCTTGTATGAAGTAATACAAGTCATTTCATTTCAACCTATGTCTCCTGTGTTTTCCTCGCACCCAAGCACAAGACGCTATAGGAACTGTACACTATACATGACAAGATTCAGGAGCCAATGTTTAGTGTCTGCTGGGTCTGGGAAAGCCGTGTCTGCTGTGACTGTGGATATCAGATGTCCGTTTAATACCTTATGTGATGACAGTGGTTGTGACTTCTCACAACCATTCCAGGTGAGCGCATTCCCTTAAAATTTTACTCTGGAGTGTTACCACAGGTAAACACTATTGTTTTTTTTTTTTTCCTTTCCTCTTCCAGCACTTCTGCCTTAAAAGATCTGGAAGATGGAGGCCGCATAAAGATGGAGGCCCGCATAAAGGAACTTTGCGGAGTGACTGATACAATCCTTTCAGATGTACAGACTTTAAAAACCCGTTTTGCAAGCCTACAGGACCTCACTAATCATAATTTGCAAGTGTTTGGACAGACTACCCAGGAATTGCGAGCCAGGATTGAGGCTCTAGAGGAACGAGCCCAGGCTCCTGCCATAACCCCGAGTTCTGGGATCCCCAAATTACCTCCTTTTCGTTTTGGCGGTGAACGTGAGAAATTCAGGGGATTTATTAATCAATGAAATTTATTTTTCTCTGCACATGCTTCACAATTTCCCACTGAACGATCCAAAGTGCTTACTATAATCATGTTGCTTACCAATAAGGCTTTGATGTGGGCAAACCCTCTGATTGAGACTGAGGATGATTGTTTGAATCACCTTGATGCTTTTATTTCAGCCATGGGGCAGGTGTTTGATGACCCCAATCGAGGTGCAACAGCTGAAGCAGCCATGTTAACTTTGCGCCAAGGTAAGCGTTCAGTAGCCGAATATGCCCTGGATTTCAGGAGATGGGCTCTTGATACCACTTGGGACACTTCCGCTAAAAAATCTATTTTTCGGAAAGGGTTGTCTCCACTGATTAAGGATGAACTTGCTCGTGCCGACCCTCCCACTGCGTTAGGTGACTTTATTAACTATTGTATCCGTATTGATGCTCGTCTGACTGAACGCAGACAAGAGAGATGGTTCGAAAATAATCGCACTAACCTTTTACTACCTCCCTCCTCAGCTAAGGAACCTTTGAGTAGGATCACAAGGGAACCAGAACCTGAACCCATGCAGGTGGACTCTTTACAAAGATGGGTTAGTGATGCACGCAAAGAACATCGTATAAAGGAAAATCTATGTTTCTACTGTGGTAAGTCAGGGCACTTCATTATAAACTGCCCCGGCCGTTCTCGTAAGACTACTGCAGCAGTCATTCACTGTGAGTGTTGCGAGAGGAGCTCTGTCATGTCCGAGCCTCAGGCTCCAGAGAGATCTGCTGCAAGAGATCTTGATTTCTCGGACTTAAACTCTGTTAGTTCTGGGGACGATGACGGTATAAACGCTGCAATTTTTCAAGTTTCCTCAGCGGTGTCCCAGCTGAGTTGTAAAAGAAACAATTCTCATTGCTTCCTTTCCATCAAACTCTGGGTTGACTCAGTCTGGGTGTCTAGCTCTGCTATGATCGACTCAGGAGCAAGTGGAAATTTTATGGATATCTCCTTTGCTCTGAAACAGGGGATACGTTCAGTGAAGAAGGCTACTCCAGTACAGATGGAGACTGTGGATGGCTCTCTACTGACTTCTGGACCAGTGGATCAAGAAACAGAGCCTTTGAGGGTCCTTATGGGTAAAGCTCATCAGGAGAAAATGTCTTTTTTGCTTATCTCTTCTCCCCACTTTCCCATTATTCTAGGGCTACCATGGCTGCAGGCGCAGAATCCTACGATTAACTGGGAGACCAAGGAATTACACTTTCCGGAGAAACAAATGAGTCAAGGAGTTTCAGCTTGCTCTGTTCCTAAAGGAACCATGTCAGTCCCTGAACTACCAGCTGTATACCAGGACTATGTGGATTTATGTGACAAGAAGAACGCTGATCAGCTTCCTCCTCACCGTCCATATGATTGTCCAATTGAATTATTGCCTGGAGCCGAGATACCTTTTGGTAAGATCTACCCCCTAGCGGGGCCCGAGCTAAAAGCTTTGAAGGATTATATAGACGAAAATTTAGCCAAGGGCTTCATACGCCCCTCTTCATCTCCCGCAGGTGCACCCATCTTCTTTGTGAAGAAGAAAGATGGATCTCTGAGACCCTGCATAGACTATAGGGAACTCAATAAGGTTACTATTAGAAACCGTTATCCATTGCCTTTAATCCCTGAGTTGTTGGAGAGAGTGCGGCACGCCAAAATTTTCTCTAAACTGGATCTCCGTGGGGCCTATAACTTGGTCCGTATTAGACCTGGGATGAATGGAAGACTGCATTCAGGTCACGCTATGGACACTTTGAATATCTAGTTATGCCTTTTGGTCTGAGTACCGCCCCAGCCACTTTCCAACACTTCGTGAATGATATCTTCAGGGATCTCCTAGATACATTTGTGGTGATTTATCTGGATGATATTCTAATTTTTTCTAACTCCACAGAGGAACATCATGGACATGTGAGAATGGTCTTAGAACGCCTAAGACACAACCATCTCTACATCAAACTTGAAAAATGTGAATTCCATAGGACCGAAATTCAATTTCTGGGGTATGTACTATCTACGCAAGGGATTAGTATGGATGGAAGCAAGACCCAAGCCATCAAGGATTGGCCAATTCCTAGAAATGTGAAGGAGGTGCAGCGTTTCATCGGGTTTGCCAACTTCTATAGACGTTTCATTAAGAATTTTTCTGAGGTAGTGTCACCTATCACCCAACTTACCCGGAAACAGTCTAGGTTCTCCTGGACCCCGCAAGCTCAGGAAGCATTTTCCTGTTTAAAGGATAAATTTACCACCGCACCTATCTTAGTACATCCCAACCCCGAGCTTGCCTTCATAATAGAGGTGGATGCTTCAGACTGTGCCGTTGGAGCTATACTCTCTCAGAGAACAGGTGAGAAGAATGTCTTGCATCCCTGTGCCTTTTTTTCCCAGCAGTTGTCTTCGGCTGAGAGGAACTACGATGTGGGCAATAGAGAATTGTTGGCCATTATTGCTGCCTTCAAGGAATGGAGACACCTTCTTCAGGGAGCTGCACAGCAAATAGTCGTCCTGACAGACCATCGTAACCTTGAATTTATCAGGTCGGCTAAGTGCCTGACTCCTCGCCAGGCTCGCTGGAATCTTTTCCTAAACCAATTTAATTTTGTCATTTCTTATAGACCAGGATCGCGCAATGGAAAGGCTGATGCACTCTCTAGGATTCATTCAGCAGAGACACGTCCACTTACTCCTCCTAAGACTATTCTTCCTGACTCTAGATTCCTGGGAGTGATTCATAATCAAGACCTACTTAAGGACATCAAGGAAGCATACCATGCGGATTCTTTGTTGGCTCAACCCCCAAGGGACGTAAGTCTTGTCTTTAAGAATGGTCTGTGGATTCAGGGACAACGTCTGTATATACCTGAAACAGTCAGATTGAGAGTATTGCAACTCATCCACAATTCCAAGATAGCCGGGCATAGGGGAATTCTAAAGACACAAGAATTTCTTTCTCGTTTCTTTTGGTGGCCCACTTACAGGAAAGATGTCTTAAACTATGTCACTTCATGTGAAGTCTGTGCAAGATGCAAAACACCTCGCTCTTCACCAACTGGTCTGTTGCAACCTCTTCCCACCCCGTCCCGCCCGTGGGGATCCATTTCTATGGACTTCATTGTGGAGTTACCAACCTCTCAAGGGAAGAACACCATTCTAGTGGTGGTTGACCGTCTAACAAAGGCAGCTCATTTTATCCCTTGTGTCGGCTTACCCACTGCAAAACAGACATCAGACTTGATGATTAAGAATGTGTTTCGCTTACATGGAGTACCGGATGAGGTCATTTCGGATCGAGGGGTGCAATTCACTTCAAGGTTTTGGCAAAATTTCTGTGCAGCATTGGACAATAAAGTAAACCTTTCTTCTGCTTTTCATCCCCAGACTAATGGACAGACAGAACGAACCAATCAGACCCTGGAGCAGTATCTCCGCTGTTTTATCTGCCACCTACAGGATGATTGGGTGGATCTACTTCCACTGGCTGAGTTCTCTTATAACAACTCTCAGAGCGCCTCCACTAAGCAGTCTCCTTTTTACTCCAATCTAGGTTATCATCCTAACATTCTTCCTCGATTTCCCATAGATACGCCCTTGCCGGCAGTGGCTGAAAGAATCACTTCTTTACAAAAGAATATGGATCTTCTAAAGGAAAATCTAGAATTGGCTCAGGAAAGGTACAAGAAAGCAGCAGATAAATTTCGTAAACCTGCACCAGCTTTCAAGGTAGGAGATTTGGTCTGGCTGTCAACCAGAAATCTTAAATTAAAGATTCCATCGTCTAAATTGGGACATAAGTACATTGGACCTTATAAGATCAATAAGATTATAAGTGCTGTTGCTTGTCGTCTTCAACTGCCCAGAACTATGAGAATCCACCCTGTCTTTCATGTATCCCTACTAAAGGCTGCAACACCCAATACGTTTCCTGGACGTTCTTCTCCTTGCCCTGACCCAGTGCTGGTCGATGGTCAGGAAGAATTTATGGTGGAAAGGATTCTAGATTCCAGGTTGTACAGAAATCAGTTGCAATATTTGATTAAATGGCAGGGCTACCCAGTGGAGGACAACTCATGGGAACCAGTCAATTATGTAAATGCTCCTCTCCTGCTCCGCCAGTTTCATCAGAGGTACCCTGACAAGCCTGGTCTGAGGTCATCCGGAGGTTGTCCCTAAGGGGGGAGTAATGTAAGGTTCTTTGTCTCTGTTGACATGTTCCTTGAAACTCAGTTTTCCGTCGGCCATTTTGCTTTCTGTCTTTCTGCAGCTCTTGCCCTCAGTTAATATGGAGTTTCCAGTTTTCATGTTCCCGCCCTGATTCTTCCCTCTTGCTTCTTAAGCAGCCTCAGCTGAACAATCAGTGCTCCTGAATCAAGCCTCAGTCAGTCTGTGACCTGACTCCTGGAAACCTTGGACTTGTACTCCAGCTATTCCCTACTGAGGAACCTTGGAACACTTTTGGACTTTGGAAACCTGCTGTTTGGTGAATCCATGTTTGCAGAGGAATTACGGTACAGAGAAGAGATCCTGAACCTGCTTTGGAGATTTATTGTAGTGCTTGAAGTTACTCTGGCCTGCTGTGTCTCCTGTCGCTGTTCCTGCAAACTGTGTGAACTTTTCAGCATGCTTGTATGAAGTAATACAAGTCATTTCATTTCAACCTATGTCTCCTGTGTTTTCCTCGCACCCAAGCACAAGACGCTATAGGAACTGTACACTATACATGACACACTTCTACATACTGTAATAGCCGCTAATTCAATTGCCGGCTTTTGTGAAATCACAGAAGCCGACATGAAATGATACATTGTTTAGACACAGTTAACCATGTCATTTCCTGTATTTTGATATATGGTTTGAACTTACAATTACATAAGTATATGTGTGCAAAATTTCAGACATGTAGGGGTTAATTAAAGGTGTAAATTCGTTGAAAAAAAATGCGTGGGCTCCCGCTGTATTTTCTCCACCAGACAGACAAAGCAAGCGAGTGGGGGCAGATAATAATAGCCTAGGGAGGGTACATTTTTTTGTGCCCCCCCTGGCTACTAACATCTGCCCCCAGACACCCCAGAAAGGGCAAATCTATAATTAGATTTGCCCTTTCTGGCACTTTGCCCGTCTATTCCCATTGCCCTGTAGCGGTGGCGAATGGGTTAATGAGGGGTTACAGCCACCTTGCAATTGAAAGGTGACTGTAAGCCAGGTTAATAATTGAGAGCTGTCAATTAGACAACTATCAATTATTAATCCTATTGAAGTAAATAAAAAAACACACACACTTTAAGAATAAATAATTTTAATGAAATAAAAACACATTTTTTTGACCATCTTTTATTTTACTCTTAATCCGTGCGAAGCTCTTGATCTCCTAAAATAAATATAAAATAATAAAACAACATTATTCTTACCTATCTGGCGATCTGTCACGTCCCACGATGTAATCCTTCACAAATGGTTAACTAGCAATCAGATAAGCAGCGCAACTAATGCTGCGTGCTCAGCTGATAGCTCCTGAATGAATGAGCTTATCTCCTGCCGACAGGAGAGGATGTGATTAATGAATGAAGCTTAATTGATTGTATCCCACTTTCAACTTAGGTCAGGTCACTGAAGTGAAAGTGGCAATAAATCAATTAAGCTTCATTCATTCATCTCTTCCTCTCCTTTCGCTGGTAGAGTAAGTTATTCATTCAGGAGGTTATAGCTCAGAGACAGCATTATAGCTCTCTGCGAGCTGTAACCTGTTAACCCTTTCTGATGGATTACACCGTGGGACCTGACTGTACATCGGATTGGTAAGAATAATTTTGCTTTTTTATTTTATTTTTATTACAGGAAATGGTTTTAGCAGGAAAATAAAATATGGTCAAAAACTGTGTGATTATTTCATTAAACTTTTTTTTTTTTAAACTGTGTGTGTTTGATTTTTCTTTCATACAATAGGATTAATAATTGATAGTTGTCTAATTGACAGCTCTCAATTATTAACCTGGCTTACAGTCACCTTTCAATTGCAAGGTGGCTGTAACCCCTTATTAACCCATTCGCCACCGCTACAGGGCAATGGGAATAGACGGGCAAAGTGCCAGAAAGGGCAAATCTAATTATAGATTTGCCCTTTCTGGGGTGTCTGGGGGCAGATGTTAGTAGCCAGGGGGGGCACAAAAAAAATGTACCCTCCCTAGGCTATTATTATCTGCCCCCACTCGCTTGCTTTGTCTTTCTGGTGGAGAAAATACAGCGGGAGCCCACGCATTTTTTTTCAACGAATTTACACCTTTAATTAACCCCTACATGTCTGAAATTTGGCACACATACACTTATGTAATTGTAAGTTCAAACCATATATCAAAATACAGGAAATGACATGGTTAACTGTGTCTAAACAATGTATCATTTCATGTCGGCTTCTGTGATTTCACAAAAGCCGTCAATTGAATTAGCGGCTATTACAGTATGTAGAAGTGTAAGAACTATAAATATATGTATATATATATGTCACAATGACATGTATATATATATATATGTGTTCTATGTGTATATATCTATTCTTTCTTTTGTGATTTAAATACTATTCTTGTAAGGTTCTATGTATATATTCCTGAAACTCAGTTTGTTCGTCAGCCATTTTACTTTCTGTCTTGCTGCAGCTATCTTGCCCTCAGTCAAAATGGAGTTTCCAGCTTGCATGTTCCCGCCCTGGTTCTCTCCTTTGCTTCTTAAGCAGCCACAGCTGAGCAATCAGTGCTTCAGAATCTAGCCTGCAGTGAACCTGTGACTTGACTCCTGTAAGCCCTGGACCTTGTACTCCAGCTATTCCTACTGAGGAACTCTGAAGCACTTGTGGACTCAGAACCCTGCTCTTTGAAAGACCCACGTTTGCATGGACTTACGGTAACAGAGAAGAAGATCCTGAATCTGTATTGGAGAGTGATTGCTGAGCTTGGATTACTCTGGCCTGCTGTGTCTCCTGTTTCTGTGTCTGCAAACTGTGTGACTATTTCTGCCAACTTGTATGAAGTAATACAGGACTTTTCTATATCAAACCTGTGACTCCTGTGTTTTCATCGCACCCAAGCACAAGACGCTATATGAACTGTACTACATACATTACAAGATTCTGAAGCCAAAACGTTAGTGTCTGCTGGGTCTGGAAGGCTGTGTCTGCTGTACTGTGGATATCAGACGTCCGGTTGTACTTTCTGTGATGACAGTGGTTGTGACTTCTCACAACCATTCCAGGTGAGCAATTCCCTTAAGTTTTTTCTTTTTGCAGTGTTACCACAGGTAAACACTATGTGTTTTTTTTTTCCTTCTTTTCTCTTTTTTGTCTGCTGTAACTCTGGATATCAATGTCTGGTTGAAACTTTCTGTGATGATAGTGGTTGTGACTTCTCACAACCATTCCAGGTGAGCAGTTCCCTTAATTTTTTTTCTCTCTGCAGTGTTGCCACAGGTAAACACTATTGTTTTTTTTTCTCTCCTCTTCTTCCAGTAATCCTGTCTTAAAAGATCTGGAAAATGGAGGAAAAAGGAACTTTGCGGAGTGACTGATAATATCCTTGCAGATTTGCAGAATATAAAGACCCGTTTTACAAATCTACAGGACCTCAATAATCACAATTTGCAAGTGGTTGGACAGACTACCCAGGATTTGCGAGCCAGGATTGAGGTTCTAGAGGGCGAGTCCAGGCTCCTGCCGTAGCCCCGAGTGCTGGGATTCCAAGTTACCCCCTTTTCGTTTTGGCGGTGAACGTGAGAATTCAGGGATTTATTAATCAATGCAATCTTTTTTTTCTGCACATGCTTCACAATTTCCACTGAACGATCTAAGGTGCTTACTATAATTATGTTGCTTACCAACAAGGCTTTAATGTGGGCAAACCCTCTGATTGAGACTGAGGATGATTGTTTGAATCACCTTGATGATTTTATTTCAGCCATGGGGCAGGTGTTGATGACCCCAATCGAGGTGCAACAGCTGAAGCAGCCATGTTAGCTTTGCGCCAAGGTAAGCACTCGGTAGCTGAATATGCCTTGGATTTCGGGAGATGGGCCCTTGATACCACCTGGGACAGTTCCGCCAAAAAATCTATTTTTCGAAAGGGGTTATCTCCACTGATTAAGGATGAACTTGCTCGTGCCGACCCTCCCACTGCGTTAGGTGACTTTATTAACTACTGCATCCGTATTGATACTCGTCTGACTGAACGCAGGCAAGAGAGATGGTTCGAAAGCAATCGTACTAACCTTTTCCTACCTTCCTCTCCAGCTAAGGAACCTTTGAGTAGGATTACACGGAACCTGAACCTGAACCGATGCAGGTAGACTCTTTACAACGACGGTTAGTGATGCACGCAAGGAACATCGTTTTAAGGAGAATCTATGTTTCTATTGTGGTAAGTCAGGCACTTCATTATAAACTGCCCAGCCGTTCTCGAAGACTACTGCAGCACTCATTCATTGTGAGTGTTGCGAGAGGGGATCTGTCAGGTCCGAGCCTCAGGCTCCAGAGAGATCTGCAGCAACAGATCTTGATTTCTCGACTTAAACTCCGTTACCTCTGAGGACGTTGACTGTGTAAACGCTGCCATTTTTCAAGTTTCCTCAGCGGTGTCCCAGTTGAGTTGTAAGAAAAACAATTCTCATTGCTTTCTTTCCATCAAACTCTGGTTGACTCAGCTTGGGTGTCTAGCTCTGCTATGATCGACTCAGGGCAAGTGGAAATTTTATGGATGTCTCCTTTGCTCTGAAACAGGGAATACGTTCAGTGAAGAAGGCTACTCCAGTACAGATGGAAACTGTGGATGGCTCCCTGCTGACCTCTGGACCAGTGGATCAGGAAACAGAGCCTTTGAGGGTTCTTATGGGTAAAGATCATCAAGAGAAACTGTCCTTTATGCTTATCTCTTCTCCCCACTTTCCCATTATTCTAGGGCTACCATGGCTGCAGGCTCAGAATCCTACCATTAACTGGGAGACCAAGGAATTACACTTTCCAGAGAAACAGATGAGTCCAAAAGTTTCAGCTTGCTCTGTTCCTAAAGGAATCATGTCAGTCCCTGAACTACCAGCTGTATACCAGGACTATGTGGATTTATGTGACAAGAAGAACGCTGACCAGCTTCCTCCTCACCGTCTATATGATTGTCCAATTGAATTATTGCCTGGAGCAGAGATACCTTTTGGTAAGATCTACCCCCTGGCGGGGCCCGAGCTAAAGGCTTTAAAGGATTACATAGATGAAAATCTAGCCAAGGGCTTCATACGCCCCTCTTCATCTCCTGCAGGTGCACCATCTTCTTTGTAAGAAGAAAGATGGATCTCTGAGACCATGCGTAGACTATAGGGAACTCAATAAGGTTACTATTAGAAACCGTTATCCATTGCCTTTAATCCCTGAGTTATTGGAGAGAGTGCGACATGCCAAAATTTTTTCTAAACTAGATCTTCGTGGGGCCTATAACTTAGTCCGTATTAGACCTGGGGATGAATGGAAGACTGCATTCAGGTCACGCTATGGACACTTTGAATATCTAGTTATGCCTTTTGGTCTGAGTACCGCCCCAGCCACTTTCCAACACTTGGTGAATGACATCTTCAGGGATCTTCTAGATACATTCGTGGTAATTTATTTGGATGATATTCTAATTTTTTCTAACTCCACAGAGGAACATCATGGACATGTGAGAATGGTCTTGGAACGTCTAAGACAAAATCATCTTTACATCAAACTTGAAAAGTGTGAATTCCATAGGACCGAAATTCAATTTCTGGGGTATGTACTGTCTACACAAGGAATTAGTATGGATGGAAGCAAAACCCAAGCCATCAAGGATTGGCCAAGTCCTAGAAATGTGAAGGAGGTACAGCGCTTCATCGGGTTTGCCAACTTCTATAGACGTTTCATTAGAAATTTCTCTGAGGTAGTGTCACCTATCACTCAACTTACCCGGAAAGAGTCTAGGTTTTCCTGGACTCCCCAAGACCAGGAAGCATTTTCCGTCTAAAAGATAAATTTACCACTGCACCTATCCTAGTACATCCCAACCCCGAGCTTGCCTTCATAATAGAGGTGGATGCTTCAGACTGTGCCGTTGGAGCTATACTCTCTCAGAGAACAGGTGAGAAGAATGTCTTGCATCCCTGTGCCTTCTTTTCCCAGCAGTTGTCTTCGGCTGAGAGGAACTACGATGTGGGCAATAGAGAGTTGTTGGCCATTATTGCCGCCTTCAAAGAATGGAGACACCTTCTTCAGGGAGCTGCACAGCAAATAGTCGTCCTGACAGACCATCGTAACCTTGAGTTTATCAGGTCGGCTAAGTGCCTGACTCCTCGCCAGGCTCGCTGGAATCTTTTCTTAAACCAATTTAATTTTATCATCTCTTATAGACCAGGATCGCGCAATGGAAAGGCTGATGCACTCTCTAGGATTTACTCAGCAGAGACACGTCCAATTACTCCTCCTAAGACTATTCTTCCTGACTCTAGATTCCTAGGAGTAATTCATAATCAAGACCTACTTAAGGACATCAAGGAAGCATACCATGCGGATTCCTTTTTGGCACAACCCCCAAGGGACGTAAGTCTTGTCTTTAAGAATGGTGTGTGGATTCAGGGACAACGTCTGTATATTCCTGAAACAGTCAGATTAAGAGTATTGCAACTCATTCACGATTCCAAGATAGCTGGGCATAGAGGAATTCTAAAGACACAGGAATTTCTTTCTCGTTTCTTTTGGTGGCCCACTTGCAGGAAGGATGTTTTGAATTATGTCACTTCATGTGAGGTCTGTGCAAGATGCAAAACACCTCACTCCTCACCAACTGGTCTGTTACAGCCTCTTCCCACCCGTCCCGCCCGTGGGGATCCATTTCTATGGACTTCATTGTGGAGTTACCAACCTCTCAGGGGAAGAACACCATTCTAGTGGTGGTTGACCGTCTAACAAAGGCAGCTCATTTTATCCCTTGTGTCGGCTTACCCACTGCAAAACAGACATCAGATTTGATGATTAAAGATGTGTTTCGCTTACATGGAGTACCGGATGAGGTTATTTCGGATCGAGGGGTGCAATTCACTTCTAGGTTTTGGCAAAATTTCTGTGCAGCATTGGACATTAAAGTAAACCTTTCTTCTGCTTTTCATCCCCAGACTAATGGACAGACCGAACGAACCAATCAAACCCTGGAGCAGTATCTCCGCTGCTTTATCTGTCACCTACAGGATGATTGGGTGGATCTACTTCCATTAGCTGAGTTCTCGTATAACAACTCTCAGAGTGGCTCCACTAAACAGTCTCCTTTTTACTCTAATCTAGGTTATCATCCTAACATTCTACCACGATTTCCCATAGAAACGCCTTTACCAGCAGTTGCTGAAAGAATCACGTCTTTACAGAAGAATATGGATCTTCTAAAGGAAAATCTGGAATCGGCTCAAGAAAGGTACAAGAAAGCAGCAGATAAATTTCGTAAACCTGCACCAGCTTTCAAGGTAGGAGACTTGGTCTGGCTGTCAACCAGAAATCTTAAGTTAAGGATTCCATCGTCTAAGTTGGGACATAAGTACATTGGACCCTATAAAATCAGTAAAATTATAAGTGCCGTTGCTTGTCGTCTTCAACTGCCCAGAACTATGAGAATCCACCCTGTCTTTCATGTATCCCTACTAAAGGCTGCGACACCCAATACGTTTCCTGGACGTTCCTCTCCTTGCCCTGACCCAGTGCTAGTCGATGGTCAGGAAGAATTTGTGGTGGAAAGGATTTTAGATTCCAGGTTGTATAGAAATCAGTTACAATATCTGATTAAATGGCAGGGCTACCCAGTGGAGGACAACTCATGGGAACCGGTCAATAACGTTAATGCTCCTCGCTTGCTCCGTCAGTTTCATCAGAGGTACCCACACAAGCCTGGTCTGAGGTCATCCGGAGGTTGTCCTTAAGGGGGGAGTAATGTAAGGTTCTATGTATATATTCCTGAAACTCAGTTTGTTCGTCAGCCATTTTACTTTCTGTCTTGCTGCAGCTATCTTGCCCTCAGTCAAAATGGAGTTTCCAGCTTGCATGTTCCCGCCCTGATTCTCTCCTTTGCTTCTTAAGCAGCCACAGCTGAGCAATCAGTGCTTCAGAATCTAGCCTGCAGTGAACCTGTGACTTGACTCCTGTAAGCCCTGGACCTTGTACTCCAGCTATTCCTACTGAGGAACTCTGAAGCACTTGTGGACTCTGAACCCTGCTCTTTGAAAGATCCACGTTTGCATGGACTTACGGTAACAGAGAAGAAGATCCTGAATCTGTATTGGAGAGTGATTGCTGAGCTTGGATTACTCTGGCCTGCTGTGTCTCCTGTTTCTGTGTCTGCAAACTGTGTGACTATTTCTGCCAACTTGTATGAAGTAATACAGGACTTTTCTATATCAAACCTGTGACTCCTGTGTTTTCATCGCACCCAAGCACAAGACGCTATATGAACTGTACTACATACATTACAATTCTTTTGGATCCATTATATGTCAGTTTTGCAAGCCTGCGAGAAATTCTCGCAAGTCGGATGAAAATCGGATGTTACAAGGTACACACACATGCGACTAAATCGCATCTTTGAAGGAAAATCGGATGCCAGGCGGATGTGTGATGTTTTCATTTTGGTACGATAATCGACCGACTAAAACGGTCCGATTTTTTGTAGTTGTGTCTGACCCCGGCCTAAGAAATGCCATTGCTCGTCATGAATTTGATGAGAGAAGGTTGCTACTGGCCCATCCCACCTCAGCTCCAACCACTTTGTTCTAACTGGCTAAAAATGGAGTCATAACACCAAAAGTCACAAAATTTTAGCACAGCCTTACTTTATGCCAACATTTTAGGACTTTTCAAGGATTTTTACTACACAATTCTGGCATAAAAGCTATGATGAAATGAGATCTAAATCTTTATTTTTATTAATGTTTTGAGGACATCATTTTGTGGCACTTGCTTATATACTGTATAAGTATTACAAGTTCTCCTCCTGCACTTTTTAGTACAGCTTTCCTTATAGATTGCGCAGGATGTGGAGAGAGCTTGGATGTGCAGTTTGAAGGACAGTGCAGAGTCAAGGGTTACTCCAAGGCAGCGGACCTCCAGTACGGGGGAAAGAGTGATGTTGTCAATTGTTATAGATAGGTCAGGTAAGGAAGATCTGTGAGATGGGGGAAAGATGATCCATTCAGATTTGTCCACATTCAGTTTGAGGAAGCAGGAGGAGAAGAAAGAGGTTATGGCTGATAGACACTCCGGGATTTTGGAGAGCAGAGAGGTAACATCTGGGCCAGAGAGTTAGATCTGAGTATCATCGGCATAAAGGTGGTACTGGAATACGTGGGACTTTATGAGTTGCCCCAGGCCAAGTGTATAGATTGAGAAGAGTAGAGGTCCTAGAACCGAGCCTTGGGGACTCCAACTGAGAGAGGATGGGGCGAGGAGGTAGTGTGGGAGTGGGAGACGCTGAATGTGCGGTTGGAGAGGTATGATTTGATCCAGGATAGGGCGAGGTCTTTGATGCCAAAGGAAGAGAGGATCATGTGTTCAATACTTTTTCCCTGTGTCATTTCTCATTATTACACATAACTTAATTTATGGACATCTAAGGATTTATTTATTTGATTGGATGGGTTGGATGGGTTGTTACCAGCATCTCGTGAGAATTTCATGCGAATAGCACTTTTAAAAACATATTTGCTTAGAAAATTGGGGAAGTAATCAGTAGTTATATCACTTGCTCTCTCTCTCTCTCTTTTATATATATAGCTTCTGGTAAAAATTAAGAGACCACCACATCAAAACCCTGTCACGGGCAGCCCATTCTCCAGACCTAAACCCCATTGAAAACCTCTGGAATGTAATCAAGAGGATGATGGATAGTCACAAGCCATAAAACAAAGAACTGCTTAAATTTCTGCGCCAGAAGCAGTGTGAAAGACTGGTGGAAAGCATGCCAAGACGCATGAAAGCTGTTTTTAAAAGTCATGGTTATTCCACAAAATATTGATTTCAGAACTCTTCCTGAGTTAAAACATTAATATTGTGGTTTCTAACTGATTATGAACTTGTTTTCTTTGCATTATTTGAGGTCTGAAAGCACTGGGTTTTTTTTTAATTTTGACCATTTTTCTTTGTCAGAAAAAAAATACAAAATTTAATGCTTGGGAATTCGGTGACATGTTGTCAGAAGTTTATAGACTAAAAGAACAATTTACATTTTACTCAAAAATAAACCTATAAAGAAAAAAATAAGACAAACTGAACATTTGAAAGTGGTCTCTTAATTTTTGCCAGAGCTGTATATATATATATATATATTGATAAATATATATATACATATATATGTGTATATATATATATATATACACATATATATGTGTGTGTGTGTTAGCACCATGCCAGAGTCCTGCACTGACAGGTGTGGTCTCCGGCGTGTCACCCATGCTGTGGTCAATTCTTCCCTTCCCCCATGCTTTGCATGCTTCCAGCCAGTCCTCTAGCCATGTCCTTAGGGCATGCGTGTGTGCATTCCTGCCCTCTTAAAGGGTCAGCGGGTGCACTTGCTATTTCCTCCCCAGCCAATAGCTATGGGACATTATGTATATATTGCTTCCTCCCCACTGGGGAGATGCCTGAGCAACCTTCCTGTTTTGTAGTCTACGTTGTGTAAGGTTGCATACCTGTCCCTGCTGCACTCTGATGCAAATCCTGCCTGCTGCACTCTGATGCAGATCCTGCCTGCTGCACTCTGGTGCAAATCCTGCCTGCTGCAATCTGGTGCAAATCCTACCTGCTTCACTCTGGTGCAAATCCTGCCTGCCACACTTTGATGCAGATCCTGCCTGCTGCACTCTGATGCGAACTCTGTCTGCTGCACTCTGATGTGAACTCTGTCTGCTGCATTCTAACTCAAACTCTACCAGCTGCTCCCTCCAGTATGTCCTCTGGGTCCAGCTGCTACGTGTCCATTGGTCTGTCCTGGAGTGGCACCTGGCGTTCATCAGGAGCCAAGTCTAACCTCACTATCAGAGGCTTTAGTGAACAGTCAGGTGTTCGCTTAGGCCAGGTTCACACCGCGTTATGGCAGTCCATTTATCGGATAAATTACAAAGCGGCATTAACGCGATGTAACGCATCTGTTAACGCACCCATAGACTGCCATAACCTAGCGCATTGCTAATGCATGTCAAAATCGGCATGTGTTAGCGATATCCCGTTATGCTGTGACAGACCCTCAGACACAGTCTACCGCGTTCAAGGGTCCGTCATGGTTAGCGCAGAACGAGCAGATGCGCTAACGTGATCGCACAAACGCGCTAAAAAAAGACTAGCGTTAGCGCAGTTCGTTTAACGCATCCGTTGGATTGTCATAACACGATGTGAACCTGGCCTTAGTCACGCCCCTCCAGGTTTTCCACGGTCCGTGGCACAGTGGTTCCACAAACCACATCCGTGGCATATATATAATATATACTGTATATCTCCATATATGAATAAAAGTAAAAGAGTATGTATATTTCTTTCATTCACTACTGATTAAATTATATATGCTGTCCAAAATTCATAACTCATGCACTTTTGTATAAACAGAATCTCTGTGTGAAATTCATTTGGTAACCCTATTGGCAGAGTCTTCCGGTGTAAAGTTGACAGCTCTGCAGTAAACAACTGAGCCCTTTGGCTCATACAGTCAACTTGTGTGCAGCCACTCAGGTCACATATTGGCTGTAGAAGTAACTTAAGCGCTTCAGGCAATAGCAGACACAAGGAGCAGCAGCAGAGATTCAGCAATGGTCCCGGAGAGGAGAAATGCGTGTTTTTTATTGATTTTTTAAAATTTATATATTAAATAAACTGCAGTCAAGGGACAAGGGTTTCCACAACCGAAAAAACCCTTTATATCTAAAATATGAATCTGCTTTATCAAATCAAATTTGTGCAATGAAATAATCAAAACTATGAGCCGAGTTAAAATATTTTTCCAGCACACAGAGCTAAATATTCTTTGTATTCAACATTCTGATATGCAATATTCAAGTAATATCACTAAATGATATTTATAAGTTTCTCTTTTCGAATGCTAGAAACCTTTTGATAACACTAGAACCCACATAGGACTGAAATTATTCTGTGCAATTTACAACCTTCCATTCAGAGTTTTTTCTCTTTTATCAAATATAGAGTAAAAAAACAATACTTATCGTATTTTATTCTTCAGGAGAAACTGTTTCCAATCAAAATTTTATTGCAAATGGAAGCACAATAGAAATATTGACAGAGACAGAACATATTTCATGACAGAAGCTGCTGCGGTACACAGGACTCATTATTAACCTGGGAAATTGCTAGATCTGCAATAGTAGTTTTGTTGAGTTTGTTTACTGGGGTATGATTTAGCCTGCAGTGAGATTTCTAACTTCTATCAAAATGTAATTATGAAGTTTCAGTTAACGATTAGGCAAAAATTTTACTTTATAATCCATCAGGTATTTTCTATAATCAATCAGCCTCTCAGACATCTTTTCTATGTTGTTCATATATTACAATCATTGTGAATGGCAGACATTTTAATTTATGCTTGCCTGAATAGCTTTCTCATACATGAAACAGATTTAGCTAAGGCTACACAGCCACTTTGGCTGTGACAGCCGTCAGTCGATCAAAGTTTGATTGGTGCTGGACACCTACACTACAGCAACTACAATAAGCAAGTTGTAAAAAATCAGACTGAGTTGAATTTTTGCGACTTGCTTGTAGTGGTCCCAGTATTGTAGGGGTCACAATGCAACCCCATTCACTTCTATAGCACCCTAGGGTTAGGTCTAAATGGCGACATTTGTCTTGTGACAATTATTCTCCGAAAACACAACTATTTTAGAATTATGACAAGTCTCATGTCGCTTGCGACTTGCATTGAACTTTATGGCAAATGTGACCACAACTGCGGGACCGAGGGCTGGCTGCTATGCTGAGAAAGGGTGGAATAGGGTGAACAGGACAAACTTCTGGACTGTGAGTGAGGTGCAGGCATTAATGTTATGGTGGATTGATAAAGATGTGTTGTGCTAGGTGACACAAAAACAGCAGGTAAATCCACTTCCGTAACAGCTGTTGGGCTCTCACTCACCCCGACTGTAGCAGGGTATTTTCTGCGTCTGGAGACCAGTGTGAGAAAACTTTGCATGATGTTGGAGGAGGAAGAATCAGATGTGCCAGTTCATGAATGTAGTTGTCAGATTATTGCAATTTTTCCCTATACTGTGTTTTTTTGCAAATTTGGCAGATAACATGTGTTGTGTCATTCTTTGCGGTCTCAAAAAAATCCCAGGCTAGGCAACCCTTACAAACTGCACACTCGTGACCAGTGCTGGCCACAGCCAGGGTTGGGGCTGAGGATGTAGTGCTAGTCGTAGTTGCATTACTTCATGTCTGAGTGGGAAGTCGCAACATAACCTCCTCTGTTATGTTACGGTAGCTGAGGAGTGCAGGTAAAAAAGGAAATACACCAGAGCAGTTGGAATCTATGAGATTGCAGTACCCTGACTAACCACCACAACTAGAGGCAGCCGTGGAGCGTTCCTACGATGGTCCTAGACGCCTCGTCACAGCCTGAGAAACTAACTACACCTAAAGATAGAAATAGGAAAGCTATCTGCCCCGGAGCAGAACCCCAAAGATAATAGAAAGCCCCCAAACATGTAATGGCGGTTAGACAAGAGGAAATACTGACACAGAAAGAAAATAGTATGAGCAAACGCTGGGGCCCAAACTATCTAAATAGAAAAGGACAGGAAGGGTACTTACTGCAATCTCAGAAAACCCTGAAAAACACCAACATACTAATTTCAAAATCACCTGAGATCACACGACCTCTACCACCTAAATTAGTTCTCTGGTGTAACAAAAACAGCAGCCACTGAAAAAACTGCAAAAAGCAAAAGTACAAAACACAATGGCTGGACTAAACTGAGAGGGCAAAAGCCCCCGGAGGGGACCCAGAAGGCCCCACAGAAGTGCAGGACAAAATGCAAAAATATAGCAAAAACACAAAATAAGAAATTGTCTTATCTGATAGCAGGAGATGCAGACACGACACAGCAGGCTACAAGGGAAACTGGAAAGAAGGATTCAGACCAGAACAATTGATCACCGGCAACCCTGATGGGAAAATGATTCCCTTAAATAAGACCAATCAGTAACACCTGATTCCCAATCCTCACTAGTACCGCTTGTAACCACCAGAGGGAGCCTCTGCTCAGAACTCATCTCAAACCCATTCACAACAGTACCCCCCCCTTGAGGAGGGGTCACCGAACCCTCATTTGAGCAACCAGGTCGGTCAGGATGAGTTCTATGATACGCACGGATAAGTCTCCTAGCATGGATGTCCGAAGCAAACACCCAAGAATTATCTTCCTGACCATAACCTCTCCATTTAACCAAATACTGGAGTCTTCGTCTAGAAAAACGAGAATCCAATATTTTCTCAACCACATACTCCAGATTGCCCTCAACCAAAACAGGGTCAGGAGGCACAGCAGCAGGAACCACTGGCTCAACAAACCTCTTCAACAAGGACTTGTGGAACACGTTATGGATCTTAAATGTCCCTGGAAGAAGCAAACGAAAAGAAACAGGATTAATAATCTCCATGATCTTATAAGGTCCAATGAACCTAGGCTTAAATTTAGGAGATGCTACTCTCATAGGAATATTCTTTGAGGACAACCAGACCAAGTCCCCCACTTTAAACCGAGGACCATCAGTCCTATGCCGGTTAGCAAACCGCTGGGCCTTCTCCTGAGAGAGGGACAACCTCTCCACTACCTGGTCCCAAATCTGCTGCATACGCTCAACAACAGAGTCAACACCTGGACAGACAGAAGCCTCCGTCTGTCCTGAAGAAAATCGAGGGTGAAACCCAGAATTACAGAAAAACGGAGACATCAAAGTGGCAGAGCTAGCCCTATTATTAAGAGCAAACTCAGCCAAAGGCAAAAAAGAGACCCAGTCATCCTGATCAGCAGACACAAAGCATCTTAGATAAGTCTCCAATGTCTGGTTTGTTCTCTCAGTTTGACCATTGGTCTGAGGATGAAATGCCGAGGAGAAAGACAATTGAACACCCAGTTTAGAACAAAAAGTCCTCCAAAATCTGGAAACAAACTGGACTCCTCTGTCAGACACAATGTTCTCAGGAATGCCGTGTAAACGAACCACGTGCTGAAGGAACAAAGGCACCAATTCAGAGGAGGAAGGCAACTTAGGTAATGGCACAAGATGTATCATTTTGGAAAACCTATCACAAATTACCCAGATGGTGGTCATTCTCTGAGAAACAGGAAGATCGGAAATGAAATCCATAGAGATATGGGTCCATGGTCTCTTGGGCACAGGCAATGGCATCAACAAACCACTAGAGCGAGAGCAAGGCTTGGAGCGAGAGCAAGTCCCGCAGGACTGCACAAATTCCCTGACATCGCGAGACAAGGTAGGCCACCAAAAGGACCGACTAACCAAGTCTCTGGTACCAAAAATTCCGGGATGCCCAGCCAATGCGGAACAATGAATCTCAGACATCACACTCTTTTTCCATTGGTCCGGGACAAACAATTTTCCAACAGGGCAGCGCTCGGGCCTATCCTCCTGACACCCCTCCAGAGCAAGTCTCAAATTAGGCGAGATGGCGGAAAGAACTACACCCTCCTTCAAAATAACAGAGGGATCAGATAGCTCAGGAGAGTCCGCAAGGAAACTCCTCGAGAGGGCATCCGCCTTAACATTCTTAGTGCCAGGAAGAAAGGAAACCACAAAATTAAAACGTGTGAAAAACAAGGCCCACCTGGCCTGTCTAGGATTGAGTCGCTTGGCAGATTCCAGATAGACCAGATTCTTATGGTCCGTAAGGACCACCACCTGATGTTTGGCTCCCTCCAGCCAATGTCTCCACTCTTCAAAAGCCCACTTCATGGCCAATATGTCATGTGTGCATTGCCACGAAGATCGTCGCGGTTGCACATTTTGACTTCTCACAGCTGAGCTGCTGTTTCTTTGTGTTTGGCAGTTAGGGAGTTAATTCTGTCTGTGCTCAGTTATGGGACTGGGTGCAGTTTCTCCCGGCTGCAATTAATTATTTGTTGATTGGTTTCCTTTAAATCTCTGGTTGTCTGTGTTGGGAGTTGCCAGTGAAATTCTTCATGCAGACCACAGATAGGATTGTATCTGTATAGACTTAAGTTAAAGAGCTCCTTAGTTGTTTTAAGCTCACCTTGCTTAGAGTTTAATATCCCAGATCATTTATGTTCCTTCTGTGTTTGAGTGTGTATGCAAGTCTGTGTTTTCTCCAGTCTGTCTAATATGTCTAATCTGTGTATTTAGCAGAGATCAGCCCTTATTCCTTTGGTGGTAATCAGTATCCTTCTTAGGACTGATTACAGGGTTCAGGGACTGATAGGAGACAGGGTTAGGCTGGAGACTTGGACCTCTGAACCATTATCAGTACCTCCAAGGTGAGGGATTAGTTAGGACCCCAGTTTAGGGTCAGGTTAGACCCCCGGTCCTCCTCTTTCCTGTGACAGTGTATCAAGTCCTCAAGATTAACCCTGAGTTCAACGGATATCGTGTCAGGTAAATCTATTCTATATTTACATGCTGATGTTGCTAATCTATATGTTGTATAGAGTGTTGTTCTTTTAAGAATAGTTTACTGACATCGTACACATATCATAAGACCGCGTGACATTTTCACTGGCCATAAAATTATTCCCAGTTGCCATGGATCCAGTAGCCCAGCTGGCTCTGCAGTTGCAGGGATTATCCATGGAGCTGACGGACATTAAGTCCAAAGTTTTGTCTCCCTCGGAGCAAACCAGATTTGAACCTAAAGTAGCTCTCCCGGACAGGTTCACTGGTGGGCGAGACAAATTTTTTACCTTCAGGGAAGCATGTAAATTGTATTTTCGGCTTCGGCCTCGATCATCAGGGAGTGAAGAGCAGAGAGTGGGAATTGTTATCTCGCTCCTACAAGGGGACCCTCAATCCTGGGCCTTCTCCCTTCCTCCGGGATCCCCGGCTCTACAGTCAGTAGATCGATTTTTTTACTGCCCTGGGTTTGGTATATGATGACCCAGATCGGGTCTCTCTTGCTGAGACAAAATTACGTAAGATACAGCAGGGAGATCGTCCGGCGGAGGAATTTGCTTCTGAGTTCCGTAGATGGGCCACAGATACTCAGTGGAATGACCCAGCTCTTAGAAGCCAGTTTTGTCATGGGCTTTCTGACAAATTAAAGGACGTTTTGGCTCAGTATGATTCTCCTCCATCACTGGAGGCTGCTATGGCCCTAGCTATCCGTACTGATAGACGGCTCCGGAGAGGTGTGAGGTAACTCCGCCCCCTGTTGTTACTCCACCTACTACTAAAGTCCCTTATGTTGAGGTTCCCCTTGTCTGTTCGGAGGAGCCTATGCAGTTGGGAGGGACATCATTTCGTAGGAGGGATTGGCGGTACGCCGCAGGACTAGAAGGTGTTTCTTCTGCGGGAAAGAGGGACATTTTGTTGGGGGATGTCCATCCCGTGCCTTGTTGAGCAAAAAGTCGCCGGAAAACTGTTAATCCCAGGTTGTGTGGTGGACGACAACCTGGGAGTATGTATTTCGTCCGCTAGTTCTTCTCAGTTCCTTGTACCAGTGGAGGTGGTGGTTGGTACGAGAGTGGAGAGATTTTCTGTTCTTCTTGATAGTGGGTCCGGGGCTAATCTGGTTGACGCTCAGTTTGCTCAGGCTCAAGGTATGCATCTGAGTGTATTGGTCAAACCGATCCCTATATTCTCCATTGACGCCAGGCCTCTCGGCCAAGGTAGCTTTGTTCATGAGGTTCATGACATTGACCTTCGGTGGGGGCAATACATAGGGAACTATTGTCTTGTTATGTGTTGGAGGGTCTACCTACTCCTATTGTGTTGGGACTTCCTTGGTTGGTTAAACATAACCCTGTGATTAATTGGCAGTCCAGAGATATAAGCCAATGGGGGGAGTTTTGCAAAAGTAACTGCATGAACACAGTCATCAGTGCGGTCGTGCCTAGTACTTTGCCTCCTTTTTTGGAGGACTTTGGGGATGTGTTCTCTGAGGAGGGGTGTCAGGAGTTGCCTCCTCATCGCGTGTATGACTGCTCTATTAATTTACTTCCTGATGCTAAGTTACCTAAAGCTAGGTTATATAACCTTTCTGGTCCTGAGAGGCAGGCTATGAAAGATTATATTTCGGAGAGTCTGGCCAAAGGGCATATTAGACCTTCATCTTCCCCAGTGGCCGCGGGGTTCTTCTTTGTGAAGAAAAAAGATGGAGGCCTACGCCCTTGCTTGGATTTCCGCGAACTTAATCGGATTACTGTTCGAGATCCGTATCCACTCCCTCTGATTCCTGATCTCTTCAATCAAATTGTTGGCGCCAAATGGTTCTCTAAATTGGATCTCAGGGGGGCGTATAATCTGATTAGGATAAAAGAGGGGGATGAGTGGAAAACGGCGTTTAACACGCCGGAGGGACATTATGAGAACCTTGTCATGCCTTTTGGTCTGACTACTGCACCAGCAGTATTCCAACATTTTGTTAATGACATTTTTCGTCATCTGGTGGGGCTGTTTGTGGTCGTATATTTGGATGACATTTTAATTTACTCACCAGATCTTGTGTCTCACCAGGAGCATGTGAGACAGGTGTTGCAGATCTTGCGAGACAATAAACTATACGCCAAACTGGAAAAGTGTGTATTCGCCGTACAGGAACTTCAGTTTTTGGGTTTCTTGGTGTCAGCCTCCGGTTTCCGTATGGACCCTGAAAAGGTGAGAGCAGTGCTTGAATGGGATCAGCCAGAGGATCTTAAGGCTCTGCAGCGTTTTCTGGGGTTTGCTAACTACTACCGGAAATTTATTTGTAATTTCTCATCTGTTGTCAAACCTCTCACTGACATGACAAGAAAGGGACGGATTTTTCTAAATGGTCGGACAAAGCTTGCCAAGCTTTTTCCTCTTTGAAGAAATGTTTTGCTTCGGCACCCGTTCTCATCCAACCAGATGCATCACAGCCGTTCGTTGTGGAGGTGGACGCGTCTGACGTAGGGGTGGGTGCAATAAATTTTCCCAGGGTCCGTCCCCTGGTAAATGGCATCCGTGCGCTTTCTTTTCTAAAAAATTGTCGTCCGCCGAAAGGAATTATGATATCGGCAATAGGGAAATTTTGGCCATTAAGTTGGCTTTTGAAGAATGGCGTCACTTTTTGGAGGGGCAGTCCACCCGTCACCGTCATTACTGATCACAAGAACCTGCTGTATTTGGAATCTGCTAAGCGTCTGAATTCCAGACAAGCTCGATGGTCGTTGTTTTTTACCAGGTTTAATTTTGTTGTCACTTATCGCCCTGGATCTAAGAATGTTAAGGCGGATGCCTTGTCTCGCAGTTTCCCAGGGGCCGGGAAAATGGATGACCCGATTCCTATCCTTCAGGAGGGGGTGGTAGTGTCGGCTGTATGTTCTGAGCTTGAGGAGGAGGTGTTAGAGGCTCAGGGGACGCCCCTGCAGGACCTCCAGGGAGACTGTTTGTCCCAAATCAGTTGAGACAAAAGGTTATTGAGGCACATCATAATTCTGCTTTAGCAGGACATCCAGGGAGTAAGGCTACTTTAGATCTCCTTCTCGCCGGTTTTGGTGGCCTAACGTTAATAAAGATGTTTTAACTTTTGTCGCGTCCTGTGGGGTTTGTGCTCGCTCTAAGACCCTCTATACCCGTCCGTCTGGACCCTCTTACCCTTGAAACTTCCGGAGCGTCCATGGACTCATTTGTCTATGGACTTCATCACGGACCTTCCTCAGTCGTCAGGGAAGACTGTCATACTGGTGGTTGTTGACAGGTTCAGTAAGATGGCACATTTCATTGCTCTTCCTGCCCTCCCTAATGCTAAAACTCTGGCGCAGGTGTTCATTGGGGAGATTGTGAGACTTCATGGGTTGCCTTCGATGTGGTGTCAGATAGGGGGTCTCAGTTTGTGTCCAAGTTTTGGAGGGCATTTTGTTTACGTCGGGGGATGCAATTGTCATTTTCCTCGGCCTTTCATCCGCAGACCAATGGTCAGACAGAGCGTCTGAATCAAAGCCTAGAGACTTATCTTCGGTGTTTTGTCTCAGAGAACCAGGACTGGTCTTCTTTCTTGCCTCTGGCAGAGTTCGCTCTTAACAACAGGCGGAGCGAGTCCACTGGTAAGTCCCCGTTTTTTGGGCATATGGTTTTCATCCCCAGTTTTGTACATTCAATGGGGGGTCCCTTCTGGGGTTCCTGAGGAGGAGCGTTTCTCGTCGTCACTTGCTTCAGTGTGGAGAGGTGTATTGAATAATCTGAGTGCTATGGGGAAACCGTTATAAACGTATGGCTGATAGGAGGAGAGTTTCTGGTCCAGATCTTAATGTGAACGATCTGGTATGGTTGTCTACAGAATATAAAACTTAAAGTTCCCTCCTGGAAGCTGGGCCCCAGATTCATCGGGCCGTACAGGATCAGTTCCATAATTAATCCTGTGGCATTTCGTCTGGACCTCCCTCCTACGTTTAAAATCCACAATGTGTTCCACAAGTCATTACTTAAGAGGTACGTGGCACCAGTCATACCATCACCTCTACCTCCTCCTCCAGTGGTGGTCAATGGTAACTTGGAGTTTCAAGTGTCAAAGATCATTGACTCACGTCTGAATCGCCGGTCCCTTCAGTACTTGGTGCATTGGAAGGGGTATGGTCCAGAGGAGAGGACGTGGGTTTCCTGCGTCTGACATTAACGCAGATCGTTTGGTGCGGACCTTCCACAGAACTCACCCGGGCAAACCTGGCCCTGAGGGTCCGGAGGCCCTCGTAGAAGGGGGGTACTGTCATGTGTGCATTGCCACGAAGATCGTCGCGGTTGCACATTTTGACTTCTCACAGCTGAGCTGCTGTTTCTTTGTGTTTGGCAGTTAGGGAGTTAATTCTGTCTGTGCTCAGTTATGGGACTGGTGCAGTTTCTCCGGCTGCAATTAATTATTTGTTGATTGGTTTCCTTTAAATCTCTGGTTGTCTGTGTTGGAGTTGCCAGTGAAATTCTTCATGCAGACCACAGATAGATTGTATCTGTATAGACTTAAGTTAAAGAGCTCCTTAGTTGTTTTAAGCTCACCTTGCTTAGAGTTTAATATCCCAGATCATTATGTTCCTTCTGTGTTTGAGTGTGTATGCAAGTCTGTGTTTTCTCCAGTCTGTCTAATATGTCTAATCTGTGTATTTAGCAGAGATCAGCCCTTATTCCTTTGGTGGTAATCAGTATCCTTCTTAGGACGATTACAGGGTTCAGGGACTGATAGGAGACAGGGTTAGGCTGGAGACTTGGACCTCTGAACCATTATCAGTACCTCCAAGGTGAGGGATTAGTTAGGACCCCAGTTTAGGGTCAGGTTAGACCCCCGGTCCTCCTCTTTCCTGTGACAGTGTATCAAGTCCTCAAGATTAACCCTGAGTTCAACGGATATCGTGTCAGGTAAATCTATTCTATATTTACATGCTGATGTTGCTAATCTATATGTTGTATAGAGTGTTGTTCTTTTAAGAATAGTTTACTGACATCGTACACATATCATAAGACCGCGTGACACAATAACTCCCGATTACCCACGTCATAATTACGTTCAGTAGGAGAAAATTTTCGAGAGAAAAAGGCACAAGGGTTACTTTTAGAGGTCTCTGGATCTTTTTGGGACAAAACGGCACCTGCCCCAATTTCAGAGGCATCAACCTCCACCTGAAATGGCAGAGAAACATCAGGCTGCCGTAGAACAGGAGCAGAAGTGAATCTCTGCTTAAGTTCCTGAAACGCAGAGACTGCCTCAGGAGCCAATTCACCACATCAGAACCCTTTTCTGGTCAAATCAGTTAATGGTTTAACAATAACAGAGAAATTACCAATAAATTTACGATAAAAATTGGCAAAACCCAAAATCTCTGAAGAGCCTTTAATGAAGTAGGTTGGACCCAATCACAGATGGCCTGAACCTTGACCGGGTCCATTTCAATAACAGATGGGGACAAAATGAATCCCAGAAATGAGATCTTCTGTACGCCAAAAAGACACTTTGATCCCTTCACATACAGAGCATTCTCTCTCAAAATCTGGAATACAGTTCGAACATGTTTCACATGAGAGTCCCAGTCATTAGAAAAAATCAAGATATCATCCAAATAAACAATCAGAAACTTGTCCACAAAATCCCTGAAAATGTCATTCATGAAGGACTGGAAGACGGAAGGAGCATTAGTGAGCCCAAAGGCATCACAAGGTACTCAAAATGCCCTTCAGGGGTGTTAAATGCCGTCTTCCATTCATCCCCGTGCTTAATGCGAATAAGGTTATACGCCCCCCTGAGGTCAAGCTTGGTAAACCAAGTAGCGTTTTTCACCCTGGAAAACAGGTCAGAAATCAAGGGTAACGGGTATTGATATTTCACAGTAATATTGTTCAAGAGACGATAATCAATACACGGCCTTAATGAACCATCTTTTTTGGCCACAAAGAAAAAACCGCACCTAGGGTGAAGAGGATGGTCTGATATACCCTTCTCCAATGATTCCTTGATATAAGACCGCATAGCGTCATGTTCAGGTACAGACAAGTTAAAGAGGCGACCCTTAGGGAATTTACTACCTGGCACTAATTCAATAGCGCAGTCATAGCTCCTATGGGGAGGTAAGGATGCAGATTTACTTTCGCTAAACACATCAGAAAAATCAAACAAAAAGTCAGGAACATCCTCAGCCTGGGGGAGGCAGAAAAAACAGGAGTGTTGGTATTAACACATTGGCAGCCCCAACTGGTTACAGACACAGATTTCCAATCCAAAACAGGATTATGAGATTGTAACCAAGGGAAACCCAGCACGATAATGTCATGCAGATTATATAGAACCAAAAATTTGCAGCACTCCTGGTGATCAGGTTCAACCCTCATTATCACCTGAGTAGAAAACTGGGGTTTATTCTCAGCCAAAGGGGTAGAATCGATCCCCATAGGGGAATAGACTTCTGTAGGGGTATCAAGGGAAATCCACAACGTTTAGCAAAATCATAATCCATCAGGTTAATAGCTGCTCCAGAATCAAAGAAAGCCTGAGCAGAAAATGAGGACAGAGAGCATATCAGAGTGACAGTTAATAAAAACTTAGTCTGAACACTACCCAAGACAACTGAGCGTGCAAAACGTCTTCCCGCTTAGGGCAGACTGAAATAGCATGAGAGGCATCACCACAGTAGAAAAAA